>LQNS02278160.1:7995257-8007220 GCA_001587735.2 Parhyale hawaiensis
TATGCAGCATACCAATTAAACATTTGCAGTTCCTCCGCCAGCTGCATCTTATAATTTACTTGCCATTGCTTCATATATTAATTATTGTCTTGAGATGGCATTATATTTGATATTGAAGAATATATATATATATATGGAACCTATTTTGGCGGGCAATAAATGCGAACTGTATGGGAGTATGTGCAGCGCGCGCTCCTTTATAATATAGTTTGCAGTGCAGAAGTGATAAAATGCTTCAATTGACAAGCCTGCGTAATATTTTTTACTGGCTTCAAATTAGTCAAATAAATAACAGCGTGCAGACTAAGCGAGTCTGCCAAGCTTGTTGTACTGAGTTCGGCGTTTTAAACATTCAGTATTTGTTTAAAAATCAGAAAATCTGTCTGTTGCGATAAAAAGAAAAGCGAATTTACGCTTAACTTTTTTTTTACTTCTACCACATTTCTCCGAACGACAGATTCGTCAAGAACTTCTAGTTAACAATATATACTTAATACCATAAAATCTAAATAAATTATATTATATTGGTAGACAATTTAAGTTTTTGCGAATATACTCTACTTTTTCTCTTCATTTTCTTGTTAGCTCCAGCTACACAGATGCATGCATTGATTTACCATGAACCCTCTAACCCCTCAAATTCCATAAATTCTGTTTGACACAAGCAATTAGCAGCACTTCTGATATTCACTGCAAAGGCACTGCGCTTCAGACACCTGGCAAGGCCCAATGCTGTTGGTCTGAGCAGCGCTCTGAATAATTTCTTAAGAGCAAGAATGATATTATCCTAATCTAGCACCCCGAGGATATTTGCGCAACATAGCCATAACGCTACAATTTGTCACGCGGGAGGATTACGGGTGAAACCTTTGTTACACAACAGCAAAGTGCTGATATTGTTACATTCGAGCAGCATTTCACCTATGAGGGTGCGTTCAATTGGGTGCCGAAATTAAGGCTTAGAAGCTTGACTTGTCTGGAACTTCAGATACAAGACTTGGTTTTGTAACTTTGAGTCATGTTGATAGCTTAGAGCAAGAGCAACATGCAGTTTCTGGAAGTTACAAGTGCAAACCGTTGAAGGTCATTGCCTGAAACTCAGTTGAGAGGGTCAGAGCCGGCGCACCTGAGTGAAGTTTCGAACAATTCAAGCCTTGAAGGCTCAATTTTGGAGCCCAATCGAACAAGACAAAAGTAAATCAGATACACTTCACCTAGCTGATACCTTAATGAGAGTAGTATGTATGAATTACAAATTCTTAAAAGTCATGAATAAAAGGAGAAACGCAGGACGTAATTCATAGCGTTAGTTTTATAATGGGTTGTTTCTTTCATGCACTGAAAGGGGCAGTGCGTATTATACTAGAGCACTGTGAGAGCGCATACCTCCCCCAAGCAAAGCAACGGCAACGAAAAATTCAAATTTGCGTTGAAACCATGATGTTCTGTATATCAAGTCCAAAATCTGATCATTTGTGCCTATTCATAGTATGAACACCCTGCAATTTTCTTGAAGATCCGCTCATAATTTTTTGAGTTATGCTGCTAACAAACAATATGACAAACATAAATCAAACATACAAACGAACCAACCGATCTGCACCAAAATTTATTTATTTATGTTTTCTAACATTACTAACAACTCCTGTAAATTTCATAAAGATCCATTTTAAAATTTTTAGGTTATTGCTCTAACAAGCAGAAAATCAAACACAGCAACAAACACACGAACGAACAAACAGATCATCACAAAATTTTGATCATTTACTCTTCGTAATAAACCTAACAACTCATGTAAATTTCATTAAAATCCATCCATCATTTTTTGAGTTTTGGCATTGACAAAAGTGAGGCAGACAGACAAACAAACAGATGGATGGATCTTTACCAAAAGCTAATGAGCAGTTCCTCCTAATATACTTAAGAATCCCTGTAAATTTGATCCAAATCCGTTCATAACTTTTTGAGTTATCTTGATGACAGACAGACAAAGAGATTCACAAACAGATATATCCGACGAAAACATAACCTCCTTGACCGAGGTAAATATGGCATTACAGACTGTAAAAGACTGAATTTTCAAGTATTTCGATCGCCATGAAGATTCCCTCGCCTTATGTTAAATAACCTGGAGGTTTTTGGACAAGCTGCAGAGTGTGTTATGTACCTTACCCCAGCGATGTCTTGGCCACAGCCTTTGTTCAGAGGAATTACTTCATTACAGATTGGGAACAGGATCTATCATCATTCAAACCATTTAGCTGTAACGTTAATGTAACTATAAACATAACGTAAATCTAAGGGAAGATGCACGTCAAGAATTAAGACACTCCTGTTATACAAAGAGTATCAAAGCTCTCGGTACAGACGAATCAGTAAGGCACTTCTTGAAAATCATTTTAGCCTAAAGGAAAAAATGGAAAACGGGCATAACAGTACATTTATGTAATAGAAATTAAGCATATTGGGATCCTCTCTCACCTCTGTGTGCATAGAATGTCGAATAATATAAACTTTGAGACGAACGTAAATGCCTAAAGACAAACAATCTAAAACTAATACGTGGAATATCATACACATATTAGTTTTGGAAAAAGGAACGTATTATCGTACTTGTTTAATGGTTGTGTAGATGGTTACTGGAATCAGCGAAGCTGTGATGCTTGTCAGACATCCCATTGCTTCTAAAGTGGTGCAAGTAGTCTAGGTATGACTAAAGCTACACAGTTAATAGTACCTACTTTTAAATAATAAATTAGGTACTGCTGCAAAAGTCCTTATTTTTTTTTTTTATAGTGTTCTCTACCTTGCCAGCCCTACGGCTGAAAGATAAGTCCTGAATAAAAAGTAAATTGTTTGTGGTGATGCAGCGAAACGTCTGTATCAGGAAGAAACACTAATTCGTAAACACCGGTCGAATGTGGGCGACAATATCTGAATTTTTTAGTTAGATCCAAATCGACTAAAATTTGTCAAAATTTTATTTAGCTTTTTCCGACGGCCAATGCCACTGAATGTGTGTTTCGAATTTAAAAAAATGCATTGTCTGCGTCACCGTGAATTACCTGTTTTCTGTTAGAGTAACAGTATTAACTATATATATATATTTTTTTCATAGTGCCTTCTGTCGGTCGAGGGATCTCTTTGGTAAGAATAAGCCGGCAAGTGACGTGTGTGCCAATTTTATGGCGTTTTGCAGTCAACGTCATGAAACGTACTTATAAAAGCAATCTTAAAATTCTATATAATTACAGTAGACGTCACTTAACGCTGACATTTATATATCATTCACCTGTGTCCGGCCGACAAAACTCACAGCCAAATATTTGCATTGGTACTCTTCCATTGTTTATGTTTGTACGTGCCACTGATTCAGCTATGAAAGTACGAGTGTTGCACTGCACCAATTTGGCTACATTTCGGCCTGCAATATAAGTTGCTAAAAACGACAGGCGAGGCAATAATTCCACCTAATTCGCTATGACATGGCCACCTTCTTGTCCGACAATTCAAAGTTAAATGCGACATAAATTCAATTGTAGCTGCAATTAATCTTAACAGTATATATAACAAAAAAATGGAGAGAACATTTACCCATATACCTCCATGTCTCGGTCGGGCACAGCCATAATACGAAGACGTGTAACTTTCCTGAACCATCAGAAAGTTACTTTGCGCCATAATATATTTCTTTCTACCGTCAAAGTCAGGCTCTTATGAGCTTAGTTAGAAACCTAAAGATGTGAGCAGAACCAAAATATATTATTAAATTCAAAATGATTTTCATTCTTCTGCTACAACAATTAGAATAACTTTGGATTCCAATAATTGAAGAAGTGCATAGTAGTCTACTTGCACCTACAGCCCATTAATCCATTACTGGGCCCCTGGAAAGCACTTTCATGAGAAGAGCATATGGAATTTACCATATATGGTCACTTGCCCAGTAAAGGGTTAAAGGAAACTAGACGCATATAACATGTGTCGTCGTATCTGAGTTCATTCTATCATACCAATCAATTTCTAGAAAGAATTTGGCCTTTTTAAAAATTTTAATTATGATGCAAAAATCTGTCAATGCATTTAATTAGGAAGAAAATAATATGTTTAGCTACTTTATTTCCGATTGCTTCCAATCTGCAATAAATGGCAGCAATCAATATGCTCAGACGTATCATAACACGATATATCCCTTAGTATAATTGATATTGTTTAGAAAGTATTTCAATTGTGTGCTCATGAAGGTGTTAACCACGTATCCATTTTTATTAAAGAAGCAGTACATTATGTATAAATATAAACCAAAACTAAATGCACCACTTCGAGTAAAGGCATAAATAATATACTGAGAAAATAGCTGTAACAGAACCTAAGTACCACAGACGTATGCGGGCAACTATGTACGGACACGAGGAATATCGAGGCGCGATACCGAGAACAAACCGCCCGGCCATTACTCAGAAAATAGCAGTAAGATATTATGGTACTATGCAGTGTGCTCTGCTGCGGTACTACTTAATCATCATGCAAGGAGGAATATTTTGCGTCATATTTATAAAATGAAATATGGTTTGCATTAACTGTGTTTATGTACTGAGCTAATAAAGTATACAAACGAACATAACTATAAACGGCGTAATTGTTGCCAAGAAAGCGTAAAAATCCACAAAATACTAAATATACGCTTAGAAAAATACGGGCAAAGAGAAAAAAACTACAGCTGGCAACAGAGATATAGAAGGAGCAACTACACGGTTCACAGTTCAGACTCCGTAGAGCAATTTTTACGTTGCATAAATTCAAAAAATATACCTCGGTTACCACTGTGTTTGAGCCAAGATCCCCCTAGCTGTATGTCAGCCTAACTGAACGCAAAGCCTCGCTCTCGTGTGTCACAAACTTTATAAGAATCTTGTTCACCTGGCACCGGTGGCTGAATTGCAGGCAAATGTATGCAGAACTTGGTGCATTTCACAGCAACTATTCCCGTAGCTTATCCCTGCACATCCAGCGCGTGCATGCTGCCGTTACAAAGACACGGTCCGATGGCAGGCCATGCAGACTGGAATTACTCGCGGCTCTGGAAGGGCTGTTGGTTTAAATGCAAATTTGGTTCGGAGTTCTAAGGGAGAGTCGCATTGTATACAGGACGACTTTGTTGCTATTGTGAAGTCTGCTCGGTCCCACTGAGATAGTGAGGCACAAAATGGCGGCGTATAATGGTGCTGGAGCTACAATNGTTGGTTTAAATGCAAATTTGGTTCGGAGTTCTAAGGGAGAGTCGCATTGTATACAGGACGACTTTGTTGCTATTGTGAAGTCTGCTCGGTCCCACTGAGATAGTGAGGCACAAAATGGCGGCGTATAATGGTGCTGGAGCTACAATGGGTACGGTTAGCAGTTAGGAGACATACTGCAGTGACTCGGAGTGATAGATTTATGAAGAAACTGGTGTGACGCAGAGCACCATTAAGTGCTGGAATTATAAAGAAACTGGAGTGGTACTGAACACTATTTAGTGTTGAATTCATAGTGAAACTGCCCAATCGGAAATAATGGTTGTGATTATAGTAGAATATACTGGTGTATGAGGGATTAAGGTCGATTATGGATGATGAAACAATATGATAGATATCTCGACCAAATGATAACGTTGATTTTAGTATATTTAAGTCGATATTGGTGGAGGCCATATTGGTTGCTTTAAGTTTGTCAGGAAACGAAGGTCGATGGTAGTACATGGATGTATGAAGACTATTTATGGTTGATGGTAGTACATGGATGTTCGAAGACTATTATAGTAGAGCATATGCTAGAGCATAACCATGGTAGGTTATCAACGTATTTCCGTACTTACGATCATGAGTGGAATTCATCCCATTATTTGGGGAAGAATATATGTATGGGTTGCCATGGTTTATAACATGGCTAGAATTCCCAGTATAATCAGCCAAATTAATATAGTATGACTATAAGTTTGGATGCGAAACATCTAAAAATTCATATTACAGTGCAAAAATTGTGCACATTTTCAGTTTTTTCTTCCTGTCAATGAATTGCAAAAATTACAGGGTATGTACGCTAACCACCTTGACGTTATTTTTATCTATCGTTTTGCAATGTTACTAACGCTTTTCCACTTGAGCGTAATTACCCATTATGCTTATTTTAACTTATTGTGTATCTTGTTAAACTGTATTGCAATCTTTGATCAAATATTGCCATCTATTTTTATGTTAATTCAGTTTATATCTGTAAAGGTCAATAAACATATTATTCCCATTAACTTTATGTAAAACAGTGTTAAGTCTGATGATAAATTTAGTTTTACGTATACTGACAACGGGTACGGCAAAATTCATCGCTTGATTTGGGACTTCCTCTGAACTGTGTATAGCTCTATACCGGCTTAGAGAGTTAAAGAAGTCCTATATAAACGTCCGTTAACTGCCCAAACTGGTTCAAGGACCTGCTCTGAAGTTTAAAGCCTGTCGCAGTTCTGAGCTGCAGGCCTAACACGCAAGTATAAATTACTTTTTTATAAGCAATTAATTATCAGCAAATACAGTAGGCATCCAGTGCATAATATTTCAACAGTTGAAAGCTTTGATATTGGTAGAATACACAATACAGTAATGTATCATCCGCTGAACACAGTCGATTTTAGTCGCGGATGGTGTTTCTTACGGTTCACTATGGCAGATCATGGTTGTGCAGCTAAAACCTTAATGGTTGTAATTGGGTACGTACGGTTTGGAATTATGGTTGGCAATATAGTCGAAGATTGTGACACATCTCTACCATAATGCACCCCATAAATGGTTGAATATGGAGGATATTTCGATAATAAACAACCAAAGTCTCGATCATAATCATAGTTGTTCTACTATAATCACGACCATAATTTCCGACTGGGTGGTGCGGCACTGGGGGCTATGCAGTCTAGAATTTATATAAAAAAAAAAAAAATTAGAGGGCCCAGCAGTCAAAAATGCCGGCAAAAATTTTTTGATGGAGCTTCTTATTGTTCCGGTCCCCAGTACCTATAGCTTTTGCTGTATTGTAGGTCTCATCCCTTCAGGCCTGATCTTCCATTAGTGAAACACAAGCTGTACAACCAAGAGTTTTGCGATAGCAAGATATCCCCCCTGCAAGATAAGTAGTGAATATCAGCTTGGAATGGATTAACCGTTAAGCTGCACTAAGAAAAAATAGTTCAGTCAAAATAATTGACTGGAAATGCCCAGGGCTCACCGTATTGTGGATACCAACTGATTGTTGAACCACGAGCGTCGGAATTTTTCTGCGATATAAATTCAATATAAAAAGACGTCTGCTCAGCGTGAAGATTCAACTACAACGATATCATTCAGCAATGAAAGCGGGGATCCAGAGGCCGGAGATCCAGAGCTAGGTATATTTGTCACCGGTACTCCAAGCGCTGAAATTGTATGGTATCTCAACTTGTGTTTCAGTACATGAATTTTCTCCTATTAAACTCTGAACAGCGTGACGGAGAAACGGACCAACATTGGAGCAAGAGAGCAAGGGCGCAAGCAGGCGACCAACAACTGTGTTTTATTATACAGTGGATGGAATTGCACTAAACACTATTTAGTAGATGAGATTAGATAGCTAACAGTAGAAGGACCAACAGGCCCATTCTCAGAGAGCAGCCGGGACTAAGGCTTCGTCCTTGTATGAGCTTTGAGCAGGAGTATGAGAGATAATTAATGTTGTGGCATCTAGTGTTGGATTCACACAGAAACTGGGCCGTAAGATATACGTAGGCAGAAGAGAAAAGTTAGCTGATACTGTACAAATAATTATAGGAAAATGCCTCCTCTCCAGCGGAAAAAAATCTGATGCATCTATTCTGTGCAATGTTGTGCGTGCTTGACCCGATGAGACGCCAATCGGATACCAGCCGATGTTTGTAGGAGAGCAGCGGATACTCTTGACTCACTAGAGGGCCGCACTGGCATAAAATGACAGCGAAGAATTTGTGATGACCTTCTTCATTGATCATACATGCGTAACTGCTAACCTAAGCTCCCTGAGAAGAGCGTTTACGGCTTCACAGCCGCTCAGTATCAAAACCTTTTTTGCCTCTCAATAGATTAGCTCAAATTCGGTGTTGTGGATACGGTAGGCTAGCTTATGCAGGTCCAAGGGTTTTTGCTTAGCAAAAGCTGTTGCATCGACCATTGAATTAAATTTGGGAGAATAGCTGAAGTAACGAAATCATCTGTGGGAAGAAACTACGAATCAAGATGCATGACAGTGCGAATGGAAGCTTCAGATATCTTCAGTGCAGCAAGTTCAATTTCGACAATGCAAGAAGTGCATTCAGACATAACGTCGCTCGATACTTTCCCATGATTCGATGTATGGAGAAGCTAATACTCGTACAAATCAGAGTAAGCCTGCGATGTCTTCATTGTTGAAATTTCAATTGTGCCTGATTAAGATACGTTTACCATCTTCTGCAACTCGGCCTATTTACTACCGATCACTTTTCAATGGAGCTTGAGAGGATGAACAGAGCCTCCAACCTGGGCTAATTTCCACCTATCTGTTTTGTTAAAGCGTGACAGAATATGGATAAATAGATAAATAAACAAACCGATATATACACATCGATCATTGCTATATTGTAGATCGCCGCAAAATTTCTCACCGGGACTGTGCGACAAAATGGCGACTTATGAAGATGCTGGATTGGCACAGAGGCTGCATGAGCATCTGTTGGTTTGAGTATAAAGAAAACTGATTTGGCACGGTTCTAAGAGCAAAGAATAAATATCCTGACGAGGAGTTTATCAGTTCTGCGACCAAGGAATAATTGAATTGACACGATACTACTCGTTATACTACTCAGAAAAGTTGAATTGACGCCAAACCCATCTTTTCTTCTTCTCAAAAAATGTTATTGGTGCCGAACATGTCACCTTAAGGAATTAAAACAAAATTCTCGCTGAAGCACAATCTGTTAATAAGGTCTGTGCCTGACGAAGCACCTGACGCAAGGCTGAACGCGTCAGAGCACATTGTGTGTACTCGGAAGGCTACTTGCGAGCCCTGCCAGTCGGTGTTACACACAAAACTCTCAGATATTTTTATACTTGCACAATCGTCTCGACTTTCGTCATTATTATACCCGCTTCTCAACAAGAAAATATACTGCACACTTAGTAGGCATACCTATTCAGATATTTTACCCAGAGCCATCCAGAGACAACGAATTAAATGATAGAGAAAGCAATACTAGGAAAGTTGTATCTCATAACCAAGCCCATTGCGGTGCACTAGCGAGATGTATCTGCCTTTCCGTGCAGTGCATGTGCAACACGGATACAACATAAGTTATTTCAGGAAGATACGCTGATTTACATACAGGTATTTCTTCGCGATGGTGATTAATTAAAATCATAGTCAGAATATAACCGCTGCATATATTGCGGCATAGTTACCACTGCTAATGACGTTATGTTTTTCTCGTCGTTTGTTAGTGTGTTCACCTGTTAACAACACAATTCAAAAAGCTGTGGATAGATATTTATGAAATTTACAGGATCTGCTAGCATTGCATAAAGGAAAAGTTAATTCATTTTTGATGTTGATCTGTCTGTCTGTCAGTTTGTCTATCTGTTACAATAACTTTGAAAGTTATGGGTGCATCTTCACGAAATTAACAGGATTATTTAGGAACGTCACGGAGAACACATGAGTAAATTTTGTTGATGATCTGGCACTCCGTTTGCCGTCCATCTACGAACATCATCCTACTTTTGAATGGCGTTGTTAGGTGAAAGTTTGGCTCTCAGCGGCGGTTCTCGCTTGTTACTTCGTCTCATGTATTTTGTCGGTAATCCAGATAGTAAAATCTTTGCCTGTTCTCATTACATCCGCCAAGGAGGTTATGTTTCCGTCGGGTTCGTCTCTCTGTCTCTCCGTCTGGCCTTCGTCTGTCTGTCTCTCTGTCATCAAGATAACTCAAAAAGTTGTTAACCGATATTGACAACATTTACAGGGATTTTAAGGTATGGTAAAAAAAAAACAGATGATTAACTTTTGGTGAAGATCCGTCCATCCTCGTTTGCTTGCGTGCTTGTTTGTTTGTCTGCCTCATTTTTCTCAATTCTATAACTCAAAAAGGTATGGACGGATTTTCTGAAATTTTAATGAGTTGTTTGGTACATGATGAAGAGTAGATGACCAAATTTTTGTAACGATCCGGTTGTTTGCTTGTTCGTTTGTCACTGTTTTAAATTTTATGCTTGTTAGCACAATAACTCAAAAATAATAAATGGATCTTTATGAAATTTATTGGAGTTGTTAGTAATATTAAAACGCATAAATAACCAAATTTTGGTGCAGATCGGTTGGTTCGTTTGTATGCTTGACTCATGTTTGTCATAATGCTTGTTAGCAGCATAACTCAAAAAGTTATGAACGGATCTTCAAAAAATTACTGAAGCTATTACCACTATTGAAGGGCACAAATGATGAGAGTGTGGTGTTGATACGGAGAAAATCAATAGACTTCAATAGACTGCAAATGGCACACGATTGAGCTCTCACAGGTGTACTCCACAGGGCGTCAGTAACTGAAAGGATTTCTACTATCTATGCCATGGTGGTCATTTTTGTTGGAGTTTTCTGTCTTTTTGTCTGTCTGTCACAAAGATAGTTGAAAAAGTTATGGACGGATCTTTATGAAATTTACATGGAATGTTAGGTATGTTGAAAGGAATGGATGATTAACTTTAGTGAAAGTCTGTTCAACCTTTTTTTACCTCTTGCTCTCCGTCACATAAAGGATTTTCATGAAAATTTGGGCGAATCGTTAGAAATGTTAAGAAGAACGACTGACCGAATTTTTTTAATGATTAGTTAGTTTGTTTCCTGTTTGTTTCTATGTTTGTTTTTGTGTATGCCAGAACATACAGCTCAGAGAATTATGTTTGGACCCTCAAGATATTTTGGGAATTATTAGAAGTAAACAAAAACACTTAATAATCAAATTCCTGTAATAATCGGTCAGTCGTTTGTGTGTTTAGCTGCCGTAGATGTTTATCTTATTATATTTGTCAAAAGATAACTCAAAAATGTACTAACGGATCATCAACAAAATGCCAAAAGGCAGGAATGACCAAATTTTCGTGATGGAAAAAGGAAATCCCATGCCAGGACCATTTTAAATTTTTTTGTTAACATTATATCGCCTGGTGAAGATATGTGCTCACAGTCTACTTCTCTAACTATATATAACTATTTTCGCTTTAATAGGCCTACTGTCAGTACTACATGCTGATCTACTTTCTTATTTTCCAAATAAACTATTAGTTTTCAAATGGGTATTTATCTATTTTTCAATTGCTTTAATTGTGTTAGAACCATAATAACATTTGGAACCGTGGCGAATCTGTATCATGTCGGTCAATAGAGGCCTGAATTCTACAAAATCCACGTTAAAGGCTTCACGCTCTTGTAGTCACCAAATCATTACAGGATCTGTATCTCTTCTTTGAATTGACGACTAAATGTCGCCATATTGTTTTTGTGTGCTGTGTAGATGGTACTTTATGTTTGGGTTGTTGTGGTGGTAATCAGGGACTGGTAAAAAATAAGAAAAATAATAACTCTCAAATCTACAAAACCAGATATTTAAAGGTTATTGATTTGCAATGCGGACAATATTATAAAGGAAACATACTTCACTAATACCATTAATTAAATTGTTTGTTTTTTAATAAGATTTTCGGGCAATTTTCGGGCATCACAAATTATATACAGATAGCTTGTCCGATATTCTCTTTGTGGGATTCACAATATTTGTTACAAGTAGCTGACATACAGTAAATTGAGTATCGATACTTAAATCTACATTCACATGGTATTATTATTTCGTTGCTGGGTTGTAATAGCAGCTGTTGGTATAATCTTACGAGTAAAATTTC
>LQNS02278160.1:8023599-8062492 GCA_001587735.2 Parhyale hawaiensis
ATACTTGAATGTTTCTATTAGTTGCCCCCTGAGACGTCTTTGCTCGAGAGAGATCAGACCAAGTTCTTTTAGGCGACATTCATACGACTTATTTCGCAGCTGAGGTATCAATTTTGTTGCTCTGATAATGCCAATTAAGCAAGCAAGCAAACAACCAAACTCTGCATTCGTTGCTCATAATGCCAAATAAGCAAGCAAGCAAACAACCAAACTCTGCATTTCTTCGGATTTTTAGTCGTAATCGATCAAGAATATCAGAGAGGTGAATACATGCATATGGTTGCGCATAGAATAATGAAACTAATTTTACGGTCAATAAATATTCCAAGTATCGGTAACATTTCTGCAGGCAACATCCGTAAACACGCAGATATTAATGAGCTCTGTTGGTAGTTATGCTCCCGATAGCGGGCAAGTAAGACATTTAGAGTAGAACTAGGCACAATATTTTATACTGTTTTTTCTGTAGGAATAAAATGTCATAGTAAGTTAGTCGAATGTAAATAGATTTGTGTTTTGTTTTTACCATTCCGTACACATGAATTCCCAGTCTGAACGGTCGTTATATGTATTGTAGGCAATGGGGCTTGTTTTTAATCATTTACATTACTGCATCACAAACCAGTGTATGGGAAAATAATGTACTGTATTAACATTTTGCTGCTCTACGGTGCCATAAACTGATGTGCACGGAAACAATCTAACTTGGTGCTTATGATCACATCTCTTCCATTAGCATAACTTGTCTTACGCTTCCATTAGCTATGTTAGTTGAGCCAATATCATCACAAAACACTAAGAAAGTCAAATTTCATTGGCTCGCATACATGTTTGCTTGTCGAATGTTCGTAACCTAAATTTTCGTAAGCTTTGGGGAGTGTACACAGTTGCATGTGTCGCTCAAACTATAGACATGAAGGAATGGTCTTGTGAACTTTATTATACAGTGTATGGCCCTCGCTTGAGATTTTCTGGCCGACGGTAATGCGTCCAACCTTACAAATAATTCTAGTGTACAATCGTTTGGTTTCATAGTAATTTATTTTTCTTGCAGGTTGTAATAAACCTTTTTTTTTTTTTTTTTTTGATTGGGCAACTACGAGGTCAAATGTTGTACGTGTTATTATCCCTGTCAGTTGTTATTAAATTTCAGGAAAAAAACGAAATTTGTATAGCTCCTTTCGCTAAAATTTATCTGAAACTGCTTCTCATGAGAGTACATTCATCTGCATATTCACTAAAAATACTTGGTATTGAACACAGTTTCCCATCTACAGCAATGCCGATAAGTGATTAACTGCTCGCACTTTGGATTTGCGTTTGAAATGAAGTCAATATTTTCTAGGACACAACAATTAGGCCGATGTCTAAAGATGGTATTAGTCACGATCGCAAAACAAGTTCTTCATTAAGGATATGAGTGGTCCAGCCTCAATAACTATTTTCAGGAAACATTAAATAAATTTGTACTTCGTATATGCACTAGCTATGGAATCTAAAATATCTTGTAAGTGTATGGCACTAACCATTTAATTAGATCTTTGCTCCACACGACAGACTGATAGTGTTAAAGGATACCTCTCTTGTATACGGCAGTTTAATGCTACTCAAACACTCACAGAAAAATGGTTGTTTACCATTAAGCAAAATTTGTTAACTGTAAACTGCCTTGTCGTTTGAATTTTTTATCAATGCACATTGTCGTTTGTGATGAACAACAGCGTTGTGATGAACCACAGTGTATTCTATGATTAATTATTATTGCTTTGTAGCTAAAATATTACGTCGTTAGTGATGAGAAACCAGGTGTTTTTTATCGTAAAGAACATACTTTTCTGCGGGCAGTATTACAGTTTTCCTGGTAGCCCCTGACGCTAACACTGTCATCAGCTTCACGGGGCTGCAAAAATTCTATTACGTTCAACAGCAAAATGACTGTAAAATAGACAACATATGAAAATCTTTCATTTCTAAGAGCTTTGCAATACATTTCTTTCTGTTTCTGAACCTACTCAATTCATCTTAAAAATTAGATGCAACTCGTTGAGTTTTCGTAGCTGCCATTTGGTATCGCAGTCATGATAGCCTCCAGTGTCACGGGAGTAGCTTATGACGGTAATTTATACTCTTGCATTGCCTCTACTGCTAAGATTATCATTAACGTGTAGTGGAGATTTCATAACGATCTCGAGCAGTTTTCGATATCCAAGCAAAGTGTTGGAAGAAGCAATAATATCAAAATGCAATGTGCCCGTGGAAAAATGCTAACGTAAGCTTATTTTTCTGAGAGATAGTAGGAAGTACCTAGTGGGACTCTCAACGTTGCGCATAGCATAATGAATCAAATCTTACCCATATTAAATCTTGTAAATATCTTCGCCATTTCTGCTGGAGACATCCGTAAGCACACGCAGATATTAATGGCAAGTTCTGTAGGTATTCACGCTCTCTATTTCACTGGCTAAATAAAATCTGTGAAAGAGATGGGCACTTAAAAGAGTTAAAAAACAGAAATTCAAAGTGGAAGCATACTAATAAGAACTGTGTTTATTTAATCAATCTACATCGCACCAAATGACAAATTTTTTGAGGAGATTTGTTGAACTACAATGAAAAAAATTATTACCTCCTGAAAGAAGGGTATGTTTTTGTCGAGTTTATCTATTAATTTATTTGTTTGTCTCTTTGTTAGTCACTATGTTTGTATGCCTGTCACCATGATCACTCAAAAAAATTATTGTCGAATTTTTATGAAATTCACAGGGATTTTTAGGCTGGTAAAGAGGAACAAATGATTAACATTTGGTGAAGAGCCGGTTAACCGATTGTTCGTTGGTCTGTATCTTTTTTTTTTTTTCTTGATAAAATAACTCAGTAAATTATGAAACGATTTATATTATATCTGCAGGAATTGTTATGAATGTTACGACGAGCAACTGAATAAATTCTTCTGATGGTCTGTTGGGTTGTTTGTTTTTTGTTTATTAAAAACGGATCTGTAAGAAATTTTGCAGAATTGGTTAGAAATGTTGGAAGACACAAATGAACAATTTTAGAGATTAACAGTTCATCATTTTGTGTGCTTGACTAATGTTTATCATTGTTTTTGCCAGTACATGACTGACAAAGTTAAGAACATATATTAATGAAATTTGTAGGAATTGTTACCTCCGCCAAGGAGGTTATTTTTTCGTCGGGTTTATCTATCTGTCTGTCTGTTATTCTGTCGATCATCAAGATAACTCAAAAGTTATGGGGGATTTGGATGAAATCTACAGGGATTGTTAAGTGTGAAAAAAGGAACAGATGTTTAACTTTTGGTGAATATCTATTCATCCGTTTGCTTGTTCGTTTGTGTGCCTCATTTTTGTTAATGCCACAACTCTAAAAGTTATGGACGGAGCTTCTTGGAATTTAGGTAAGTAGCAATTTCAGAATGTTTCTAATCTGATATTCACTCTGGTAATTTGCAGCCTGGCATCAGCGGAGCGGTATTTATGATCTCTACCAAGCCCGTGCTCTTCTCACTCCTATAATAAGAATTAAATGCTATAGAATAGCAGTATGGGCAAGACTGCACAACCACATACACTGGGAAAATTTTTTCTGCGGCTACAGAGAGGAAAACTTGTCAGAACGACGAGAAGCATCAAAGGCACACATACTATGCATGAACATTTGGCAAAGTTGGTTTATCAATATAGGAAATATGGCAAATGATCTTGAGAACTTCGATTAATGCGCTATTTAATCATCTCTCAGCTAATTGCCTTTCAATTTAGCATATAACTACTGCTTCTGAATAATTTGCTTAACAAATATGACTCTGGAATCAATACTTTTCCAAAGTATTATAGTATTTGCTTACCTATGGTGGAGCTAGCTGGAAGTAGCAACGTGTCGTTAGGAGAAAAAAATAGGCCTGGACCCATTTTCGCATTCTGACACACTGTACATTGTGTAATCTCAACGTGATGTGGGTGCGGAACTCACCTTAAAGCAACAAAGTAAACTGTTATCTGCCGTGGGCAACAGCAGACGCCTTAATTTTCGTACAATATGCTCCATAGATGAGGCAGGATCCACAATTTCCTTATTAGCTGTTCCTATAATAAACTCATCCAGTTTTACGATATAATAAACAGAAGCCTTATAATTTATAACAAAATCGGGCAAGCGCACAAAAGGTATCAATGGCTCAGTAAGATATTAAGTTTAATAGCTAGTATTTTAATGGTCTATCAGCTCTCCCACTCCCTTCTGAACTGTGGATGCTGGTATAACCTGAACCAGATTCAAGTCAGTCATTTGTGTATTTTTAACAACATGCTGACAATGAAAAGCATTGCTTATATTACCTATGACGCAGAGAAACTCATTAGGGCAGAAAATGCAAAATGAATTTATGTGCTGCATTGAATTCACTATAATTGATGCCTGTGACACACGAGTGACGATGGGGATGCTGAAAAATTATAACTAGGGCACTCTGGGAGCACATACCTCCGCCAAGCAAAGGAATGGTAATTTAAAAATCATATTGGTCCTGAAATAAGAATTTCTTTTTTATCATACCAAAATTTGGTCAGTTAATTGTGCCTCTTGACAATAATAACAGTTTCTGTAATTTACTTGCAGATCCGCCAGTAACATTCCTGGTTATATCCTGATAAACATTAAGTGACTAAGACAAACATATAGTCAAACATACAAACGAAGGAACCGATCGTCACTAAAATTTGGTCATTTGTGCCTTTTAACATTTTTAATAATTCCCGCAAATTTCAGGAAAATCCGTTCATAAGTTTGTGGGCTATGATGCTACAAAGCATAAAATCATACATATATAGAGACAAGTACAAAAACAGACCAACAGAGCATCAAAAAATCTGAAAATTTCGGTTATTTGCTTATCGTAACATTCCCAACAATTCATGTAAATTTCATAAAAACCTGTTCATAATTTTTATAGTTGTATTACCAATAAAAAAAAAACCGGGAGACAAACATGCAAACGGTTCAACCGGTCTTCACCAAAAGTTAATTATATGTTTCTCCTATCGTGCCGCCTAGCAATCCCTGTAAATTTTGTAATGATCTGTTTGAAACTTTTCTAGTTATCTTGATAACAGACAAACAAACCCGACCAAACTATAACCTCCTCGGCAGAGGTAATAAAACACATAAATTGTATTCAGTCCTGATCAGCTTACATTATTTCGTCATGTTTCCTTGGAAGTGGATTTGTTAGTTTATTTTAGTCATACACAATAAAATATGCCTAGACGCCATACTGTACTGAGTAATAAAACTTAAAACTTCAAAAGACTACAATCACAACTGCCAGACACATTGAAAAGTGCAACTTCTCTTGTGGATAACAAAGATTTAAAAAATATATAGCGCGAGATGTCTCCGATTAGTACCCAAATGAAGAGGTTTATACAGTAAACACCACACAAACGGAGAGATTTTATAGTAGACACACACTGCATTAATTAAGGTGTCTATAAATTCTCACATATCATATCTACGGTCCTGTTTGATAACTCCATGATGGACCAATTTGCATGCGGGTAATAGCGTAATTTATAATGTACGGGATAAAATCAAGTACACCTGGTATTTCCTGGGGGTTACATTCTCACTAAGTTGCATATATCCTCGTGGAAGATGCCTATTTCACTTTGGCAAATATTCTTAATTTTATTATATCGTCTTTCTGTTATAATAGCTCATTACAGGTATGGGGAAGGTAGAGTATATCCAGACAAGTATATCAACAGATAAATTTTGTAGTCAAATACTCTAGATGCATACGTTGAATAGAATCCAAAGTTTTTGGTCAAAATAGAATCAAATGGCCTAAAATACTGGGTTTGGGCGACTAGTATGAGTGTAGGACTACTTTTCTCTTATGAGCAAATGTACCCAATCTTGTCGTTGCCACCCTTTTTCTATAATTCTATACCGTCAGTACAAATCGACACTTTTTAAGTTTCAGTAAGTTTCATGTTTCATTTTTGCACTTGCTCCTGCAAAAAAAAATATATATATTATGTTCTATGAGACCCTCATAACTATTCTGCGCCCTCCTATGTCAACACAGCAACCGGAAATTTTATAGTATCTTTTCGTGATCTATGTTTGTTACTTATTACTTATTATATAACTTATTCTTATGACCATATGTGACTGATACTGATGATAAATAATTATTTAACTGTTCCATTAACTAACACTGGAAACACTTGAACATCATTGCTTTTAAAAGAATAAATACAGGACCCTTTCTCTCCCGCTACAAATGTTGCGTAATTGCGCAAGCCGTCGACGGGGCACGTATATACGTGTCGCAATGTCCTCGTCAGGAGCACGGGGACGTGGCGCAATACAGTCCCTTTGTTAACGCCCTTCTGCCCAATTTGCCAACTGGACACACAACATTTTTTACACTTCGAGTCTAAGATTGCACAAGTACACTGTAAGCCGCTACAGCTGCGCAACCGCCGACTGTGCCAGTATAAAGTGTCCTTCTAACATCATTTGCTTGTGAGACCTTAACTGTTATAGGGTCATTTTCAAACTGTGGTGTCACACAGATACTTACAGAGGAATGAAATTAGCATGTATGGGGTAAGACGGTGTCTCATAATTAAAATCAAATGAAAAAAGCATAAGATATTCTGCATGTAATGGACACATCCCAGGAAAACAAGTGTGACAGCGCAAAACAAATAACGTATTCAAGGAAGATGCTTAATTTCAACGGAATAGCGTACCTCTCGTAGTGCTTCACGTAATAACCAGACTCCGTGAAGTTAATATCGCCAGAAACACAACCACAGGGTAAGCGCCAAGCTTTACCCCGGAGGCCCTCTCTTTCCCATTTGGTAAATAGTACCCCGAATATTACTTGCGTAGTCTCTCTTAAAATGTACGATTTTCAAGTTAGTCCTTGTACAGCACATCAACAACATCTAAACCCTTCAGACAAATCACTATGACAAATGTTCAAGCTGAGAATATCATTCTTTTATATCTTCAAAATCGCTAAAAAAGTATATTAAACTCCTTATGCATTCCACAGCAGTTGCTATGGCCAAGTTCCCGTATCTAGTGCACGGGTTTTACTATTATTATTACCTTCGCCAAGTAGGTTATGTTTTTGTCGCGTTTGTCTTACTGTTTGTCCGTCTGTCTATCTGTCTATCCGTATCTTTGTCTGTCACCAAGATTACTCAAAAAGTTATGGACAGATCTTCACAAATTTTACAGGGATTATTAGGCATGTTAACAGTAACAGATGATCAACTTTTGGGGAAAATCCGTTTATTCGTTTCTTTGTTTGTTTGTTTGTTTGTTTGTTTGCCTCAGCATTTTTTTAAGGCTATTACTCAAAAAGTTATGGACGGATTTTATTGAAATTTACCTGAGTTGTTAGATATGATACGAAGGGTAAATGACCAAATATTTGTGAAGATATGCTTGTTCATTTGTCTGGATTTTTCTGTGTTTGATTTTAGGAAAATTAGCACAATAGCTGAAAAAGCTACGAATTTATTTTTATGAAATTACAGGAGTTGTGACTAATGTTAGAACACATATATGATTCTATTTTGGTGATGATTGGTTTGTCCGTTTGTGTTTTGACTTCTGTTTGTCATAATGTTTGTTAGCACCATAACTCAAAAGGTACCGGTATTACAGACATTTTTTATACCATCAAAAGACACAAATGATTGGAGTTCGCTGTTGATACAAAAATTATTTTTTCAGAACCAATATGAAATTTTCCTGACCGTTGCCTTGCTAGGCGGAGGTATGCACTCTCAGAGTGCTCTCTAGTTAATTATTTGAATCGGTCAAATACTGTAAAAACCTGCATTTTCTTATTGGTATTGATTTTTAAACTATCCTAGAGAAAATAATGATGTGCATAAACGGCATATTTTCATAGAAAATAGCTCTTGATATACTGTAGATTTCGAGCATGAATAGTAACTTTTCAGCATCCATGACAGTGACATGTAAGGTAATTTGAGCCGACGACCTGCAGGATACTGATTATATGTAGAGGTAAATGTCACCTACGACATGATGCGAACCTCTTTAATTAAACGCTTTAAATTTTCTTAAACAGTTGGTTCTAAAATTAGCTCTTAATTTATACCTCAAGGGAAGAACAATATATATAAAAAAATGGGAACAGAAATAAAATAGGAAACAGCCAACTCTCCAACATACAAATACTGAGTGATATTAGACAGCTCCGCTGTTGTAAATTAATTATTCAGCAAATAAAATCATTCTCGTCTGAAAATTAAGCGATACAGTCGACTCGATGACAGCGGTCACTTTTGATGTAGATCAACTTTTCATATATCTATTTAGTTTTAGTTTTGTGCAACATGTATCTTTCACACGCCATCTTTCATAATACCTTAATCTCAAGGAAACTCTAAACTTGTTGAAGTTCTTTTTTATGGGAAACACTTCTTACTTGATCACGTGCAGCAGTCACAGCATAAAAGTCGTATGTTATTCCATGACTACGAGCTGTCATCGTGAGAATTTCAAGATAAAAAATAACGGGCATTTTGATGAGCACACGCACTGATAATACCTGAAGATGTGTGTATACAGACGTCTGGGAGGATCAAGTGGAACTTCAATTTTTCCAAAGATAAAGCAGTTCGAAGAGCTTTGCATAAAGGATGTTGGTCTTCAGTAGAGTTCATCTTGATACCAACTTTAAGAAATGTGCCGCAGACAATCCGTGGTATCTCAAAACGCTGCCATGAAACATATGATTTTCATAGTAAGCACTGTTAAGCTTTAAAAACTTCCTTACATACCGTACTCATCGAAAAAATCCTATTTTTCCAACATTTTCTTCAGCAGCAAGTGAAGTTCGATCAAGTTATCTTGCAATAGCGCACTACCATTTAAATTGCCTATTTTGTCTCGATGTTGATTTGCTTCAAGAATTTTAACGAAATTGGCATTTGTGATATTTAAAACTGTGGTGGTGCACTCTTCCTTAGAAACAGAGTATCATCACTTGATGTACTGATTATTTTTACTCATATTCTAAAATTCCACGGTGATCATTCGGCAGTGTGAAGCTTAAAATGATAGTTATCGTCACTGAATCAATCCACCACTGTTGATCTGATTAATGATGATGACGTTTGATAATTAGTTGCCCCTCGGAGCAGAACGATCAACTCACTCTCTTTTATTTGCAATGCAGTGCATAGTTTCATTGTATTTTATATTTTTTCTAAAGAACAAACTTAGCGTTACTGACACTTCAAAAATGCATAACGCTTGAACAATGTTCACTACAGTTCTTCCCTACAGTTACGGCATGGAAGTAGTGATATGTATATGTTACGCTCGAACGATGGATTTGGACAATCGATCGATCGCACTGCGCAAACGGTGGATGTTGTAGGTATTAATCGAATGCGCACCCATCGATCGATTGTTTTGCGCGGACGATCAATGTTTTTCTTCAACTTTCCCCCTATTTCTGAGTATGTTGCATCATATTTAATTAGTTTTAACTATATATAATTAACATGTGCATTTATTAATAGGTTAGGCGTTTGAGCGATCGATCGTTTGCGCAGCGCGATCGATCGATAGCGCGCATATCGACCGATCGCGCCCAGCATATATACTTACGAAACAGACCATAGCTTGTAAATCCACAAATTGTTTATTTAAAAGCACCACATTGTAAGCTGCAACACTTTGCCCATCAGAAACAACAACACAATTAACAGTCATGTAATATTTCATAACATAACGGCAATCACCGTGTTTCCCAGTAATGTCTCACAATGTTTAGTTTAAGACCATGCAACGCTCGAGTGATACTTATAAAGGTATTACTATCATCAACGAACACCATAGTGCCATATGCACAACTTGCTCTAGACAATAGAGAAATCTAGATATGCCTGTACAGAATGGTAATGTTGGTTGGTACAGTATCAGGCAAGCATTCACCACTGCTCATGTCAAGTTACTGTTCTTAGAACTCAAGCAATATTCTGTAGCTGTAATGATTTAATCATTCTTTGATCCGGCAAAAAAAATTGCACCCGGACAACAAAGAATCATTTCTCTCTGCTGTCCAATATTCCGAGAAAATCAAGATACCTAGTGCAGAAGCTTGACCGCAAATATTCTTCAGTATACTTAAAGATATTAGTGCCGAATTTCGTATATTTCATCGCCAGCCTGCCTCATTTCGTGAGTCGTCCTACGGTGACCTGCTACCGCTGAGCACCGCCGCTGGCACCTTCAAACTCAAGCTCTTAATCGAAAAGAAATCAGATTCTCTGTTACGTTTTTAAGTTCTTAAGATACAGAAAATTAAATCCCAGCATTTTATTTTTATTATCAATGAAATACATGACGAAGTAATGTAAGCAAGTTGCTTCATATCGGTGTTGTTACAGATAACTTACAGCTCTCTGTGAGGCTGAGGACGATCGGAATCTTGTCGTTATAGACTGCCATAAAGTTTACGTTTTACAGTACGGTTATATTCAGGAAATGAATTAGCAACATAAATAGCGTTTATCTCAGTCAACCAAATCAGTACCTGAAGTAAATACCTTATTCCTGGTACTGATGTAGCAAATTTCTAGCACTTGTCTATCCAGCGCAGGATGTCGCCAGTCTACGGCCGCCATTTTGTGTCGCGTGTGTGAAGGACGAAAGTAATTTCTTCAAATTTGCGTTAGTTAGGATGCAAACTACATTTTACAAATGCATGTAACTTGAAAGCTTAATCTATTACGTGAATCACAGTTTTCTTCTGAGTTGATAAAATTTTCTATTTAGAGAATTTGGTGAAACTTCTGCAAGATATCGATACTGAGAGGCAAGTATGGAACGTTTGAATGACGATATTCCTATAATTTTTGGTTTAAGCATTTCAGCATTTATTACGAGCAAGATATACTATTTTGTACACCTATTACTGCTTCAACATGGACTGTGGTCGACGATAAGTTTCATATCTGAAAGTAACATGGCAGTAATTTCCTAAACGTAAACGTAGGCAAGCATCGCAATGATACAGCGGCATCTGCGTTCAAGAACGTTAAGTTAAGTGCCCTGAAACAGCATGAGTTTTGACTTAGAAGATCACACTCTTTTGTAATAACTGCAAATAATTTANACGTAGGCAAGCATCGCAATGATACAGCGGCATCTGCGTTCAAGAACGTTAAGTTAAGTGCCCTGAAACAGCATGAGTTTTGACTTAGAAGATCACACTCTTTTGTAATAACTGCAAATAATTTATTTAGTCGTGTTAATATTACATTCATAAAGTTACTTATTGGCTTATTGTAGTAAATTGCCTCACAAGAAGCTGCGTACCGACGCTGTAGTAAAAACAGGTTCCGATACTTCCCGCCGCTAGCAGCCGCTTACGACATCCCACCGTGGACAGGCTGACGCTCTCACTTATCAAGACTAGTTCAGTGTTTAATGTTCGTAATTATGAGTAACCGTCATAGTATTATATTATTCCAATTTCTGTAATATTTAAGCCCTACTTCAAGAACAATTACCGTCAAAACAGGCATAAGCTCCCTTACCTGACATCGTGCGCAGGCCCGGCGGCGGAACTATGCATAGAAGTCGTACGTTACAGAATTATGCTTTAAAATATTACTAGTTCCATACGCATCAGCTCGTTAATTTATCTGTAAGTGATATATAGAACATTTTTCAGCAATAAGGAGGAGAAAAACTGCTTAAAAATCTTTTGAGTAAAAAGTCACGTTGATATTTAGACGTGAAGAGTCGTTACAAGCGAACTCCTTGGGCGGCACCAAAGTTTTCGGGTAATATCCGCACCGAATTACATTATGTTTTGTGTGTGTGATAAATCCTAATGAGAAACAATCGCTTGGATTGACCTTATAGCATTCGAAATAAACACTTTCATATGTAACGATAACTTTTTAAGAAATCGTAACAATGTAAAGAGCGGCGGCATCATGCAGCAGTCGTGAAGGAGCGGGCAGTTGAGTCGCTCTGAGTCTCAACTATTGCATTACAAATAATACGATATACCTGCAACCATATACCTTTGTATTCAATACATTGTGATTACTAAATGCATTCCATGTATAAAAAAGTAGCTGAAATTAGTGAAGTCAATCCATAGAGACGAAAGGGAAAAGACAAATATATGGGCTTTCAAGTTAAGGTTTCCTCGGTGTTTTAAGTCGTGCAACGATATTTATAGCCAATAATTTCATTAAATATGAGAATTAGGAGATATAATGTAAGTACAAGAGCTGTGCGAATACTTCTCTGCAATGAGAACAACGGTCCTCTAGAAGAACACAGCCACATGTTCATTTGCAAACGACGTATGTTGGTTACGAGGGGAAAATAAATGTAAATCTTAAACATGCCTCGGTCAGCGCCACAGAATTCTCAGTATGACCCTGGAATGAACTCTAGTCCTGCAAATACACTAACAACAGAACGCTCGTAACTCATTTTGTATTAGAAAAACCGTTACGTCAGTGTAGCACGAATTCGCTGCATTCAAAATATTATTACACACAGAATCACTACTAATTCTCCATCACATCTTTAAATTGTACAACACTTTTAAAATCGTAACTATCCGATTGTACTCTCACCATGTGCGTCATGCTATTGCACTGAATTGAAGCATGCAAATTTTCTTAACCTCAAATTTAGTATTTTTCAAACGTAAATCTTGATTTTAATCGCAAGGGCATCAACGGTGGAATCACTAACAGAATCTCAGCATACCAGCAATTTTTATTCGCTTTCTATACACCGACAGCGGCCGAGACAGCTTGGCAATAGGACATGAAATTTTCCTGACTATAAAGCCAATTATATCTCATGTGTCTATCAGTTCATGAAATCCCAAATAAGAGCATCCTTCCATAAGCAAATTTTCTTGCCACATAATTCTTCAGATTACACCTATACTGACGCATATGAAAAATAGCTTTGTGCTACCCATTGCGCTATAGAACAACTCTTCACACATTGTTATCATACTTAATAAGTAGTTCTAAATATTAGTATAGTAGAGTTGCATTATGAATCCTCTGTATTTAACTGCAGAATTAATAACACACTGGGTGGTGCTGCCGCCGAACAAAGCCTTGGAACGCTGTATGGTATTGCAACATAAGACCTTATATCACTGTATGGTACTGATGCATAAGACCTTATATCACTGTATGGTACTGCAGCATGAAACCATACATAACTGTATGGTACTTCAGTATAAAACCATTCACCACTGTAGGGTGCAGCAGCATAAGACCATGTATCACTGTATGATACTGCAGCATGAAGCCATACAACAGTGTTTGGTACAGCAGCATGATAGCATGCAGCACTGTACGACACTGCACTGTATGGTACTGCAGCATGAAACCATACATTATTCAATGATGCGCTGCTAGTAATCATCTATAAGTGCATAATCTCAAGAAGAGGCATACATCACTAGATGATGCTACACACAAGACCATGGCTCACTCGATAGGACGGAAATATACGACCATTGAAAACTATTTCGTAATGCAAAAAGAAATCATAACAAATATTTGGCTCTGGAGAAAAAATCATAGAAAGCTTTTCCGCATTTTGAAAAATAACAATGGAGTCGTATACTCGACTGCACTATAGAACTATGAAAGAACCAAGAGAGCTTTATGGAAGTATACTGACTGCAGAATAGAACTATGAAAACTACAAATGCTGCAGTAAAACATAGAAAATAATATGGAACTGCCGAATAATACAATAAAAAACTGTGCTGAATAACATAATAGAAAACTCTTTAGTATTGCAAAAGAAAACTGTGGAAGACAGTATAGCACTGTAGAGTATAGTACTGTACCATAAAACAATAGAAAACTGTTTGGTACTGTAGCACAGTACTATGTAAAACACTATAGTACTGTAGAATAAAAACGTAGGAAAAAGTTTGGTACTGTAGATGAAAACCACATAATACTGTTTCGTATCGTAGAAGATATTAAAAACTGTTCGTTACTTCACAATACAACCATAGGAAACTGTACGGTACTGCAGAAGAAAACCTTGAAAAACTGTATGACACTGTAGAATAAATCATGGAAAACTGTCTGGTACGTCTACAGAGTAAAATCAAGGGAAATAGTGCGTTACTACAGAAGCAAGCCATAAAAAACTGCATTGTACTCCGGAAGAAGATGAAATACTACATAACAGTGCATAAAAAGTCATAGATCAGTCTATGGTAGTGATGCATAAGACAGAGCACCACCAATACATCACGGGTAAATTCATTGCTGTAGATTCATCGAAGTTTCATTTAATCGAATGGTTAATGCTAGTGAATCTTTAACATTAGACGAATTTATCATTCGACAAATTTCCCATTCACTCACTTTATGATTCAATGAATTTTCCATTTGATGACATTACCGTCCATGATTTACCCTGACTGACTTCACAAGCTCTGGAACAAGACCGTGCCACACTGCATGGTACCATATGGCAGCATAACGCCATGGATTACTGAAAGTTACTGCAGGCTAAGACAATAATGCTCTCTATAGTGCTACTTAACGTCATGAATAACTTTAGGGCACTTTATACTCAAGCTGTGGAACACTGCATACAGAGCATAGGACCATATCAAAATAGTACGACTGCCATATTTTCCACGTTAATAATCCGTGCACAGTAATAGATGGAGCTATAACGTAGACTAACTCCTGTTGATTTGAATATTGCACTATCATAATAATTCCGATTGGTCTCACTCCAGTAGACTTGCGTCTCGCCGTTGAAAGTGGGTTGGACTAAATACAAACACGCAGACAGCCAGTCAGTAATACCCTGATAAATTAGAAAAAGATTGAGAATGAATACCTGGTAAGTCTTGTCGTTCAAGTGCTTGTGAGCTGAAAATCTATACAATAGCATTTGCTATATATATGTCACATGTATAGGTATACATATGTGCACGTAGCATCTCATTCTCAGGTTGGAAGTTTTTAGAGGAGAATAACTTTAGACTTATTTTCTTAGAACACTTTTATCAACGGTAGTTAACGCTCGAAGTTCTTTCCGTTTTATAAACATGGTTCAGTTGGTAGAAAAAATTTAGGGACTAAAAGTTGTTTCACATTATCCGCATAATGACGTTTACCACGTACGTAGTCTATTATTACGCCTAAATCCTCACTTAAGTTGTAAAGTGAGATAAGCAAAGCTCGATATCTGATAACTTTGCCGCAGTCTCCACTGCCAACATTTTATTGTGAAGTATGTACACAAAGAGTTCACATAACGGCAATATATCTCACAGTGGGCCGCAGCACTAACCCCGGCGGCTCTGTGGGAACAAGCATGTGGGTCTGTCTACTGCCAACTATCTAATCTATTCTAAATACAGCATAGAATGCCCTACAGTAACTAGACTAATGTATATTTAGTGTAAAAATTCTAGGTCAAGTAACCGTAGAGGTACCAAGCCGCAAACCCACAATCAATTTAAGTTTAATCTTTTGTCATGAGCAGTAATTAACTATCTCCAGAGCCCATCTTACTTGACGATCAACTCCCAGTATCTGAGCAGGATCAAAAAAAATTTTCATAGCATGCAATTCCCAGGGAAATACATCTGTAAAGTCTCCTACGAAAGAAGGTGCAGACATAAAGAAAAAAAAAACACTTTTTTAGGCAGTATCTCAACGTGCAATTAAAAATTAATTGTGCAGAACTAGCTACTTCCATGGTAGGGCCTGTCTGCTCGCAAGTCTTTTAAACGTTTCCACTCATGCAATTATCCTAATGTTTTGCGGCGTCGCTGTAAACAAACCTGTGTGTACGTCACAAAAGTTATTAAATTGTTAGCCGTCAAATAGTTTCCTTGACAAGTGTCACTAGCCAATTTGCGAATATCTCTTCATATTTGGAGTGAAGAGAAATTAAAAAAAGTGCAAATTTTCTACTGTTTCTACGGCACACTAACGCATTCGGATGATTGGGTGAGTGGGTACTGCCAACAGACTAACGTGTAGATTGGCCCTTGGACAAACAATAGTAAGTTACGTAGGACCGTTTTATACGGTCCCTCGTTTTATATGATCTGAAGAGGATGTCACCTTCAGTGGCCAAGGGAGGCTTACTTTTCTGTTTGGCTGATCTAAGAGGTCTTGCCTGATCTCCCTTATTTTGTTCGTTGTTTTTATTCGACCAGTTACTTTTTTTAATTCGTTGAAACAGCTAGACGGAAATGGCAGGTTTTAAGCTTAAAGACTATCAGTATAATCTAGCTACAGACTTCTATTTTAAAATAGCAAACCTGTGAACTAATTTTTGCGATTCTGATGATAGAGATATGATAGTGAACAAAATTCACAAAAACGTAAACTATTTCGTATGCCTTTTTGCAATTGCTTTTGACCAATTTTACCATTGATTTTAACAATGTGCTAATGTTCATTACGCCTTGACTTTATTCAATACGGTTTGAAAAAATCCCCTCTGGGAATGACAAACTAGCAAAACATATTGACAATTGAAGATACTTTAACAAAATGCATATCCGTTTGACAATGATAAAAAAAATGACAAACGGAAACTTAGTTTGACAATGATTAGATTACTCTTTGACAATCTTGAAAAATGTTGTCAATCATAGAAATAGTTTGACAATTGCTAAAACCGTTTGATTAACTTAGTTTCATTCAAATCTTTCTCACACAATGTCTAAAGAGGGCGCTTATTTTATTGTGTACTACAAAGACACGCCTGTGTGCCTCTTGCGTATATTGTGTTATGCATTATGTATTGCATCCCGCTAGTTCGTTGTCTTCTCATTTCTGGCTTCCAGTCCTCCATCACCTGTAGTGAACTTTCCATCATCGGCTCACTACAGTTGAGCATCACAACAGCTGAAACCTCGTCCAGCGTTCACTACTGCTTTATCAGCTTTCATTTTTGAGACAAAGCCCAAAATTCCAACAGCTGGGTCAACAGGCGACGACTTGCGCGCTGGCGTGGGCCAATCTACGCGCACTCTTGGAAGTTGCTTGCGCGCTGTCGGCATATCATGGCCACATTTTCGGGTCGAAGTTCAGTTTTCAAGTCTCAATTTTAGCTTGACTCCTAAGCTAAAACAGCTCTGCTACCTAAACTTGAAGTCTGCAGCCCTACTACTACAACAACACCGAAGAGGTCCGGTCAGCAACGCTTCTCTCCTGGGGCCCTACGGGGCCTCCCAATCTGCTGCTCCGCACGTTGCCTCCTGGTCCGCTGCATCCCGACAAGCTGCTTTACGGTTCGAGCCCTGTACTTCATCGGCTTGTGCTCGCTATCCTCGTCTCTGGCTGCTCACATCTGACTTCGCATGAGCTTCATGGTTTTGCCCTGCTACAGCTGTCACACCTTCACTCCACACCGCGCCACTGGCATCCTCGTGATGGTGTCCTTAGCAACGAAGCTGCGCAACGTTCAGTTCCATACCGCCAGAAGACTTGGTACATGACAGCACGGCCATGAAGAGTGTACTACGACGATTGTTTATCTGTACTACCTTGCCTTTAACAACTGTATATTGTCACTAATATAATTAATAGTTTAGCGCAAACTTTCATTCACCTTGTCGGTTCGCTCACACCCTGAGTGACTGCTTTCAAGAGCAGTATCACTACACACCTCTTACATAATCCGCCTATATACATATAGATTTAGTGATTGTCAAAACAATTTCCAGAATTTTCATATTCTTTTGACAATTGTCAAAGTGAAATGCAGTTTGTCAAAAGATTTTATCGATAGAACCCTGATACACTGTTTTCTCAAATTGTCTAACAGTTTTGTTCTTTTGTCATAAAATTATGAGGTGTGTCGAAACATAATAAACTCTGTCAAAAAATTATGAAGACTGTCAAACATCTATGGCAAACTGGTCAAAAGCAATTGCAAAAATGTGTATAACGTGCGCAAAATTTCAAAAATCTCTTATATTTTTATTACGCTGTGATTTTAGCGATGAAAATAGAATCTTAGAAGAAAGTCTTAAAAATCACAAACAAATCATTTTACTATTCTGATGAAAGAAATGCACTCCTGAACGGAATTTTGCACAAGTGATTAGTGTATCATCATAGCCTTTCAAGGTTGAAGTATCTCGCTAATCTAGAAAAAAATAACAGGTGCCGAAGTTCATGCTTGTCTGTCTTTTGCTCTCGGCACACAGTGGCATGAGGGTGACCTTGAGAACACAGACAGCAACGGTCACCGGAAGGAAATACCACGAGATCACAACCACCACCACTGTTACGTTTATTGCCTAACGGTCTCCCCCAAGTCCATAAAAAACCAACTCTTACTGTTGGTAAACACCTTCGTTCCCGTGTATTAGGGATGGCTAGAGAAATGTTAGTCTATTTTTTATATTAATTTTTTATATTAAGGCGTTTGTTCAGATCACTACACCTCTCCTTCAACGTTAACCTTATTTGAATGAAGTCTAGGTGATGTTATGCACACCACTCCGCAATCAGAAAAAAGTATTTCTGTAAGTCGCCTTCCGGTGATAGTGACCTTTTGTGGACCTATATATTTCCTACTCTTAACAAATGTTTGACTAAGGTAAAAACAAATTATGACTGATTAGTATTACTTTCAAGGTGCTTGTATGATAAACATACTTCGGTCCAATTATCATTTAATTAGCTCAAGCATCCAAAATATTTCATTTCCTCAACGCGCTCGTATAATATCAGCCACTGTAAGCCAAGTGTTTAGTTTATGCAACATTAGAAAGTTCGTACTTATTCCAATCTGCTTGCATTACGTAAACAACTCTTGACAAACGTCCGTTGGTTAGTATGCCCACAAAAATTATTAAATTATATTCAAATCGTTACTATAAAAACACGTGCGGGGCCTTACCTAGTGCCAAATATGTCACTGAATCCCTCTGTTTAGGAACTGCTCAAGTTATGCATTGTACGTATACAGAGCGGCGACAGCGTTCAAGATTGTAGGGCTACATTTTTTCAGATGCTCTAATTATGTTAGGTTAACAACAAATAAATTGGAGACAAAATTGATGATAGATATTTCAGGAACAAGACATTGCATGCGTGTAAATATTGTGAGACTCTTAAGTGCATGGAATTAAATATGATTAATCTTTTGCTGTTCCTTTTTATATGCAGTGATATAAACGTCATCATTATATAGTGATTTATCATTACAAGTAGGAGTATGCATAAAATAATAGTCTTCCTCACTGAACGTTTGTATACATTCGCATCTCTTCCTCCCTTTCAGCTTACGTTGTTCCGCCTGTGTCGTAAAATTGAAACTATAAATTATAGCGATGTTCTCATTTGCGCTGATGTATATTTTCTAACGAACCTATTATTATTTCATTTGTTACTATTTATTCTTCGAATTGACACAGAAGCGACGATTACTAAAGTGGAGAGTTGAAGGTTATTATACCTCATACGATTTCAATGTTGAATATTTTCGTAGTGTTTTCACAGGTCTAACTGGAACGTGGTTACTTTCCACACTCATACGTGCTATCACTAAACGAAAGGAAGAGCGGCACTTCGTAGCAACAGATTGTAATGACGAATTGTTGTTGTAGAAAAGTAACATCGCTGATTTTTTCATGGGTTCGGTGTTCTGAATGAAATATTGCACCTACAGATATAAAAAAACAGCACAATACATTACAAGTAAGGAATCAAATAAATGAGTCATAATTATATTATGACAAACTGTAATTGATTCACTGCTTCTGTACTAAGCTTGCCGTTGTTATGAATAATATTAAGATAGTAAAATGTAAAATACAAGTGGTTTGTCAACAAATCAATAGACACTAATAACATTTACAATGCACAGTGGTGATCTCTATCACAACGCTAGATGATGTACCTCTAGCACGTCAACAAACGTTCTACATGTTTGAAACATATCCATAGTAATTGGTTGATCAAATTCATTTCAAGCAGTTCGATTTTTGACTATTTAAACAAAGACTAATAATTGATATTTACACTGAAGTAACATGCCTTAATTCACGTGGAATGGTCTTCACTGCAGTAATACCTAACAAATCGTCAATTTAATAGACATCGCAATTTATCCATTGCGGCAACGAGAAAATGTTCACATATTAAACTAAAGCACTCTGAGAGCGCATACTTCCGCCCAGCGAGGCAACGGTAGTAAGAAATTCAAATTGGCTCTGAAACCATGACGTTCTTAGAATCAACTCCAAAATCTGATCATTTGCGTCTTTTGATAGTAATAACAGCTTGTGCAACTTTCTTGAAGATCCGTTCATAACTTTTAGAGTTATACAGCTAACAAACGTTATGACAAACATGAGTCAAACATACAAACGAACGAACCGATCTGCACCAAAAATGAATCATTTATATCTTTTACCATTATTAACAACCCCTATAAATTTCATAAAGATCTATTCATTATTTTTTGAGTTAATGTGCTAACAAGCATAAAATTAAAAACAGCGACAAACGAACGAACGATCAAACAAACAAACGGATCATAACCAAGTTTTGGTCATCCACTTTTTGTTATATACTTAAAAACTCATGTAAATTTCATAACAATCCTTTCATAACTTTTTGAGTTATGGCATTGAGAAAATGAGGCACACCAACAAAGCGATGGACATATCTCACCAAAAGTTGATCATCTGTTCCTCCTAACATACCTAACAATCACAGTAAGTTTCATCCAAATCGATTCATAACTTTTTGAGTTATCCTGGTGACAGACAGACAAACACGACAAAAACATTGCCTCCTTGGTGGAGGTAATAAAATATCGTTTTAATATTTTGTAGGTGTGAGTGTTGGTGTAAATTTTCAACATGCTCTTATTTAAGCTTAGCAGTTAACTTCAAAATAATTATTGTACCAGGGATTTACGGCTATTTTTATACTGTACTTCGTATCTGTGCGGTAGCCACATGATGGAACTCCAAGGTGTCCTCTTTCGTCGCGTAAACGAATGACTGGTCCACCTGCAATATGTACGCAGTTCAACTAAGATTTACAAGCGTCACAATCAAATTTGTATGGAAAATTCTAAAAGCAATAACTGACATGGTTAATGTGCGGACCGCAATGGTCGCACTTGCGAAGGGCGATCGAGTGCCGATCAGAATGGTGGTGACGCAATAGCTACGAAGTATTCTGATAGCTTCACGATTTGGGGGGCCAGGTTGTTCAGTAAACTGCCGCGTCATATTCGAAGTGCCATTAGCACTAAAGCAGTAAAACCTAAAACCTCACTGAACTCAAACTTGCTGAAAGAGCCTGACGAACCAGCTGTGAGCGGTTACGTGCATTGTAGTGATAACTGCCGCTAGTTCTCCAGCTGGTCAAGGAGCGTAATGTCACCTCTGCTCAAGATGAGTTGCGTGAAAACGTCTCCTGGACCTCGTGAGAAGATCTTAACATGCACCGCAGGCTGGTAAGGAACTCACTTCACAGTTTTTGAAGTTAATGTATTTTTCTTTTCAAAAGCATAACGATAAATTAGTCCCACCTGCTAGGTATATGATATTATTTTCAACATTATGTTATCAATATTTCAATGGTAGTATGAAACAATGCAGCAAAAAAAGAAATAGAAAAAAGTACTTAAATGTCCTTCAAGTGAACTAACTGGGGAAAAGGAAATAGTGGAAGTTCCGCAGCTCGGGCCAGCTTCACGTCTATGTCAGAGCAAGTTACACACCTGGCCATATACGCTCCTTGGTACTTGTGATGCCAGACGCGACACACACTCACACAAGGCATAGCATCCATTAATAAAAGATAAGCTTTCTTTAACCAGTTCCACGAAAGGTCTCGGCCGTCTCCCAGTGGCACAAAGAGGGCCAGCCATTCCCCGAAACGCAGGGAATTCCTCGTACACTTCGTCCACAACACAGGATCTGCTTTCCTTACAACCAGACCGTTATTTGCTCCGGAGTTGCGTTGCTGACGAAAAGCACCTGTTTGCCTTTATTTAGTTACACCGTGTAATAACTTTGCTCTACAGCACAGCGAGTATTCATAGAGTCTCTTCATATTCACTGGATAGAGCCTCTTTGATAAAAATTTAGAAGCGCTTCATAATTATTGAAAAACAAAGATACGTACTATTTGGCCGTACTGGCGGCTACATGTCCAAAGGGAATATTTCTTACTCTTGCTAGATGCGCGCATCCAAAACTCTCGATAACATTATTCTCTAGCGAAATTATTTGAAAAGGTAACTATATGACCCTTCCCTCCTGCCCTCTTTTAACACCGTATTGCGTCCAATGCCTTGGCCACACTAGACCACCAATCGTACGCTCAGCTTATGAGCGAACGTTTGGCTCGCACGAGGTCCCCATACACAGTCATGGTCGGAAGCGCAGATACGGTAGCATGAACGAAGTACGAGCTGAACGTTGTGGCCACAACTTAGCAACGAGAGACAGAGAAAAGCGAGCAGAGACACAAGACAAACTGAAAACATGATTACTGTTATTCTTTACACTAAGATACGCACCTGTCAAAAATGCCAGCAACAGATGTACGTACGTTGGCCCTCAGTCCGTCTTCGTAGATGTGTCACATTGATTCTGCAGTGAAGAATGCATTGCGCCTGCCAACCTGAACAAAGTTGGCATAAGAACATTTAATAATCAAATGAAGTTAGAAAGGACAGGTTTTTTTCTGTAATACAAAACCATCTAAAGCCTCTAAAATAAAAGAATTATGTGCGGGCAGCGGCACAACCTTACTCGCTTGAGGGCTGCATCATGTATGCGTCATGATGCCTACTCTGCATCCAGCAAGGTAGTGGAAATATTTTTCATTTCAATGCGTGATAATTCACTAAAATATTAATTACTTGCATGAATTACCATTTTAATGCAACTTTTCAACGCACAATCCACTTCATCAGGCGGAAACAAAAGGAAAGAATCGATAGAATTATTGAATTTTCCGCCTACTATTTTGACCCTTGTGGCAACGCTTGTTCGTCGAAACATTCCGTTAAAGTTTTAATTCATAGAGGTAAATAATTTTTTATTTACATTTTCACGCATCAAACTTAAAAACTATGCAATAGTTAAAAAATAAGAAAAAAATGGAAATATGAAATCTAGCAGAGTCTTCATCGACAATACTCTATGAATGAAACACGTATTAATTAAAGGAAGAAGACAATACCGTAAGGACATTACGAACAGAATCTGAAAAATACAAATTGAGTGCAGCGAAAAACACTTAGACAATGGACGGCGGACGTGGCCGGTATAAAAAAAGATAACGTGAGAGACTTTTAACTCGCTGCTTATCACTAAATGGAGAGACATCGCTGTTACAAGAGATACCTAGTCGGAAATAATGGTTGTGATAATAGTAGAACAACTATGATTATGGTCGAGATCTTGGTGGTTTATTATCGCTATGTCCTCCATAGTCAACCAATAATGGGGTGCATATATGGTAGAGATGTGTCACAACCTTCGACTATATTGCCGACCATAATTCCCGATGATAAGTACCCAATTACAACCATAAACGTTTTAGCTGCTCAACCATGATCTACGAAACACCATTTACGACCAAAATCGACTGTGTTCAGCGAATGATACACCTATATTCTACCGAGATCAACTTTTTCTACTGTTGACATATTATGCACTGGATGCCTGCTTTGTTTGGTAATGATTACCTGCTTTTTCAAAAAAAGGTAATTTATACATGCGAGTTAGGCCAGCAGCTCGGAATGGTGAAAGGCTCTAAACTTCAAGACGACGCTACAGAGCAGGAGCTTGAACCAGTCTGTGCAGTTAACACACGTTTATATAAAACTTCTTTCAACTTTAAGCTGGTATGCAGCTATACGACACAGTTCAGAGGAAGTTACCAGTTGATGGATGAAGTTTGGCCGTACCCGTTGTCAGGGTACGTAAGGTCACATTTAACATGAAACTTGGCATTGTTTTCCATAGAGCTAATGGGAATAATTTGTTCATGAAACTTTACAGATATAAAAAAAAACAGAAGAAACATGAAAATAGATGGCAATATTTGATCAAAGATTGCAGTACTGTCTTACAAGGAATACAACAAATAAATAGAAATTATGGGTAACTACTGTTAACTGGTAAAGTGTTTGTAAGATTTAAAAACGCTTGGTAAAAATAACGTCAAGGCAGTTAGCCTCCATACATACCTTACAATTGCTTGTAATTCATCGATAGGAAAGAAAAAACTGAAATTGTGCACATTTTTTGCACTATAATATGAATTTTTAGATGTTTCGCATTCAAAGTTTTAGTCGTACAATATTATTTTGGTAGATTATGTTGGGAATTCTAGCCATATTATAATGGCAATCCATACATATTCTTCCCCAAATAATGGGAGGAATTCCACTCATGATCGTACGTATAGAAATCTGTTGATAACGTACCTGGTTATGCTCTACCATATATAGTCTTCGAATATCCATATACTACCATCTACAATATATAGTCTTCATACATCCATGTACTACAATCGACCTTCGTTTTCTGACCAACCTTAAATAACCAATATTGCCTCCACCAATATAGACCTAAATATACTAAAATCAACGTTATGTTCTGGTCGACATATCTACCATACTGTTTCATCATCCATAATCGACCTTAATCTCTCATACGCCACTATATTCTACCATAATCACAACCAATACTTCCGATTGGCATTGCTTTCATAGTAGTCACTTAACTCATCTGGCTCCTGAAAATGTAACTTTTTTCTCTCATAATGCGAGATTTGTGATATAGAAATACTTGCATAAAAATATGAAACACGACAGTATAATAACAGTATTGGAGTATGGTTATTATTTTGATTGTTATGAGTAGTGGACCAGACCATCAAACATAACGGCAAGGAAAGTGCGTTACCCCACATTTTGGACTACACATGTGGTACTGTTTCTGTTATAATGGCTACACTGCACGAATCAATCTCTAATTATAAAAAAATGTATTTAGGAAGAGGCAGCTTCTCTTCGGCAATTTTGTGTCATGTCCCTCAATCCTGACTAAATGCAGAATGAGAAAGAATTATTATCGGGGTTAAAAGTATAACACAAAAATAAAGCAGTCCAATAAGAAGGATGCAGTCTTGTTTACACATAAAATGCACTGACAAAGTAAAAGGTTGAACTACAAGTCTATGTATAATGCAGTGTGCCAGTGGTTGCAGTGACCACCTCTAGAGACGTGAGAAAAACTGAAGATAAAGATGAAAATTAACGTTGTCTTTACCGTGGACCTCAAGGAGGAAACCTATTTATCCACAGAGAAGAATGTACGGCTGCAGTCGATCACAGCATGCCCGAGTTATGGCATCATGGACGGAAGGCTAATGGCAAGCCAGTGCCCTCCTAATGGACTATGAACGGCAGTAATGCTAATGATGTTGGACTTCCACCCTGGCATGGACATGGAACTCCCGACTACTGCGACAACGAACAGGCAGCAATACTCACCGCTCGACAAGTGAGGATATAAATGGCATCTGGATAAACCGAGATAATTTTATATGTGGCGATGAAAACGCAATTAATGTACAGCAGGCTTGAACAGAACTGAATAACCAAGCAGGAAAAAGAAGTGAAAGAATTGGAAATGGCTGCCATCTCCGTCTGTAATGTAAATGGTATCATCTCTATTTCAACGGCGATATTACTTAAAGCATATTTAAGCATTTTGTTAATTCAAACTTCGTTTCATCAAGTCTGATCCTCATGTAGAACTCGTATTGTGATACATATTATCATGCTCATTACTGCTATTATTATTTTTGAATCACTAATGTACCACGTTGCCAGAAATGACGACATAAAGAATTTGTATTGACACGTTTGCATCATTTTCGCCTGTGGAGATCATTGTACAACATAGTATGGAAGCTACAAGCCAGATAATTGATTCCTGTTATAATAACTATGGAAAGATTTGAGCCTGACGAATGGCAGTGTGGACATAACATTTCCATCCTTCTCCTGTGCTCCCAAAACATAAGATCGAACGCCAAAATCAATCTTCAGCTTCGGTAAGAATCTTCGTACTGGATCCTCTTCATACAACTTCACAATCGCAAATCCAGCAGTCGGCCGCTTCGCTTATCATTTAATTAATAATAACCAATTTGCACCTTACGTGCCTTGCATGCATGTTTCTCATTCTCTTAATGAGTACAGGGAAAATATACTACTCAAATTTCCGTATGTCTTATCCCCATTCTGCTCAATTCCTGTCAAATTAAGACGAAGGTAATTATTACCTCCGTCAAGGATATGTTTTCGTAGATTTGTCTGTCTGTTTGTTATTCTGTCTGGCACCAGGATAGCCCAAAAACAAGTTATGGGCGGATTTCTATGAAATTTACAGGAGTTGTTGGGTATATCACGAAGAGTAAATAACCAAATTTTTGTATTGATTCGTTGGTTCGTTCGCTTGTTTGTTACTGCTTTTTATTTTATGCTTGTAAGCACAATAACTGAAAAAATTATGATTGGATCCTTATGAAATTTATAGGAATTGTTAGCAATGTTTAAAGACATAAATGATTAAATTTTGGTGCAGATCGGTTGGTTCGTTAGTATGTTTGACTCATGTTTGTCATAATGTTTGTTAGCAGCAAAGTTATGAACAGATCTCCAAAAAAATGACTGAATCTATTAACACTGTTGAAGGGCACTAATGATAAGATATTGCTGTTTATACAAAGAAAATCAGAACCAGTTTTATTTTTTCGTAACCGTTGCATTACTTGGCGGAGGTATGCGCTCTCAGAGTACTCTAGTTTTAGGTATACAATCTATCGGCACGCCGATACGGTGACATAAATTATAATGAGTAATTGAACAAAGCACGATTTTTTCACACCTGCTGGTACGTAGTTCTGCTCTGAACCTTTATTTTTTCTCATTTACTCGATTTGTGTATAGTAAACTCGGACCAATCAATGCTTTCAAGTGAGAAGAAAATACAAACAGTATCCTTGATGGAGTTAAGAGCTACGTCACCCATCTCCAATTCTTATATTCATATGCAATTGGCAAAGCAAGAAGGTATTCACTTCGAGGCTTGCATACCATCGTCAAATTGTGGCATGTTATCATCACAACGTGACAGGGAATGTCAAAAAATATATATACACTAATCAATCCCCAACAAGAAAAATTATCACCGCCAACGAACGGTGTTCTTGTCTGAGTTTCCTTGCCTGTCGCCATGATAACTCAAAAGTTGTTATATTTACAAGGAATGCTCTGTATGTTTTATAAGGAACAAATTGGTAACTTTTGGTGAAGATCCATTGGACTGTTTGTTTGTTTATTTGTATGCCTGTATTTTTCTTACTCAAACAGTTATGAACGGATCTTCATGAAATTTACAGGAAAAGCTGGGAAAGATACGAAGAGCAAATGACTAAATATTTTTATGATCTGTCTGTCCCTTTATCCGCTTGTCTCAATGTTTGTTTTGAAGTTTGTAGNTCTTACTCAAACAGTTATGAACGGATCTTCATGAAATTTACAGGAAAAGCTGGGAAAGATACGAAGAGCAAATGACTAAATATTTTTATGATCTGTCTGTCCCTTTATCCGCTTGTCTCAATGTTTGTTTTGAAGTTTGTAGGAGCTTTACCAAAAGAGTTGCTGGCGGATCTTCAAAACATATACAAGAACTGTTATTAATACCACGAGGCATTTATAGCTAAAACTCTTCTGCATCGCAGGTTCACAAGGAAGGTGAGGACCAGGAAGGCGGGACGTATCATCGTATACTAAAATTGAACGTTTCGGGCATCCTACCCATCATCAGCAAAACTGTTGAGATAAAATATAAGAAATTTACTAACAAGGACTAAAGTTTACAAGTAAGAATAACAAGGAATACAGAAATATCGGAACACTGAATGACAGAAAAAAAAACAACCTGTTGTGAGACTGAATGTCAGAAAACAAGACTTAATATTTCAATTAGTGAAGTTGATAAATGAGACATCTGATGGAAAGTAAATCCGTCACTGGTACTCTGAGCGCTTGAGACTCGAACTCGGGACCCACGTCACTCTATGCACAGTTTTTGTCACTCAGCCACTAAAAGGTCAAAGAATACGGCTGGCTAGTGAATGGTATTCAGATGCTGCGATTACTTTTTTAATTCCCTCGTCAAATTATTCAGCCTCAGAATTCAAATCAGAGAGGTTGATTAATAACATCTGAGAAAACATAAGAGGTGATCTCTGTATTCATGGCAAAGTTATCCATCTCCTCTCCCTTATGGAAATAGTAACTTTATTGTAGAATCCCATTGTGAAGTAAATGAGGCAGTTGCGTAAACAGCTCACAGTTCCTTTTGTAGGCATGGGCGTGTACTGCTGTACGGCTTTGCGGACGCCGCGATGTACAAGAAACTTCCTGGAAAATAATTACAGTGCAGAAATGAATGGCTGGGGGCGAGGATGTATACCATGATATAGCTGACTGCTTTCCTTGCTATACGAGCAACTTACCACAGGTGGTGGCGCTATATCGAGCTTTATACAGAGCAAATTGGGTACGTATATTGGTGAATTTCTCTGCCTGAAGAGCAATACGTGCATATGGGTGAAATTTTAGGGTTAATTTAGCCGGTATACTGGCGTGGTTCTCTGCTTAATTGGACATGGATATTGGTGAAGTTAAGTACAGGGTTAATTAAGCATGTACGTGCATGTAATTATGGGGTAAATTGGGCATGCATATGGGAGAAATGTTAGAGTTAATGGGGCAAGCGTATGAGTGAAATGATAGGGTTGATGGGCCATGTATGCGGTTGACGACAGCACCACGCACTACAATGCTACCCTCGCCCCTCAGTACCCATACAAGCAGAGGAGCAGCTGCTGGGAAAGATGTCGTCACGTGTTCTGTGGCAATCCTTTGTGGCTCAGTCCGTCCATGTATACGTCGAGGGGACAGCGAGAGCTCATGTGACGAAGCGAGAGCAACTGAGTTTGATGTCAAAGGCACGAAATGATCATCTAGTCATGTATTAGAACTGGAGAGATAATTGCATAAGCGCTAAATGAATGCTCCCGTGGATTTAAGCACACAATTTACAGAAAACATATTGACGATCGCTTCCTATTATTTGGGCATTACTCCATATGAATAGATTTTTCAATTACATTTACGATCTTATACCACAGATGTAAGGAATTATTTACCTCTAAGGAAGAAGTTAACGAATAATTGAGGTTTCTGGCACTAAAGTTCGCAGCGAAAACAGAATATTTTAATCCTCGGTATACAGAAAGACCTTCACAGGCTTAAGTATAAAATTTAATGCCTTTATTCCAACAATTTCTAAAAAGAATGTTTTTTTTTCAAGTCTTGCAATCTTTTTCAATAAAGCTTGAATATATTTTAAACTAAAGCGCCTCGTGGCGTAATACCATTACCGGCGGTAGGAGCAAATTCCATCGCCGTCATTTTTGCTGGCCAGCTAATCTTTATTTTCTGGCATGGGTCACATCGAAGACAGCCCGCCTGACTTCCTGCAAAAAGATATCATGAACATAGCTCAACTTCTTCTACCTGTTTTCAGGTGGAAGGCAAATTTCATTGCCGTCATTTATTATTTCCAGCTAATCCTATTTTTTCTTCTTTTTTTGTATTGGTGAGATTTAGCATAGCCCACCAGACTCCGTGCAAAAAATCATGAACATTGCTTAGCTCCTTCTACCTGTTTTTGGGGGAAGAACAATTATTTTCATCGTCGTCGTTTTAACGGCCAGCTATTCTCAGTTATTTTGGGCCACATCGAGGGCAACCCACCAGACACCCTGCAAACAATTATGAACATTGCTCAACTTCTGCGACCACTTATTGGGTGGACAGACAAATATATATACAAATATATGTACTTAAATCTTCAATGAAAACATTATCACCTCTCTCACTTCGTTCGCGTATGATAAAGAAACTTTGACTTTAGTTTTCTTTTTCTTTTGCAAAGGCAGAGTTAGAATCATGTCTGCCATACATTTAGAACTCATAAGCTCAACACCTTGCTGATTCAGAATGTCTTGTAAATTAAATCTGGAGAAAATGAAAGCGTCGATTTTTTCTTTTTTTAGCAGAGTAGAAAGGGAAAAATTAAGTGTTTCTCTCGGATACACTTTTTAGTTTTGCAATACTGAATTCCGATTCCATACACTAAAAGCGTTTCTGCCATCCTGTCGCAACATCCCACCCTCTCCTTTCCCTCCCCCTTCAAAAATACTACAAATTTCAAATTCTAAGCCAATGTTTTTTGAGTTGTTGCAATTATCTCCTCGGCCGTCTAAGAAATCTAATAAACTAGTTCTCGTGGAAGCCCACAACGCGTTTTCAAACACAACCGCATGTGACAACAGTGTAACACATACTGAACCTTAAAATACATTACCTGCGTTGAACGGTAAGGTACAGACGGGCGCTGTCGCATAAACACATTCGGTTTCACCCACTAAACCAGACCGTAGTAAATAATGCCTTGCATGAGAATATCGCCTCCAACCGTTGCAATTCATTACCGTTTACCCATATCAGTAATTTAATCGCTACCAGCTCACTTAAACTTTGGCTGCATGAAGAAATAGAGCGGTTAAAAATATTCCTGGGTGGATAAATTGAGAGTTAACACTCCATCGCCCAGAATCATTTTTTTAAGATAATGTCATTCCTCGAGAAAAACACTTTGATTCGAAACTATAGGACTGATGTGAATAGGTCAGTAATAATTTACAGGCTTTCCAGCCCTCTCATGTACAAAAAATTATATCCTGCAGAAAAGTGGGATTGCACAAATTACGCTGTGATAATCTATAGTCATTTTGTTTGTGAAACCAAACATTTTTAATGACAAAAAAAAAAAAACAGTTCGCGAACAGATATTGTAAGGGAAAGCTGAAGGATATATGGCTAGAACCAAAACATTTCGCTCTCTCAAGGTAAGCTCGTTGACTCTGACAGCGCATAAACAACGTTGCACACAATAGCAGCCACGACTATCACAATAATTCTCTCCCCTTCGCAATGAAGTTCTTTAGAAATAAATGGAAACTTGATGAAAAACGCAAAAGCTTTCCGGTTTAGAGGAATATAAAGTGACACAAGCGTAAAGCTATCCGGTTCAGCGAAATGAATGTTACTGATACGTACGGTATTGGTCAGTTTGTAGCTCTGCAGCGACCAATGAGAGACGAGCATGGCCGGCTCCGTTGCTGTGCATGCTCTTCGTTATGCATGAACTACGATGGAACAATTAACAGTAAGAGGGTTAGGCTGCATGCCTGATGAGTTTTGTATAAAAATGAGCAAATATGCTGCGCACCTCCACTGTTGAGTGATTATTGTTTTAAAACAGCAGTACTGCATGTAATTTTGTTAATATTACACAAGGATCTTGCAGGTACAAATCCAAATTGCCTTTATATATTCAGTTAATCTACTGGGCTAGCAAACAGTACTGGACTATACAAACAGTACAATATGAAGCTCGTCTCTAGCTAGGCTGCCTGATGTTAGAATTGGCTGCTACTCATAAAATATGAATACCTATAGTAATATCGCGGTGAATAAAAAAATTAGTTTCTAAGTAATTAACAGAAAATGAAGCATGATCAGACACTGCATATCATTTAAGAATCTAAAAGCGATGGCCATCACCTCCACCTGGCGTGTAATAATAGCAGTTATGTCTTTTTTTTTTTTTTTGTTACGAAGGAGACCACGAGCTATTTTAGGATAATACGTCGCATTATATATACTAACATAACTGGTCTTAGTGTGTTAGTAAGCTCATTAATCGCTACTAAATCAATAGAAGCTCTGGAGGGCAATATTGAATAATAATATTCATACGCTAAAGTCTTCCGTAGCAAAGAATTACTCTGCGTATATTTCAGTAGTTTGTAATTTCATTAACCGTTTCCCTGAAAATTCCACATAAATTTCCTCAGCCTAACGAAACCTTCCCGGCAGGTATTGCTTGCTCCTCTTAAAGTTGAAGTACATGTGAGTTATAAGGACTAATGAGAGAATTTCTAAGCGCATTCTTTCAAGAATCTCATTTCGTTACTGTAATATATTGAATTTGTGGTGCGTGCGTGAAGTTTTAGTTGAGTTCGTCACCGTACTAGGTTGTGAGAGAGAACTTCATTGCCGAGTATTGTTATCAGGCTACAGTGCTGGATGGTGAAGGAATATTGTCAAGATCTCCTTGTTTATTTACATCTTATTATACAAGACTTAGAAGGTATGATCCAATAATAAGTAGCAAACATGCTACTTGATAGATGCAGACAACAAGTACGAGGTCTGCATTTGAATAAGTGCTACAAGCAGATATGCAGTAGACTGTGTGCAGTACTCTAATGCTAAGTACTGAATAAGCTGACGCTTGATAGCCAGCTTCATTTAGAATACCGGTTGCTTCCACCGGATTCGAGTCGGAAGTCCGCTGGTAAATTACTATGAGAATAACAAGTATCTCCGAAACTCTGGTTACAGGCTTTGACAGACAGTTTTTACTGATATAGGTTCCTTCCGGAAGATCATTGAGAATTACGCATGTCGCTCAAAAGGCAGTGCTGGTAAACCAGCACATTTTTGTACGGTCTCGGAAACGACCGTTTAGGTTTTTTATCGTTAGTTGCTCTGACCTGAAGCCTTCGGTGGTTACTTCCGCTAGGCATGAACTCACATGATACAAAGAATGTGTCTATACATTTCAATGTTAAGGCTAACACATTGGGATATTGTGTGCGCGAAACGCATATATAACAGTTGCCGAATAGCTTAAGAACCAGAACTATAAAATACTTTTATTCTTGTTATCAACCTATGCATGTTTTCCCTTCATTTTCGTGCTTACTAATTGAACGCTATATACTAATGATGCCTAAGTAGGCATATTCTCATTATGTTCATGTCTTTCCTTTTGCTTGGCCTTTTCTTATATTTGTCTGGGTCCCATACCTAGTGTAGCGATGTTTTTATTAGCTACTAGTTGACTTACCTATGGTCATGTCGCTACAGTGTCATGTGTCTTAATAAAGATAATAATATTTACCTCCGCCAAGGAGGTTATGTTTTCGTCGTGTTTGTTTGTCTGTCTGTTTGTTTGTCTCTCTGTCTGTCACCAAGATAACTCAAAAAGTTCTGAACCGATTTGGACGAAATTTACAGGGATTGTTAGATATGTTAGGAGGAACAGATGATTAACTGTTGGTGAAGATAGGTCTATCCGTTTGTTTGTTTGTTTGTTTGTTTGTTTGTTTGTTTGTCTGCCTCATTTTTCTCAATACCATAATTCAAAAAGTTTGTGATGGATTTTAATGAAATTAACATGGGTTGTTCGGTATATAAGAAAGAGTATCTACTCTTTGTTATATACCGAACAACCAATAACTCAAAAAATAATGAATGGATCTTTATGAAATTTATACGGATTATTTGTAATGTTGAAAGACATAAATGATTAAATTTTGGTGCAGATCGGTTTGTTCGTTTGTATTTTTGGCTCATGTTTGCCATAACGTTTGTCAGCAGTATAACTCAAAAGGTTACGAACGGATCTTCAAGAAAATTACACAAGCTGTTATTACAATCAAACGACACAAATGATTAGATTTTGGAGTTTATACAAAGAAAATTATGGTTTCAGAGCCAATTTGAATTATTTGTTACCGTTGTTTCGCTTGGCGGAGGTATGCACTCTCAGATTGCTCCAGTGTTTGATTTTTTATTTGGCAGCAACATAACCCAAAAATGTACAAGAGAATCTTTACAAAATTTGCAGAAATTGTTAACAAGTCTAAAAAGATGCAAATGGCCAACTTTTGATGATGAGCGGTTCATCCAAATGTTTGTCGGAATTTAACTCAAAAAGTTATGGACGGATATTCATGAAATTTGCTGGAATTGATGAAGTTTGAAATTTCATCTGCAAATATAAAATATTTGGCACAATGAAACTAAAAAAAGAAAAAAAGTAAATTCAAATTTATCCTGCTAGCGATAGCTGCCACCTAGGGTGCTGAAGTCATGTCAATGGATGTTGTAGGTTTGAATACCAGCCTAGGCAAGGACACAAATCGTTGGCATGAACCAGTGCGTATAGAGGTCCCAGTAAAGGGTTGGGATCATGATGATTTTACATTTAGGGCACAATATGAACATGGATCACAAGAGCAGGTACATAGTGGAATTTGTACCGGTCATTATTGCTACGACACACACACGTCGTCTCACCGCTACAGCTTTACGTACAATGCCAACCGCACGCTGGCAGCCTTATACACGCAGAAAAATATGTTCTTTACGATATAAAACACCTGGTTTCTTATCACTAACGAAGCAACATTTTAGCTTTCTCCAAGCTCCGCATTTCAGCGGCTCTTGATCGTGCTTGAATGCATTCATGATCGTCTCTTTGGCAGGGATTCTTCCCCCTATATTTCTCTTCTCTCCAGTCCTCTATATCCTACTATCATAATGGCAATAGCTCATAGAGGGCCGGGGCGTAAGTTCCGGTGTCTCTTTAGGAATGGGCCTGTTGGTTCGTCTACTGCCGCCTATCTAATCTAATCTCTAATCTAATCTACCAGAACGCATATCGTCTAAGCTAATGTCAGTCGCGTATCCCAAAGCTATATATGCATTTTAAAGCATGCCGTACAATCTAACGCTCCTCTTCTAAGCTAACGCTCCTCATCCTACCTAATACTCTTCATCCATCTTACCCACTCCTCATCTAACTTAGCGCTCCTCATCCAACCTAATGTTCCTTATCTATCACTCACAGTTAAATGTGGAAGTAAAGTCAATCTGACCTCATCTCTGTTGGGAAACCCACACACACTCGGTCGTGCTACGGATATAAGCTAACTATCCCCAAAGGAGTGCACTCCTGCAGTCGATCACGGATCGTCAGGAACAGTGGCGCCTATCGACGGAAGATTCTTATGCAACTACCCATGCCCTCTCCTACCCACCCCATTTCTGGGAAAGCTGAGCACCCCCACGCCTGCAGCACAGATATCTATCAAGGGCTGAGTAAGCACGTCAGGCGCTGCAAGAGCTCGCTTGCCTGGGTTAGCATTCGAACCTGCAACGTCATGCAACACGAATTCAGCACCTTAGACTGCTACTCGGGTGTGAACGGGCTCACACTCCCATCTAACAAAAATGTATCTAGCTTCTCACCTAGCACTACTATCCTCATTTAACTATTCAGTTTTCACCTAACCTAGCGCTTCTCATCTAACCTAACGCAAGTAACGTGCGTATTAGCTCACTTTCACTGACTGAGGTTACTCCAATCCATCTTTACTTCCAGTGTCTCATGAATTTCCCCTTCTCTGTTGACTACTCTTTGTCAAACATTTGATTGCGAGACCCATTATAATTCCTCGCTAAACAGTAATTATTAATTTTTTATGTATGCCTTAAATAGGCAGTAAACACTAATACACACCAACCAGTAACCACATTTTCAATAAATTGCTCTTGTTGTTAATCGTTGCGAGTGATCTCTTACTTCCCATTTTCCGTGTACATTTCTTTAACCTACTTTTACAATGCTGTTAATGGGTAGCTAATAACAGGAGAAAGGACATTTACCATAAATGCCTATAATGCCTTAAACGCCAGAAGTTCCTAAAGTGCCATAAATGCCTATATGACGATAAAAATTCCTTCCTAATGCCATAAATGCTTACTAGTACCCAAAATATGTGCCATTGTTAATTCTAGTGCAAATTACGATAACATAGCGCAATGACTGTGTCTATGTAAGACTTTATAAGCGATGTAAACTCTCTTGCATGCATAGATAATGACTATTACCTACAAAGGTTTTATGCTTACTCTGTTTTTAGATGTTTATAGTTATTTACTTACAGTCCGAGCTTCTTAATGGATATTCTTACACTTCTAAATTTCATCATTCGTGCCTTTTGATAGTAATAACAGCTTGTGCAATTTTCTTGAAGATCCGTTCTTAACTTTTTGAGTTATACTGTTGACAAACGTTATGACAAACATGAGTCAAACATATAAACACACAAACCGATCATTACCAAAATTTCATCACATATGTATTTTAACATTACTAACAATCCCTATAAATTTCATAAAGATCCATTCATTATTTTCTAAGTTATCGTGCTAACAAGCATAGAAGTAAAAGCAGTGAGAAACGAACGAACGAACAAACGGATCATTACCAAAATTTGGTCATTTACTCTTTGTTATATACCTAACAACTCATTTTAATTTTAAAAAAATCCATCAATAAATTTTTGAGTTATGGCATTGAGAAAAATGAGGCAGACAAACAAACAAACGGATGGACATTTCTTCACCAAAAGTTAATCATCTGTTCATCCTAACATACCAAACAATCTCTGTAAATTTCGTCTAAATCGGTTCATAACTTTTTGAGTTATCCTGGTGACAGAAAAACTCGACGAAAACATAACCTCCTTGGCGGAGGTAAATATCTAGAAAAGTAAGCATTTGCACAAAAATTGGTTGTGATTTTTTTAATTCAGGACATGTTAATCTAGAGAGAAACACATTTAATATGTTTCAAATTCATTGGCGAAAAGGTAAAAATTTACACTTAAGCATATACTTTCGGATCGACTGTTGAATTTGTCTTGTGAAAACGTTGAGAAACTTTTATAGTGACATCTTGTAACAGTGCTTTCACAGACGTAAAACTCTGTCTGTATAAACTACTTTGGTTTTTTCTATTAGCATCTTATGGTAATTGCATTGTTTACCACTTGTTCTGACCATTTATAATTGTTTTTAAACAAATTCATTTCGTGTTACAGAACACTATTTTTATTTCACATGTACTAGCAAAGGACAGTCCTTCGACTGAATCAGTACTATGAATTTTACTACAGATAAACATATATATTTATTATGCTGAATGAACCACTATAATACCGTAAATGCAATAAGTTTGTCTCGTTTTGTGTTCATTTCTTGAGCACTAAATTTTCAAGAACTACTGTAGGAGTAGCTTTAAATCTTCTATGACTAATAGTACCTTAAGCATACATCATTGGACGATTTTATTTTAATTACATAACTAATATAAGGTTTTTTGATCAAACATCATCACCATTTTCCTGTTTATGGGCGGTGGCTTGTCCAACTATTCACTTGAAGTATATATGCGTATACTGTATATCACAGTGAAAATGCAGACAACGTAGCTTCCAAAAACAGAATCCTTTTGACGATAGTAGAGGTTTGTCTAGTTATTAGCAAATGCATGATTAGTTCAAAAAATGCGATGAATGCCTGCATTAACTGCTACAAATGCCTAAATGCCTACGAAGGCTGCCATAAATGCCTACGAAGGCTGCCATAAATGTCTACGAAGGCTGCCATAAATGCCTACAAAAGCTGCCATAAATGCCTGCGAAGGCTGCCATAAATGCCTACAAAGGCTGCCATAAATGCCTACGAAGGCTGCCATAAATGAATACGAAGGCTGCCATAAATGCCTATAAAGGCTGCCATAAATGCCTATGAAGGCTGCCAGAAATGCCTACGAAGGCTGCCATAAATGCCTACGAAGGCTGCCATAACTGCCTACGAAGGCTGCCATAAATGCCTATGGAAGATGCCACAAATACCTATCTGTAAGCGCCTTAAAGTCCGGTCCTTACTAATAACTAACGAATGAACTTATCCGTGTATTCCCTTAGTATTTTTGAAGGAAAATTTGAGACATAATACGTTCGTAGACAGACTGCTGGCTTTGGGTTGTCATCACGATCGTCTCCGCTTTCGCAAAAAAGCAGGTGTTATTTAGCTGTTCGCAGACCACCCGCTATTCGGCCGTCCTCTTTTGCCCGTCAAGGAGCGGCCCGTTCGGTTTACTATCAACAGATTTTTTGCTTCTCTAACGAATATTCAACACCCAGGCTGTAATCAAAGTCAAATCTAATACTAAGAATGACCGTCGTGTGTTTATAAAATTTTTTATTTATATGTTCGGTGTCACGCTCTTAACGGAATAGATAGGCAAAAATTAGCTCTGGACTTCCTGGCTTCATCAGCGTATTCATCTGTTTGAAGATTGTGGTGATCCTGCCATGCTACATACTGTAGAAAACTGATAGGTAGAAAATATTTCAGGTTGGTGATGGTGGCACTGGAGCAGTATACAGTATCTGATGCCGATCCGGTCCGGTCTTTCTTTGACTACAGTATACGTTGAAGTCCACTCGATGCAGATGCATACAGCTTCTCTAAACAATCTCTTCCATCGTGATGCGTACTCTGTCCTGAAATTTTCTCCATTCAAACCTCAGATGCCCTTAGTGTACACTGGTCGTCTTATTTTGACTACATAAATCGAGACAAATGGTAAGATATTCTTCGGCGATCTGCACGCGCGTAAATGCCACGATGATTTCTTGGCAGCAAACTTTTTTTTCATTTTGGGTTTTTCTTTCAACAGAACAAGCTTTCTCCGAGTCCGAGTTATATGCCACCCTCGAGTATCTTGAATACAAAGCTAAAGTTCCGTATTTATTAGAAGCAAAATCAACTGTGGGCAAAAAACATTGCTAATCGTTAGTAACAATGAATGCAGTTCTTGCTCTTCCAGCTTCTCTTGCCGTTCCCGTGGAGTCTGATAGTCATTACTTTTTCTCTACATCGAAATTATATTTTCTTTTGGTTT
>LQNS02278160.1:8115315-8131735 GCA_001587735.2 Parhyale hawaiensis
GTAACCCTTTGTTTCAAACGGGTCAGTGTAATTTAAGCAAAGCACTGCGTAACCCTTTGTTTCAAACGGGTCAGTGTAATTTAAGCAAAGCACTGCGTAACCCTTTGTTTCAAACGGGTCAGTATAATTTAAGCCAAGCACTGTGTAACCCTTTGTTTCGAATGGGTCAGTGTAATTTTAACAGAATTTAACCGATTAAAAATATGCAAAATGCAAAGTTTCGTTAGATGCAAATACTGGAGCTCCCTGTTTAGCATACATCACTTACATTTCCAACAGCTTCGACAACACGATTCGATGAGTATCTTTTCATTATTACGACCTTAGTGGCCTCAGTAGAGCAAAGGGTTAAAGCTGTAGCCGGCCGGTACTTGGGTTACAGTGGGTGGCAGCGATAGCCTAATGCACTTCTCAATTCTAACATTTCCTAAGCGACATCATTTATTTTGTTTGTGAACATCCGACACTAAAATAAAACATCAGAAACTTGATAAGCACACAGCGCATGTCTCCGCCGAGAAAGTAATGTTATCACAAAATTCAAATTTCTTCCTGAAACCAAGAATTATTTCTGATCTTCAAAAAATTCACTTATTTGTGCCTCTTGAGATTCCTAACAGATCCTGTAATATTCTATCCTTCTATGATTTTTTGAGTTATGTTCTGACAAACAATACAGCAACCAGTGAGTCAAACGTACAAACGGACTTACTTAAAGATCATCACAAAATTTGGTCATTGGTGTCTTTCAACGTTTCTAACAATTCCTGCCATTTTTATGAAGAGTCATTTATAACGTCTTGACTTATATTACTGAGAAACATAAGAAACAAATACCGAAACAGTAAGCCAACCGGCCTATATATAGAAAACAATTACCCGAATGTAACATGTAGATTATACCTTTGCAAAATTGAGTAAGCTGTTCTCGTCTGGGCAGTAGTCAGACGATGGCATTCCTTTAATGCAGATGCGCACTGAGAAATTTCTGCGCAAATTTACGCCATCTCGAGAATCGAACTCAGTGACGAAAAAAATCTGAATGCGGGTCACAATTAACTCTTAAGTGTCGAGCCACAACAGCGATGCGTTACAAAAACTTACATACGTCATCATATTTAAGTACGAAATTCTTTTGAAAATGGAATCGTTCAGTACTGTTCCTTTGTCGAAGCCCGTTAAATTAAGCATGTGCTTAAGCTGTGCAAGGACATAAAATTATATCGTTTTTAATTTGGCCTCGGAGTCAAACCCAGCTCGTGCCTACCACAGGTAATGAGCGACAGGTTTCATAAAGTATATACACAACATTTCAAGCAATGATCATCCTGGGAGCAACAGAAATTTAGGCTTTAGTATTACGTTTGGTAAATCGAATGGAGGCTCCATGCCATGCAACGGTCACGTGCAAGTGTTTGGCCGCACGGCAACATGACGTTCACTTACTCAATTTGTGGGCCTGCAATGACGTAATTGCAAATGAAGTGCGAAACATGCTTCGTATTTTCCACCGCATGAAAAGGCTTTGCACGAGTCACGCCTCAACACTGAATGAAATTAATATAACAGTATCCTTGATACACGCAATACGGCACGTTTCCATATGGATGTAAGCCTATACAGAGCACACCTGTGTGACACCTGCGTAGGGGATATGCTCCGCAAAGCTCCACGACAGCTCTCACCTGTAACGTGTAAATTACCGACAAACCGTAAAAAAAACATGGGCCACTAAATAGTAAAAGGTGGTTTGTTGGTTACTTGATTGCTTGCTTCTTTGTTTGCTTGCTATGTTTGCAGTAGAATGATTATCTAGGATAGGAAGAAATTAACCTTGTGAAAGGCATGAAGGCCGCTGCAGATGATGGCAGACGTACGAACTGCACAAAATCGGAAAAGACTTCTTGCTTTACGAAGCTTGATGAATTACACACTCTTCGGTCGATGGAGTTTCCGTCTACGTCGTTCATTAGTCATTGCACGGTATTTTACTTTAGCTGAATTACTTCGTAACAGTTGATGCTTCACGCTGAGCGGCAGCCAAATGTTTCCACTTCGTACTGTCGAGAAATTTTGATCCTGATATGGTCACGGCTGGAACCAACGATACGCAATTAAGCGGTCCCAGTAAATTCTATTGGTTAAACTCTATTTTCTTAGCGCCGCTTAACTTTCAAGCGTTAAAAACTAGGGATTTCACCTGCAGTAGGAAAGATTTGCTGCTCTCAACTGTACATGTTGCCATCGATCACATGTTTCGTCGAATTACTAGAAAATTAAGCCTACTGATATGATGCATCTCTTGCAGCAAACTTCGTACCATATGCAAGAAATAGAAAAGAGGTTGAGCAATGATTCGTTGTTGTCATCTTTGACGGCCGGGTACACTATAGTGAGTTAATAAAAATAACTTTACTGATGAGGTAGAATATAACTAAAATTGATAGGCATGCAATGTTTTTTAATAATATGTTAACAGCCAAGTTGGCTTCATACACTATTGCACTCGGCCGTCGAGAATGACAGCGAAGAACTCATGACGATATCTCCATCACCCGACATTCGTTACTGCAAACACCACGTAATTGTCATTGTTTGCCGTCTTGATTCTGTCATAGAGGCTACATGCATTTTCCTACCTGCTACCAAATACACTGCCTGCAATCCCTGTAAATTTCGTGAAGATCCGTCCAAAACATTTTGAGTTATCTGTGTGACAAACATAACAAAAAGACAGACAGATAAACGCCTACAAAAACACAACCTCTTTGGCAAATTATACAAGAACGAAGCACGCAGGCTTCCAAGGGTTTACGGAAAAAAAAATAACTTCCTACGCTATTGACAATGGCAGAGCTCCACAGCACATGGTGTACTAGACTCGCCGGCATCATAGTTCTGCATCATGTTATGGTAACTCCCGTACTATACTTGACACACCTCATTCAGATCTTAGGACCTTCTAACGAATACTTTTGAAATATAGTAATTACTGCATCGATAAACTTTGAGAGCAGCATTTACGGCACCAAACATTCTTTAGTGGTTCATAAGCAGCTGTCGGCTCCAACTTACCCTATAAATGTAGTCATGGGTCTGGCATTTAAAGCACCTTCGAAATAATAGTTGCTTTATTGCCACTAATTCATACAGAGAGCAGATTGCACAAGTGAAAGAAACTTCATGAGAATCATTCCTATATTATCCTGTCAGGAAGTGTTTAGGTTTGTGAGAGGTTTTAACTTAGTGCTTTAGTCTACTGCGCAAAAACTGAATGTTTAAGTACTCGAAAGTCTTTTAAAGACTACTTATCAAACTGTCTTTGTTGCAATAAACCAGGTCAGCCTTAATCTTGAACTTCACATTTATTTTATTTTGCTGAAACCGTACTTTAATAGAACGTTCACTTCGATATTTCAGAGAGCAAAATTCAAAGTTGTAAGTTACTATAATGATTGTAATGTCGCAGTGATGCCGTGTGAATTCTACCGCTTTTAAAAAATATGAGCAGTGTGCTAAACGGCGGCTAAGGAGTCATATTTGCTAATCATGTCGAGAACAGCCTTGCTTCGTCCCTTCTCTCCCTGTGTCGTTGTTTTCTTATAATCTAAGATCACTTGCTTACTGCATTGAATTCACTAAGTCGTTTAGATTTCCTCACCAGCAAGTTTCGCTGCATTAACTTTACCCGTGATTCCAAGAGGGACTGGTTTCTGACACTGATAGAAAAGAGAAAAATTAACATTAGTGACGTTTGTTGCAATGGCGTACGGTCAAATCATTAACAGACACTGATAGAAAAGAGAAAATTTGACATTAGTGACGTTTGTTGCAATGGCGTACGGTCAAATCATTAACAGACACTGATAGAAAAGAGAAAATTTGACATTAGTGACGTTTGTTGCAATGGCGTACGGTCGAATCATTAACAGACACTGATAGAAAAGAGAAAATTTGACATTAGTGACGTTTATTGCAATGGCGTACGGTCGAATCATTAACAGACTACGTCTTACTTCCAACGTTTCATTGAAAGCAGGTACAGCTGCTATGCTCTAGTCAGCAATATTTGTGATATTCAATTTTAAGTGAAGACCTGCATAGGAGTAGGAGCTGAGGTTTTGCTTGGGTGGGGGGAAGGAGGGGCAGCACTTAATTTACCCGAATTTTATAATCTTCAAAAACTTCTCTAATTTGCTTTGTATCGGAGCGAAAACCAGCAGCCTCTGCTGCCTCTCCACAGAATGCCTGAATATTCCACGCCATTTGCCCGTGTTTTAGCAGTCACGTGAACCCAACCCAGGGAGAGGGGGCAGTTGCCTCCCCTGCCCCCATCTCCGCCTCCTACGCTTATGAAATCCCGCAACTTATTTATGAATATCAGCAATATCAGTATAAAGAGAAAGGAACACACTGGTTGCAGTCAATGACATTTCACTAAAGCGGCAGATCCAACAATGCAGTGCAGAGAAGGGGACATATTAACTGCAGCCCATTACATTTTCCATTTAACTTGCAACAAATTCCCACGTCTAACTCTCTATCCCGAAAAGCAGAAAAAATACAATCTCTGATACAGTTAATGCTATAATTTCACTTTAAAATCCGTAAAGACCGGCTTTGTTCCAGCACAATCTCCTACAGTAGTGAACATTTTATCCCATGGTAGAGTTGATAGATAATTCTGAGCTAGCACTCCTTGAATTAGTTAGAGCAGCTCGCCAGACATGCAAAGAAGCCTCGAGCTTTCCTGTACCGGACTTCGTTTCTTTATTTTGCTCTTGAATTCAAGCGTGCAAGTTACCTGGTGTTGGTCCTCAAGGTCACTCGCAGGCTGCAGTGGATGCGGTTCCTGCTCAACCGGTGAGGGGCTGCGGGATCGGCCGGCAGCGTCCCAAACCGATGTACACGCCAGCCAGCGTGTAGGTGCCTGTCGTGTTGGACTTGAACAAAAGACGTGTGAGCGTGTGCAGTGTAGGAATCAAACCTAAGATAATGTGTGGTTTTGTGCTAGCATTGGCGTGCACATAGTATCCTACTTAAAGCTTCAAATTTCTTTAAGGCATTATAGCTCAAAACAAAGGAGCTTTGCGCATTTTATCATTCCAAAATATCGATTTATTTTAAGTTTTCCACCTATGGTTGATATTTGTCCGCACTAAAAAGAAACGCCCTGTATATGCGGCAGCATGGATTAATGCACCAGCTACATGCAGCAGCTAACTGAATTCTATAGCTGATAGTTGCACCGGCAAATAGGTTTCTGTGTTAGACAGAAGCACCAGCTAAATGCATTGTGCATATTGCATATTTAGTTGTTCAGTCGCCATATCAGTGACATAATTATGCACGAACTAAGATCATTATGCAACAAAATTAACATGATTTCTGATGTATCTGAGACATTGCACGACCATCGAATTTTCATTAACAGAAGTTTCGTGGCAACATTTTTGTGAAATGCCTGGCAGAATTCAAAGAAGCCAGCTTCAAGTTTTGGTAACTCAAGTACATTTCTTGTGTTAGCGCGCCGCTGTGTTCTTACGAGCAGTAATAAGCACCTAGTGTAACAATTTAGCTACTCTTATAGGAGTTGAGTCTTAGTCAGCATCGGGCGAACCGTAAGACACTGAAGGAAAATGTTTTTATCCTCACTGACACAGGTTGTCAAGATTGTTGACTCGCTCATTACTAGGAGATTGGACGTTCGATCCAAAAGCAGGGAAGAGAAGTTTTGATTCTCGGGAATGTGGTGACAGTATTTCCTTCATTCATAGTCACTGTGAAGGCACTGACCTTATAGTTGGGGCACACGTCTTTTCCTAAGATCCTTGGGAGGAACACCTGAGTTACCGCGAGGATCCATCCCTTGCCATTGGTGATCGTTAAATGTCAAACTCATCACTTCATTCGGTATTTGTTACTCCGTTTGACATTCTACTGGCATTCAAGTTAGCAGTGAATAGTTTCTTATTGATGGGTTCTTCTTTGTAGTGTTTAGTTCCTCCTGGCGTTGCTGTGTGTTCCAATTGGGTTTACGCTGAGACGCCCGCCATCTATTGCACGAATTAATGTTTCATTTAGCTAATCTACAATACAATGAAATATGTCGCGATAGTTATCGAAGAGTTAAGCCTTTGCACCCTTGGTAACGAATTAGTACCTTGTTTTGGACCATGGCTCTCAAAATAAGATTATGATGAACGGGTATTGCTAGGACCAGAGAGTCTCTCGATGACCAAGCACCTAATACTTGGATGCCCCAAATACGGCGTAGTTAAAACTTTAAACATACTAAACCACATAATTTTATTTATCGAAATGAAACTATACTGGTAGCAAGCAAAAATAATTCTGAAATGATGAGAATATTTTTCACATTTGAAATGTTTTTTGCCTGATTTTTTACCTGTGTAGTATTCGATAAGATCCTCAACACCGATCTTTCGTAACGTAATACATCTGCCTCTACACCAGTGGTTCTTAACCTGTTCTACGTCTGACACATATTCGAACTCGCTACACAATTGGTAACTCATATGAAGATAAAGAATTGGATTTATACCACAATTGTACAACATATTGATTTAAGTCAATTTTTGAATGCCGAGGAAATAATTCAAGATTTGACACCCGCCTAAAAGGTTGTCTTACACCCCCAGTGGGACACTCCTGCCCTGGAAATTTAGGGAAGAGTGAGATCAATGCAACTTTGCTTGCTCCGAAATTGTGCAAAAAACAAAGAACTTTGCGTTGAACGGAAGGAAATCGAGCCGTAATCATGGAAATGGCGGCCTGAACTAGCAGATTGGTTTACCTACCTTTAGACAGATTGGTAAAAAACTTGATGAGTGTGGAAATTGTGGACATCGTGTCACTTTTTGCTGAAGCTCGGTATGCAAAACGTAGATCGGGTTGCAAATCTTGGCGAACGATTATCTCATATTTGATTGAATATACGTTTGCTCTGCCAACGTTGAAATTCTATCACTGGAGGTATATACACATCGTCTCTCAGCACTCTCATGCATCCTGATTTTGTCTCTCTTCTTATTCTTCGCACAAGCAAACTTCAGCAGCACTGAGCTCAGGCTCAAGCTCAAACCGAATACATGATCAGTGGAGCAGAGGGTAAACTATCCGTCAGTAAACGGCAGGAGAACAGAGAAACTAGAATTTTTCGACAGTAAACATTTTTTCCAAGTTGATTTCTTCCTCAGATGAAACAGCTTTACGCTTGTACAAGAAAATTCCGAGGTATGTGGTGTCATTAAATATTTATCTAGGACACCGAACTCAATTTATATTAGGAGTGATGCTCGATTGCGGGCTGAAAAGAATAGGATGTCTTACCTGCTTAACATCAAGGAAAAGGTTTGCTCAATTGAACGTTGGCCTAGTATGCTAATCTCTTATTTTCTTTCAAGTTTAAAGTTGCATTGCATTCTACAAAAGTAAATTACCAACATAATTATGATCAATAGATAAGTAGCATCATAAATTTTTCGCCGTCTTTTCTAACGGCCGGGTACAGTAATATATTTATCACACTGGCAACATTGTGTGACATTTCAATCAATACTATTCCTACAAAAAATCAATCTGTGGTTCCGTATATCAGGATCCAAACTCCATTATGCATAATTTCAGATTCACACTATTATATAAGCATTCCGCACATACAACATTCTAATGTGTTAGCTCTAACATTTAAATGTGTGTATGTATTCTTTGTATGATGCGAGTTCACATTTGGGCGGATGTGACAGGCCGGCTCACATAAGGAAGGCAAACGGTCATAAACCATATCATGAAAAATGTGCTTGTTTTCCAGTGTCGCAAAAATGTGAGCGACATGCGTAATTCTCAGTGACCTTCCGGTCGGAACCTCTATCAGTAAAAGTTTTCTGTCAAAAGCTGTAACCAGAGTTTCGGAGATATTTGTTCGTCTCATAAACGTACAGTAATTTACCGGCGGACTTCCGACTCGATTTCGGTGAAAGCAACCGGTGATCTAAATGAAGCCGGCAAATGATAAATATTTAAAGGGCTTGTGCATTGAAGAATCAGCTTATTCAGTACTTAGCGTCAGAGTACTAACATTTAGCTGCAGCATTCTACTTGTGGCACTTATTCAGATGTAGACCTTCTATTTTGTAGTCTACGTCTATCAGTAGCATGCTTGCTACTTATTATTGGATCATATCTTCTAAGTCTTTTATAATCAGATGTAAATAAACAAGAAGATCTTAACGACATTCCTTCACCAACCAGCACTGTAGCCTTATAGAATTACTCTGCATTGAAGTTCACTGTCACAGCCAGTACGGTGATGAACTCAACTAGAACTCACCCACGCAAAGAAGTTGAATATATTATTCACACATAGGCCAAAGCATATGGAAATATTTTTTTTTTCTTTTGTTTATCGGGAAAATGGCCACATCTCACATGTCAACGCTATAATTTTAAAGAACTTACAATATCCCAATCAATGCTATTGCTACATAAAATGATCATTTTACTTGGTCGTCTTAAGGTTTTTAATTTTTGTATTAACGATTAAGTTTATATACTAATGTATTTCCCAGGACCTTTCTGGCTCATGATTTATTTCATTTTCTGTGGCAACTATAAGCATGTGTCCGTAACTCCTTTTCGAACTATCAAAGGTTTTGCACTTTTCTTTAATTAAATATCTTCGCCACACTTGTACGATTTGTCCACCTACTGTAACTACTAACTCTGTGACTGCATTCATCCATGTACCGGTAGTTATCAGCCAGGTATCACCATCCTTTGAAAAGATTTTATTAACGCCAGGTAAGCGAAACCGAAACGGTGGGCTATTTTTGTCCTTTTCAATGTTTGTCCATAGACCATAAAATTTCTACCAGCTGTTGGAGTTGTTATCGGTTGGTTCACACTGCACAATGCTGCAGGTGCATCTGTGTTGACATCCTACTGTGACTTACAACTGGAAGTAAACACTGGATTTGGATGTGCGTAGTACGTTCGCATTCTGTATACCCAAACTTCACGGAAAATCGGCAACAGGTCAGTGCTACAGAGCTGTGAAAGCTCTGTACGCACACAGATGTTCCGTACGATAGGATGAATAGCGTGTCATGAAAAATGCATTCACGCTCTGCATAACTTTATCAACTCTATGAGACCGCCTGTGACGAGTTTGTTGGTAGCTTTCAAATACTGTTCACTAACATTTTAGTGATATCAGAGCAGAAGAATGAATGCAGACAAGAATTTCCTTCGTTATTTTTTAATTAGCTCTAACAATGACGTCAGGATTGATCGCTTCCTTTAAATCTTGGAGTGAATATACTACTGGAGCGCGCGTTCACTAATTCCTACCAAAGCCTTTGTGCCTCTTTGCCTGCTATTGTGGCTTGTAGCTGGAGGGAGAGTAGGTACGAAGCAAGAAGCTCATGCCACAGTTCACTTACAAAAGATAGTTGAGTCAAATTTGGGTGAATGCGCTTCGCTCCTAAATTTCCAGGTTTGTGACGTCAAAATTACGTCACGCCACAGTGGAAATATCAAAGATTCCTCGCTGCAGCAGTGGCGTGACGCAAATGTGACGCCTACGTCCACATTGCTTCCTTCCGATTTCATACTCCTTCTGATATTACTTTCGTCTGTTTGCCTTCTTCTTTCTCAACTTACTGTTCCAATGTACGTTAATCCTGTGTGGAAACACCTTCGTGCATGGGTTCCCCGTGACTATCGACAGACTGTATCTTCCTTCCTTTTCCTCTCTTAGAAAGATTAGTACTTATTTAATGTCAAACAAAAAACGCTTCTGATAAATTGGTCATTTCTCAACGCATTCACAGTAAATAAAAAACTAATAATGAGAAAATTCAACAGATCCCGTAGTTAAATGTGTGATAAAAAATCATAAAGATCGAAGTGAAAACTATTGAGAAAATAGATGCAAACGCGAATACAGTATAAAGCGTGAGTTGAAAAGATTGAAGAGCATTACGAAATGAACGTACCTCTTAATCGAGAGGCAAAACAAAACACACACACACAAGAGGAACGAAAACCCCATTGACCAAATACCGAATCCCGTGTGGTCAAATGAGATGGCTGCATTATGATCACAATGGAATAAGTGCACTAGATTGAAAAAAAGCATTGCTTAAATATATATATGTCAGTTTCTTTGCATTGCATCATCTACAAGAGTTTGGTTGTACGATTTACTTGGCGTTATTTTAGTCGATACGAGTAAGGGTAGACGGACTATGATACGTCAGACGTAGTCCGTCATGGGTTACGTGACGTGCTTCAGTTTAGACGGAGAGGGATATCTTGCAGATCTGGATGAAGTCGAAATAAGAAAGATAGTAAAGTGTAGCTTAGGAATGGCACATAAGAGAAAAGAAAAATATTCATAACAGTGGAATTTCCACAGATCCCGCTAGTATCTACTAAATTTTAGATTTTCAATCTGCAGACAAGCCGATTAATAAAGCACTGGGTATCCCATATACCAGCTCCCTTAAATTTCAGTCACGTCTTCAATGTCAATTTTTTTTTTTATTTTGCTCCAAGATTTTGCTAGCAGACTCCGCGAACTGGCTGGTACTGATGGGGAGAGGGCTACATAACTGCTCCGTAAAACTGGCTGTCACCCAGTCACTCAACCAGGTTGACTGCCACAACGGCAGACAGCCACTGCCAGCGGCGGTGACTGGCGGTGCTCTCCAGTAGAATATTCACTCCAATTAAGCTTTACTCGGAGTAAGTATAGAGGGAGACGACATAAGTCTTCGACAGTGGTACCAAAAATGGGTTTGCGCTGGCTGTCTCATGGCAGCCTTCTGCCGTGGCGTCCTGGTGAGCTCTGTTCTCCAAGACACTTTAGATATAAAAGAATCAATGTCCTGGCCTGCACCCGATCAGGAGCCTTTCGGACAAGCATGAGTAAGTTGGCGGCACCGACTTACAAGCAATTATCGCTGAGGAATCAGAAAGGATGAAAATTTATGGAGCGTTGTATTCTGGATACCGAAGGCCATGTAGCTCCAGCGCACCGAGAACTGAAAGTCTGAGTTTTTCTCATGTGAACCAAGGAGCTTCTAATTATTATTATTATTATTATTATTATTATTAAAACTTCATGCTTGAGCTCCGACGGACAGGTAATACAACCCAAATGAAGCATCTTGCAACACCGGGAAGCCCAAAACGCTGCTAAAGGTAATCCAGCAAAAAACCATTAACAGCTGACTTAAACGCCTGCAGGCCAACACGACCAAAAGCCGATGCCGGCAACAAATTCCAAACCTTAGCCGACCAGGGCACGAAGCACCGACAGANAATACAACCAATGCCTCTCATTATTGTACACCTTATAAAACATGCAAAGCTCTGCTACTCTCCTCCTGTGGGACAGGTTCACTAGATCATTATCAGCGCACAGCCTGCTGGCTGAAATAACAAGTCGATCCAACAGACGCAAGTGTCAGCAGCTGAAGCCCAGACCGGTGAGCAAGCCCAAGCACTCTCTGGGCGAGTTAACACTTGGCTTTGTCACGTGATCGAAGCTGGCGTTTGGAGTCCTTAAAGGGGCTGAAGTGGCAATGGTCAGCACATGTAATTAAGGAAGATACTGACAGGCAGTTCTTCAATATTTTTGCAAGACAATCGTGTCTGAAGATTCATATCCCAGTGCTCACCCTGTTACTTTCATCATCAGATGGTATACAGGATGCAGGTTTCCTTTACATACTTCCATCCACTCAGAATTTCGTTTAGGGTTATGGCTATAAATATTTGAGCTCAGGACTACTTCATATATAGGCTGTGTGAGCCAATGCCGCTCTCCGATCGGATAAGCCACTCAGCCAGTTTAAGGGAAAGTTTACTCGCAACGCTCCCGTAGGATAAATGGAGAGAGTGCGCTCCTCTCTATTAGAACCTCCTTGATGTGAACGGTATTTGCAGCTAATGCAAATGAAGAATAGCACGAGTCTACTGCTTTATAGCTAGCTAAAAGAAATCTCAGCTTGCATCTACGCCACCAATTCCAGCCAGCTAGCGTGCAAATCAGCCAGCCAACGTGCAAATCAGCCAGTAAGCCAGCCAGCTCGCACCATGAAGTGGCCTGCAGACTGCCGTGCAATATTTCAATAACTAGGGTGCCCGCACTGTCATATAATGACAGTTAATAGTTGGTGTTGATCCTTCGTCATTAACCATGCTTTCCTTCATACAATTGCCCACTTTAAAAATCATCCAGATGAAGGTTCATGGCATCCTCATTACCCTAATTACTAAGCATCAGCACTCTTATTTTCTGACATGAAAATAATTCATTACTTCTGCAATCAGTTGAAAAGAATTGATTCGATTTGGTATCATAGCTACCCTAGTGTGTCATATTTGCCCTATAGGCTTTGGTTAATGAAAGATGTTTTGTCGACAATTGCATCAAAGTTGTAAGAATAGCTGATGCAAGGAGCTTCTATAGAGAAGGAGGGAGCCAGTAGCCTAGCCCGTTGAAGCTCAAGAGTCTCTTATGGCTGTCAGCCAGTTGTCCTATGCACCAATCGCATATCAGTANCCGTCTTTTCCACCAATGAGCGTCTCAGCCATAAGAGATCTGGTTGACTCGCTGGCAAGTCTGTAACTGGGCCACAAAGCTCCCTCCTTCTCTATTGAAGCTCCTTGAGCTGATGCAACGAAATCATCTGTGGGAAGAAACTACGAATCAAGATGCATGCGAGTGCCAATGGAGCTTCAGATACCTTTAATGTTGAGATTTCAACTTCGACAATGCAAGAAGTCCGTTTAGTCTTGAGGTCACCCGATACTTTGCCATAGATTCGATGTATGGAGAAGGTAATGCTCTCACGAATCGAACAAAGCCTGCGATATCTTAATTTTTAAATTTCAACTGTCCCTAATTAAGATACGTTTGCCATCTTCTGCAACCCGGCCTCTTTTCTACCTATCAGTTTTCAATAGAGCTTGAGAGGACGACTAGAGCCTCCAACCTGGGCTAATTTCCGCCTATCTTTTTGTTAAAGTGTGACAGAAAATGGATAAACAAACAGATAAATGCACATCGGTCTTTATGATATTGTAGATGTCGTCTCCCTCTATGCATACTCCGAGAAGCTTAACTCCAAGCATGATACCAGTGATATGTGGATATATTCAGCCGTGCCACGCAGCAATGATGGCATCACAAGGGTTTCGAATACAAACAAACGAAGACACAGACAGGTAGTTCTTCAGTGCTTTTGCAATAAATTTTTGACTGAATGATGACATCACAGTTGTCAGTGTGTTGTTTTCATTATAAGTTGGTATACAAGATATGAATTGCATCTACATAGCTCCAGCCGCTCGAAATTTTATCGATGCTTAATGGCTAAAAAACTCTAAACCCAGATAGATTTTTTAAAATTGAATCATCGTGAGATTCATTATACTTTCTAACACGTTCAGAATATGCAGTGAATATTATGATTAAATTTTACAATTTGTTAGTTTAATATGTATTTTCTAGTTCTGCTCAGTCTAGATATTTTTCTCATTACATGAAGTTGTTCATTGGACAACGCCGTTGGCTAAGCGATGACGTCACGGAAATTTCGAGTTTGAGCAGAGCTGCGCTTAGAAACTCTTCGTCTGTGTTTACATAAGTCTGTGGTTTCGAACACTCGGTTTGTTGCCTATCTGCTTCTTCCAATTGAGCACATCCCTTTCTTGCCCACCTTGAGGATTTTTTGCGTTGTTCAGGTGATGTCTCGCACGCCACGTCACACTCCATCTTTCATTATGTAACGCCTAAAGCAAGCATCAACATTTGTAGACATGACGGTATTTCTACAGGGAATACTACACTCTTGCTTGTTAGAGGGTTAAGATCTTCAACATTCTCGACAGTGCTTGGACGTAAGTTGAGAATTGCTTATCTTTCTGGCATCGATATGAAGGCTGGAGAACGAGGAAGTTGCTTTGCGAAACCGTTTCCCCATTTCCACTGCAGGTACTATGATCCAAAAGTAAAACCTGGAAGACAGAACAGCGTCTTTGTCATTTACTCTAAGAATATAAGCATAGCTAGTTGGATACTCTATACGCTTGGGTATTAATACGTGTGGCAGTTATACCATGCCATTCTTGCCCAATAACTAACATGCCGCTAGAAAATAGGCAAGATATTCGCTGACAACATATAATCAAACACTGTATTTATTAACATTAATAATACTTCAAAACAGACACGATAACTCATTACAAAATTTTTTTTCATTGAGTTTCAAACCGAGCAAGTTTTTGTATAAATATCTGAAATTATATCCGTTTCCACGCGATGAAGCTTTATGAAACGAAGTAACAATACTTTTCATCTTCACCACGAGCTAAATCTTGGCAAGTCGACAACTGTAAATGATGACCCAGAGCTTGCATCGACATCCTGCACTGTCAACATCACTTGTCTTTTCTTATATGAAGAGCTCAGTGTGCTCTCGCGCTGCACTTCGATTAATTACGTTCAAATTAAAAAACTGAACGCCACAAATACCGCATTGCAGGTCATTACAAGCATCTTTACTTCGCGGCTCAAAATCAGAGCACAATATTACAATCATTTTCTGCTTTAGGCAAAGAGCTTGTTCCCGTCTTCCCTTCATAGGATGTCCCAAGCAAAGACGAGAATGATAATCGACCTGCTCGGCTGGTACTGCAGAACCAGCTCGTCCTGTCCGTGGTCTGGATACCATTCGTTGCAGTTCCTATGAATATGAATTTTTTTACGGCTGCTAATGCCAGGGTTTCATATTTAGGTACTGCATAACATTTCCATACTGTGTGATTCATATCAGATGCATTTGTTCATATGTATAAATATGTATACATAAAATATATGAATGAAAGATAAACAGTCATGTCGCTATGCCGTCAGCTGGAAGTCCCCATGATGAAGCTCAGTGCAAATAGATACACGCGGAAATTTTTATGAAGCATAAAGATATTTTTTGAAGAATCTATGCTGTACCAAACGAAATGTTTGTATCGCGTACAAGATATCTGTTTTAAGCCTAATTCACACTGAGCCTTCTAGCGCGCGTGATGAGGCACAAGGGCTGCAACTCCTTAAAATTTTTTCAAAGATCATAGCGTTTCGGCCCTGACGTTGGAATCCTTGGAAAACTTTGAAGAAAAGCTTAGAACACCATTTGATGTATTTATCCTGTATTCAAACCATAATGTTGATGATCATTTTGGAGAAAAACACCCGTTAATACCAATAACAGTCAATGTACGGAATGCGACCTGATTGCGTTACTTGAGTGTTGCGTTCATAAAAACTATCGGTGTTAGAGATCGAGAGATCTTAATTAAAGTGGAGAATAATTGGAATCCGTTGTCTATTTACCACCCAGTTTAGTGAAAATCTCTTTCTAACCCAATCGCCGGGAGTTCTCAAGAGCGAAGCATGAGAATAGTCAATCAACTTAAATTAGGTTATATTACTCTCAGCGATTCTAATGAGCTATGGTGGTCTTGGTCCCTGAGGATAAACAGATTAAAATAGATTGCGCCTCATATATATGTGCAAAGAATCGTGACACCAGTTGCTCTTCGAGCATTTCCACAAGACGAATGTCAAAATTTTAGAAGAAAATCTCACGGAGTAGTGGTCCTATGGTGCCTCGTTACGCGCGACATGAAGCTCAGTGTAAACTGAGCTTTACGAAGTTATGGTGCACTTCTGCAACGGGGAAGCAGGAACCGTCGGGCGTATCACACAAGATGTATGCGTCCACCTAACATATAAAGCAATGCCCAAGCAGCACGGTTGAACCAAGCAAAGATAATTATTATGTGCCTAATTAATTTAAGGATGGAGCACTATCCCAAGGAAGAATGGTTATATCACGAAGTAAGCAAGCATCTCACGGAAGTATGACACACACCGCCCTCAGTATTGCACAGAATTTATGCGTCTAACAAAACCATTTGGCAACGGCCTAGCAGCGATAGTTGCATCACGCAAAATACATGTGTATAACGGACGTGTACGCTCTGCTGCAAGTGTCTACGGTGCTATCGCCCAGAATGTATGAGTCTAACGGACATATACAGTGAGAAAAAATTTGGATTCACAGAGGCTTTCGCACAGAAAAATTTGGATGCACATCGGTGTTTCGCAAAGAAAAATTTGGATGCACATAGGTATTTCGCAGAGAAAAATTTGGATGCACATAGGCGTTTCGCAGAGAAAAATTGGATGCACATAGGCGTTTCGCAGAGAAAACTTTGGATGCACATAGACGTTTCGCAGAGAAAACTTTGGATGCACATAGACGTTTCGCAGAGAAAAATTGGGATGCACATAGGTGTTTCGCAGAGAAAAATTTGGATGCACATA
>LQNS02278160.1:8142724-8154124 GCA_001587735.2 Parhyale hawaiensis
GATCCCATCGAAGTTTGATTTGCTTTTGGAGAAGCTTAGATAATAACGTTGGGAGCTCGTGGATCCCTATGGGGACCGGTGGTCCCACATTAGCATATCGGGCTCCCTAGGGTCCAACGAACGACAGCGGGTAAGCACGCGACTGTAATTACTGACCGCTCCCAGAGTAATAAGCTTCGATAGCTGTGAGATCGACGCCGATGTGGAAGTCTAGAGTACTTCGCTCGCTTTGCTCCAGTTTGTTATACGTGTAGAAATGAATTGTTTTCACCCTTTCGTTGCGAATGTAACCGTATGGCTAACATTAGATTTCAAGGCTTGTTCCATTGGGTACACTAAGTCGATCAAAGCCTAACCCACTCACTTGAGTTTTCCAGACTGAAGACAGCAGCTTTGACTTCGTCACTTCAGGCGTTATTGGCAACCCGATTATGTTGAGCCGACTGGAACCTCCACTATTTAGAGAAGGATTAAGTTATTGGAAATCTCACAGGAAATCAATTAAGGATCAAAGCCTGAAACTCGAATGAATTGGAATGAAGACAGAGCACCTGCCTGGAGATTCGGGCAAGTCAAGCTTGCAAGGCTTAATTTTGGGCCGCAATCGAACGCAATTTTTGCTAACTTAGTATTTTTTGTGGCTTGTTATATAAAGTGTTCCACTGGTGTGTAGTTGAGAGCGCCGCCAACATGATGATGGAAAGTGAAGCAAGGACCTGTACATGGCCTGCAGCACAAGCTGCCAACTGGCTCGATCTCAGTTCGACTCGTTCCGATATCAAACAATATTTTTCCTGCCCGATCTCTCATAATCCGCGTTATTCTATGCTGCAACAATCTCGCGAATTAGGAACTTCTTCTTTATAATTGCTTGGACTTTAAAGTAGCAGCACGACCGCACGCAATCTGCATTATTGCGAGTTTCTGCACTAACAGGCCGGCGTATCAAGTCCATGGGTTTACATTGAGAATAATTGATAGCATTGAAGTTTATTTATACTGCTCTGTAGCAATATGGCAAGCTCCAGTAGATAGTAACGATTGCAGCGTACCGATGGAGTGCAGCTGTAAGTAGCTGACAATGTAACAAATTAAAAAGGCTAAGGAAACCCATTAGAGGAACAATAGTCGTGGCTATTCTTTTTGAAGCAAGGGATACTAGGACACTGACAGTACACACCTCCACGAAGTATAGCAATGTTAACGCAAAATTCAAGTTAGTCCTAAAATCAAGATATCTTTCTGCTTATTAGCAGCAAAATTTTGTCATTTCTGCATTATAGCATTCCTAACAATTATTCCACATTTCATTAATATCCGTTCATAACTGTTTGGATTACGATAACCAATAAAAAACAGACAAACAAACAAACGGTATAACAAATTTTCACCTCTGGTTAATCATCTGCTCCTCCTAACATACCAATCATTTCCAATACATTTCATAAAGTTCCGTCCAAACCGTTCTGAACTATCTTGGTTACAGGCAGATAAAGAGACAGATAAACTCTGACAAAAACACAATTTCCTTGCGAAAGATAAGTTTGAATATCATACACTTTTTATTGGAAGTATTTATATAAATAGTTCTATAACAAATATCTAAGCCCAAAACTAATACTTTGACGTTACTGCAATCGATGGTGAAACAAAAAAAAAAGTTGACTTATACGCTCTGCCTGAACATACAAAAAGTACATACAACATCAATACACAAATTACTGTCAAATTAAATCTACACACATACAGATGAATATGAGAAGATTTCAAAGTCTACAACCTTGTACCTTCTTTTTGCTTTTGTAACTAAACCACAAGTGGCCGCAGATGCTTAATCATCTCTGTAGAGCAGTTCATACTGCGGGAGTGAAAGACATCGAATGACAAAAAAGATTATATACAATTTTCAAATGGCACTTACAGTAATTTATCGAAAGTAACCAAACACTTATCACATATGGGTGCTTATTTTTTTAATTTCACACAGTACGAGAATACCGTCAGTTGACCAGCACTTAGTAACGTCTGGTAGTGTAGACCTGTTAAAATTGTATCTCAGAACATTTGTCCCACTATTTCTAACGGAGAAAATTCTGAATACAGATAATATTTCATGTCACTATATAGCATCAGAAAGTAGGAGAAATGTTTGCAGTGACAGCTCTTAGGTTTTTTTTCTTGGTATTGTGATTCTGCTATGAAACATAGACTGCACCTGGCCACTTGGTCGTTCAGTTAAGGTACGCTCGATTGGGCAGCAAAATTAAGCCTTCGAGACTTAAATTCTCCTAAGATTGAGACAGGTGCTTTGGCTTCAACCCGATGATTCAAGTTTCAGGTGCTGGACTTTAATCGACTGCCTGTGTTCCTTCCAAGAACTCAATCTTACTTCGTAAAATGGAGATTTCAGGCGGTGCAACATAATAGGGTTACTTTTATTGCCTGCAACACAAATCAAAGTGACGAAACCAAAGTCTCTGTCTGCATACCCACGGTAGCAACACGTTTTGTGTCCTGAGCTCGCACTCCTCGTATGGCAGGATCATGGCAAATCCAGGATCCTTGCTCTCTGCTGATATGGATGTGCTGATTCGGCTATGGTAGATATCCAGAGCGGTTGTGGGGGTACTTACCTTCCTCAAAGATCAGGGGGTTAGGGGTGCGGGTCATTGAACCTTCCGTGAAAATGGCACCATAGTTCTTGAAGACCCTTGGTCGGCTGCAGCCACACTTACTCCTCTTGGGCCAGTGGGTCTATATCCGCAGCAGAAACCAGTGCGTGTGGGTTTCCCATTCGAGGGTGCGGTCAAGTTGACTTTACCTTTACCTTATACCTTCGCTGTTTCGGAGCAGTCAAGTGGGCTTGGCTTAATTCGAGTTGACGACCCTACGAACGCGTCCATAAGATACGAGAAGAGATGAACGCCGTCAGTTGCACTCTAGCAAGGCAGTGTTGTCCTCCTCCGTGTTGCAAGATACTAAGATCCAATGTTTGAATAGGTTTTTGCAGTTAGCAATAAATTTCGTCATTTGCCTCCGTCGTATCTATGATACCGGCAGGGTAAATTAGGGTATGTTCGATTGGGCATAAATTAAGCCTTCGAGGCTTGACTTGTTCGATACTTCAGGCAGGTCCTCTGGCTTCGACCCGATGAACTGAGTTCCAGGCAAGGCATTAACTTTAATCGGTTACACTTGAGACTACCAAAAACTCAATGTTGTTCCATATAATGGAGTTTTGAGCAGACTCAGCTCAACTGCGTTGTTTCTAGCACTCTCAACCCGTTTCAAAATGGCAAATCCAAGGCTACTGTCGCACGATTCTAACAAGCCAAGCCTCAAAAACTTAAATTTAGCGCCCATTGGAACATGCCCTTAGTAACCTTTCTCGTCTAGCAAATCCTTCAGTTAGTGTGACAAAAATAAAATGGAAATGATAAATAATCATACGTATACTGAATACTACTTTCATTACGGAATCTGATCTTTCCGTCAATAGCGCCTGCATATCGTTTTCGGCCGATGTGCCCGTAGCTAGCATGTATTATTGGTTACTACATACACCGTTCGTGACCCGTTGGGTCATGAAAATCCTATCCTAAGTGTTCCATTTTCTCCTGCTCGATTTGTGGAGTTGGAGTAGGGTATGTCAGGTTTCATAAGCCCCAAAACACAGTGAGACAATTATTTTTTTGAAATAATAGAACGGCCAAGGCGTATATACATATTGTTCTTGCTTTTAACTTTCAAAAAAGTAAACTGATGCTATTCTTCAACCGTGTTAGCTGCTGATACTGGCTGTGTAACTAAAATTTTTTAGTGCACTCGGCGTATATAGCAATCAATATCAAAGTTATGACGCTGTTTAAGTATCCGTCTCATCCGTATCATCAACGTAAATATATTACCAGCAGGTTCCGCTAACTTTCTTGTGCTTCAATAAATAGCTTATATGATGGTAGAGGCCACTCAATTGCGTCTTTTATACCTATGGGACTACGACAACTAAGCTCGTCAGGAAGCTGCCAAAGAAAGCCACTGTGGAAAGGTCGCCGAGCGCGGGTGCATACTCCATTGATACCCCATACTGATATAGCTTTATTCAATCTTCAGCGCTGATATAGTTTTATTCAATCTTCAGCGCTCGAATTACTTCCGATCTTATGGCGAAGATTGTGTGGCATACAAGCAAACACTCAAGCAAGATTATCAAAGTTTTATAATTACCGTATATAGATAAATGGCATGTACAGACTTCAGTTTACATTTAGCCGAAGCGCGAAGAATGTACTAATTTCGCCAGTACCGAGAGCTTAGCCAAGTATGAGCTAAACTCTGCATAGGTCATTAAAAACCACTTGTGATAAACTTCAACAGACGTCCAGCAGTGTTTTCATTGCTCCTAACGAGCATTATGTAAGCCACTTAGCACCAGTGCAGAAATGGGCTTAACGCTTCCAAATTATCGACATGGAGTTTCTTTCACGAGGTCTGCAGAAAATGGCAACATAACTGTTGTTACTCTAAGGAATTTGAGGTAATTATCTTTCTTCACTTTTTCACAGCAAAGCAGTGCATGCAGTTACAGCCACTGTTGCTTCACCAGCCATCCATACTCGCTGAACAACTTTTAATAGAAAGTTTTAATGGAATAATCATTCTTTTGTAAGTGTCCATGCCATGTCGGGCAATCTTTTCCGTTGCTTTGGTATTGATGACATCATTTATCTTCCGAAAGGACTTTAGTTTAGAGAAGTTCTTCAGTTAAAACACTAGGGGACTGATCAAACCATCGATACACAGGCGTGCATTACGAGCAGTTCCCCCTCTTGCCAAAGTCTCTTTGGTCAGAAATTTCCATGGATGGAAACAACACCAAACTTTGGCCCCATGTCGAAGCAGTTCAGTGCTAAAAGAACTAGCGCACCGTTAGAAGTTACCTCTTCATGACCAGGATATTTCATAATAAATGTTTCGATTGGCATACATTGCTTTCCTCAAATTCACTACATATCGACGACAAAACGACACCGCCGACTAGTGAATTTTCAATTGGTCAGTTGACAAAACTTTTTAATTACCTCCGTCAATTAGGTTATGTTTTTTGTCGGAGCTAGTCTATCTCAATGTCGCTTTATCAGTTTATTTGTCAGTCACCGAGATAACTCAAACAGCTATGGACGGAAATTTACGAAATTTATAGGGATTGATAGATGTGTTGAAAGGATGAGATGATTAACTTTTAGAGAAGATCTGTTCAACCGCTATTTCTTTGTGTCGGCCTCTTTTTCTTGGTAACATAACTCAAGAAGTTATGAACGGATCTTCATGAAAATTTCCTCGAACTGGTAAAAATGTTTTTAGGAGTAAATGAACAAATTTTTAGAAATATTTTTATGTGTTTGTTTGTTTGTTTATTTGTTTCTGTGTTTGCATTTATGGTTATCGATAACATAACCCATAGAGTTATAAACAGATATTCATGAAATTTGTAGGAATTATTAGAAACTAGAGTGCCTGCTCTGTCAAAAATGATAAAGAAGCATTTGTGATGACCCGTCTTCGTTGATCATAATTTTCTTGTTAACTTCCTTGTGTAGGATGCAATGCAACTGCCAACTTGCAGTAGGGAACCTGACAGATAAGCGTGCTATTGTGACCAACACCAAGTCTTTCCCTCTTTGTTCGCTAAAAGCGATGTTTTTTGGCCTCCAGTCGATATTGCCGCTTAATAAATACTGAGCTCTACATCCAGGATACTGGCTGGCGCTGCCATATAGCTTGAAAGATTTTCAAGTGAATTGTGGTTCTCTTGAATAAATAATCCAAATTGGTGAAAATTATTGGCTGCTGAAAAATCATCATATTCCTTTTCCGCCTTCTGACCATTGAAGAACATTTTGCCACTTGCTTCAATGATTATGCCGCCGATAAGAGCATCAGCGTAAACACAGGGCTGTCAATATTGTTATCATAGTTACATTCCTAGAAAAAAAAATTCTCTTCAGAATTTGCGAAAAAAAATGGCTGAATTGTTTGCATCCAATACGTGCGGGACGTGCAACGTTAATGTATATGAATAGTAATTAATGCAAGTGCAATAAGCATTGTTACGTTAATTTCTGCAGTGAAGCTCAAGACTCACCCAATTCAACAAAATCAATCCTCCAGATGTGGGCATCACATGATACTTACTGTGTAAAGTCTCAGATGAAGTGAAATGTCGCAGCGCTGCGAGCTGCTCTGCGTCGAGAGCAACACCAACCGAAGTTGCAATGACAAGCAGCGAGAGTAAAATTCTGTCGCAGGTCCGTCGTGTTTCTGTCACTTAAGCGACTCACAGCAAATACAGAAAGTGTTGCAGCGGCTCACGCTTATGAGTGACGCTGACAGCGTCCAAATAACTCTCAAAATTAAACAGAAATTTCGTTTCAGCCAAGCTCGTCAAATCGGGAGGTGTTACAAGGGAAGACGATAATAAATGGAAAGGAACAGAGGAAAAGGTTGCCTCTGGTGTCAAAGACGTCATGTGTAATGTTGTTGAGAGGGCGGCTGCATGTTGCCTGTATGTTATGAGTCTGACGAAATAAAGTAGTGATGACCTGCATGATGAATAATACTAAACAAGTATGAGAAGTTGAAGAAAATGAAGTCTAAATCTTGAACTTGTGAAGCAGTAGCTGTGGACCGGTGCAACGCGGGATAATGGAACAGGAAACTGTAGAAAAGTGTGCTATGTGAATGAAGTAATTTAATAATTGGCAACACATGTTTAAATATGAGATGGAAGATTGTCAGTTAGGAGAATAAAGAAGTATGAAGGGTATTACATGTTTGTAGAGCCAATGTTAATAATTGAGACGTAGCATTATATCCATAGAACCATTAGAACGTACGATGAAAGACTATGACAAATGTTAAATTACACAGTAATAATAAAAAACGGAAGCAGAGAGCAGAAGCGTTGTGTGCTAGTAGCAAAAAAGCATTAATTTTCAACTTTGGTGTCCTACCTCTAGTAAGTAATAACTTCTTATGATTACACTAATGGCAGTTTAACATTTGCAAATACAAACTACCTACCAGTAGCCTACAATACAGTGATCTATCTCGCTAGAGCTTCTTCTATGTACAAGCACAGTCTATAATTTTTTTACGGTATTCGCCATGCTCATCATTCCCAAGTGCAAAATAATAAAGTTACGGAAAGAACTGGATCGTATATTCGCTCTTCGGATCAGATTTTGAATGTTTCAGTGAGCGAAATAGAGCGTCCAGGTGGGAGCAAATAATTGCCCCGTGAATTAAGTTGCCTGAAATGTTTCGCGTATTTGCCGCGGAGTTTTGCCGCTCATGCCTCTAATCGGATTGTCACTTGCAGATTTTCATTTAAATTTCTATCACAGTCGAGAATGATGAGATTTTGTGAAGCCAGGGATTATGTTAACAAAAGTGAGATTTCCTCTTATGAAGAACACCATTTGTTTATTTTTGGCTTGCCAGTTGGACACGGTGAAATGATTCCGACGGCTTTGCGAAGTCGGTAAGAAGCTTTCAGAAAAGGAGATTTATCATCAGTTGGAAATTTTTTGACTGAGTGGATACATAAATAATTCAGAGCAATGAGACGCAACCAGCTGCCGCAGTTTAGGCACGATAGTTAGAACACTTTGTTCTCCCCTGATAGTCACCAACTTTATAACTTGTATCAAGTACTATAATGATGAAATTTGTGTAGCAATACGCTCATGCGCGGGGTATAACTTGATGAAGTGTACAGATTACATCTACAGTATTAATGTTTCACAGAACGAAAAAATTAAGCTGTGTCGTAATTATATATGCAAAAAATACTGTAATATTATTGATTCCCAATCAGAAAATTTTTAGCAAGCAGCTCATATCTCCAGGAGGCAGCAAGTTATGACGTCAGCTGTTTTCCCAAAGGTTTCCGCTTGAGTTAGCAGAAACTGACCTGGCCAGCCTCACTTAAGCGATATTTTATTTCAATGATCAAGTGCACGGAGTGGCTCGCGGTGTTCCGCGCAGCAGGGGAAGCATCAGAGCCACATGCAGCTACAGTAAAAGTGTGTAGATATTACAAATATTAGAAGCTTATGTGGACCTCACTTTTGACGGCCAGGCACGCTAATACTTCTATAATAGCTGCAATCGTCTGCAATAAATATGCATATCACTACTCTATTTAATAACGCGCATTGTGTGTTTTTGGACGTACCGGACTATTTCTTTCCCCATTTGCGCACAATTTCTAGCTAGTTTTTACTGTATGACTAAAACTAACGTTGGAAACACCTTCAACTCCGGGTCACCACAATTCTTTTCTACATCTTCACATTTGCTGCCCCCGGGCCTTTGTTAATTCACCATTGCACCTGCTGTTACATACACTCTTCATTGTCAAGTCCAAGTCTTTAGAATTATGTAGTTTCTCCAACTTCGTACCTGCGCAGCTCATTGTAATCATTTATCCTTCACTATCCTTCACTTCTACACATTATTTCCATTGTGCATATCTATGTACCCAAGGTAGCAGCAGGCATAGCTGCTACACAGTTGAGTTAGAGGAGCTGGAACCACGGTATAACCAGGCAAAGGTAGCCTCATCGCTTGACCAGTTTGTGACTCTTCTGCGCATCTCACGAGAAAAACGTCACCTGGAGACATCAAGCGCCGCTAGAGCCGTTCTCGTGCGTGAGTTTATGAAAGCAATGTGAACAAAACGACAATTTTTGCATGAAGGATATGGAAGAAGCGGCGAGGAGCTCTCTTTTGGATTAGATTAGATAGGCGGTAGTAGATGAACCAACAGGCCCATTCCCAAAGAGCCACCGGGACTTACACCCCGGCCCTCTATGAGCTATTGTCATTATGTTAGTAGGATATAGAAGAAAGGAAAGAAGCGGAAAAAGAAGGAAGAGTCCCTGCCAAAGAGACAATCATGAATGTACGCAAGCACGATCAAGAGCCGCTGATATGCGGAGCTTAGTGACGTCAAACTGTGTAGTTGGAGTGGGAGAGAGAAGAAGACCAATTAAGGTGGCCTCGGAGTTCTTAGCTGTGGAGGACGTCTCTCCCAATGTATGTTAAGACGATTTTTAAATGCGTTGACTGACTCCGCACTTTCAGCATCGAAAGGGAGTCTATTCCAAATGCTGACTATGACTTAAGGTCGTTCTTCGAGCTTTATGCTTGAGTTTTAGACCATTGTTTCCCAAGCGATCATTGAAGTCTCTAACAAAGAGCCCCGTTATAGGTACGTCGTTGAAGCCATTCAAATACTTGAAAGTTTCTTCGTATTAGTTGCCTCCTGAGTCGTCTTTGCTCGAGAGACATCAGACCCAGTTCTTTTAGGCGACATTCATACGGCTTGTTTCGCAGCTGAAGTATCAATTTCGTTGCCCTGTGCTGGACTCTTTCCATGTTATCGTTATCTTAAAAACAGAAATCTATGCGCAAACATGATATATCGAAAAGTTTTCGTAGTACATTGGTTTTATGCATCCTTGACATTCTTTCGCGTGCAGTAGGGTATAGTTTGACTTCGTCTCTAGCTAGTTAGGTACAAATCAGCAATACATTAAAATTTTGTCCTCTCGAGCTACATCCGAGCATATTCGGACTAATAACTTTTTGTCCTGCCATATGCACATTACATTATTTTATCGTTATATAACGTGGGTGCAACGTGAGGCACATGCTTTCCAGTTTTACTTCCCTAAATTGAATCACCTATATATACAGCTAGCATACCATTCATTTGCAATAACTAATTTATGCATGAAATGGCGTTATTACTTCTAACTCTAGAAATAAATTTTTACTCCAACAAGCTTCAAATAACGTTTTATCTGTGAGCTATGACACCATGGAATAGCAACAAGCACAAGCCCAGATATGCAGTCTAAAGTAGCATCCCTCAATCAGAACAAAAAAAAATGGAAAGGAAACACCTTTGGGGTAACCAATTTAAATTTGGAGACTGACTTTATTTACATGTTTCTACCAAAAAGTGTTTCAACAGTCCCGACCTATTTTGTCAGTAGTTAATATATAGAGTTGTGTATGGTTGTGTATGACTTTAATTTTTGGTAGTTAGAACATTTATTGTGGGACTACCAGTCCTTGTGAAAGTTTATGTATTCGTCTGTCGGTCCATAAACGGTCTCATGTCACTTTGTTTTCTCATACGCTACGGTAAAACAAGGCATTTCGTAGACTCCAGAGGCTTCTCTTACAGTGCTAGCAGGCCGTGTAGAGCTATATAGGACTTTTAAAATAAATCACATTTTAATTGAACTGGTTATACGATGCGTTGACGAAAATATGTTTACTCAAATGAGAAAACGAAAATCGTATATGAAAACTATAGTCGGCAACTGAGTTTGGGTCTCCAGATGACGTCACAGTTGGCTAGTAAGCACAGGGGCGATGTCGGACATCCGCGTGACCTTTATGTCGGGAACGAGCCCCGTGGCTGGTGAGCGATTTTTGTGCTGTCCGTCGCGCTGAGTCAGCAAACTTACTTAGTGTGCACAGTTACGTTGGGGCACTAACCTTCCCAGGAATGGGAGAGTAGTGGCGCGGGTCGTTGAACCTTCCGATGCACGCCATAGTTCTTCACGACCCGAGGTTGGCTGCAGCTGTACTTACTCTTCTGTGGCCAGTTAGCAGATCTGTAGGATAACCAGTGCGTGTGGGTTTCCCAGCGGTGGGTGTAGCCAAACTTGATTTTACCTTTACTTTTAGTGCACTTGGTCGTCAGGTGTAAAGCAGCACAACAGCCTTCACAGAAGAAGACATCAGACGATGCAAGTCTGGTTTCTGCTTTTTATATCCATTTTACGAAGCGATATATATACTGCTGCTAGCTTATTCTAGAAACTTACCTGCCTCATTTTCGACATGAATTTCTCCAAACCTGAGCGTGCTGCAATAAATGCAAAAATATAGATAATAACCTTATATACTTGACCTCAAAGAAATTCAAACAAGTTCCAGGTGCTGTTCAAGTCACCCTAAGTGTGGCGAAACACTGGGGTGCTGGTTTTCTCGCACTGAGTCAAAAATTTTGACGAATAGAACAGATAGCAGTAAACGATCTACACAGTGAACGCAACCACGAACAACTGGTTTATCTGACATTCTTTCGAAATAAGAGTCTAGTAATTTTTTTTATTCTATAACTTCCATGCCAGTGGTATATCGAATGCCCCTGAGTTGGAGGAAATGCCACTCTAAAGGCAGGAACCTTTATTTGTTTTCGGTACATCGCAGCCCTTCTGCTGACGATAGAGTCTTTGATTGTCTCCTGGATGCAATGGCTAGGATTCAGTCCTCGGATAGGCGTTCTGCCTTTGCCTTTATGGGTGACTTTAA
>LQNS02278160.1:8169692-8187064 GCA_001587735.2 Parhyale hawaiensis
CTACATTCTACTAACATAATGGCAATAGCTCATAGAGGACCGGGGTGTAAGTCCCGGTGTCTTTTTTGGGAATGGGCCTTTTGGTTCGTCTACTGCCGCCTATCTAATCTAATCTAAATAAAACCAAATAAGGCAATAGGTTTCCTATCATACACTCGAGCGATATCTCTTGCCTATGAAGTTTCATTCAATTAATTATTCCCGCAACATTACTAACAATGTAGTAGCTACCGGTTCTTTTTGGTCACGAGTTGAATGGATCTTACTTTTCAGGTTAGGAACGTAGATTTGCATTGCGTATTAATCAACGACGACATATGCAACATCGTGCTAATTTGGGTGTTTCGTATCGGATGTGCCTAAATACAACACACGTACGTCGCACAATCCGTGCGCTATCTCCATACGGCTAATGTCCCTAAATATCGCGAACAATGCCATGTTATCTACCTCACTGTTCATGGCATGTCTAAGCCAATTGTACACAGATGTTGAACTTTATGTTTTTACTCGTTTTTCTCCTAAACGTATGACTGGAAATTACAGGACCATTACATTGCTGCACAACAATGAAAGAGACAGTTACATTTTAGCTACGGAAATGTCCGTATTTGTCTAGGTCAGTGCAATGCACCTTGAGAACACGGTTTGGGAGATATAAATTTCATCCATTTTTAAAGTCATTTTACTAAACAGTGAAGCTACTACTTAGTTTTCAGTATCAACATCTGTCGTTATGTCGGTGCAATGCACCAGGGCAACTAAGCCTTCGAGGAATAAATTTGACCTCATTTTTATATTTAATAATCTACAACCTCGGTAAACTACAATAGCTATAACGAACGACATTGCTGAAGCAAGCAAAAAGCGTTGCAGGTAATGGTACGAACATTCTTGTTTCGAAGAATAGATCGGTAGCATAATAATTCATCAGAATGTTTGAGGTTATAACTACGTGCAACTTAGCCTTAGCAACTTATCATAACCTGATTATGTTCACACGCTTGCATGATATACATATGAGCCTAAGTTAGATAATGAGCCTTAGCACCTGCACAAATAGGTCTCACTCTCTGTAAATTTAATATTCTTCACACGTAGAAGAAAATTTGTCGCCTTTCTGTTTTTTAGAAGGTGTCGTTGTTTCCTGCGTTATTCATTTTCCTTCAAAAGTTCACACACGTGAAGCCAAAGTTCTGCCTACATTGTCACCTCCTGAGGCTTGACTACTGAAATTATTGTATTTACCAGCTTTACTACGCGTTCACACCTCTAGAAAAGCTAAGAATAAAGTCCGACTATATTTTAGTAGCACTAATTCGAATTATTTTTGTTTTCGTACCATTAAAACCGCAATAAGTAATAGTAGGTTTTGGATTGCAGTGTGACAGAGCAGCGACGATATCGATAAAGTGGTCCCCCTCGAAAATGTGCTCGAGTTTCATAGAAAATGACCCAAGTCTGAGGAGAAAATTATGCCGTTGGACCTTTTCTTCCTCTGGGGCTTCCTGCTGCTCGCTGGCAGCGCTGCTTGTCTCTTTGTACCCTATTGTATGATGAACTCGTTACGTAAAAGTTTGTTTGCCAGCTTTCTCATGGATACAACGGCATAAAATGCAATTGTTGGATAGAAGATCTTGCACTAACAGGCTGATCAGCTATAATCATTAGTACATAGCGCACAATACACGATTCTTACTAAGTAACGGGTCCCCTGGAAATTCCACGGTTATTGATCTCTCTGTACTAAACGTAGCAATCCTAAGCTAGGCTTTTATAACTCATTTTAATTTGACTTAATGCAGCTATTCGAACCTAACCTACCCCATAAATAACACACTTGACGAAGTGCGTCTAACCTCAAGTCTGCTGCACACGTGAACGTGTCTCCCTACCCTTCCGATTACGCTGCCGAGGATACAGCTTCGACTTGTCAAATACTATTGTGTTCAAAAACTGCTTAAGCTCCGAATCATCATGTGCAGCTATTCGCCATAGCGAGGGCCCGTTGCCCAGTATCGCTATTCGCCATAGCGAGGGCCCGTTGCCCAGTATCGAATCTCTCTGTTAATTTCTATTGAGTTTTATTTCTCATTGGTCCCTATTTGGAATCGCTATGTGTTCATATGTTAAAGCCTTTATCACGCGCACAGAAACATTTGTTCCAAGAACGTGAAGCACTTCAGTGTTTGTCTCGTTTGCAACGTGCTTAACGTAGTTCACCGGGAGATCTCGTAAATTTTCTACCTGCAAAGAATTCGTATTTGTACATCATGGTAGAGACATAAAGAGAGCAAAGAAAAAATATATATAGCAGTCTCACTCTTCGAAAGTACATCTGTCATTGCTCTTCATCTATATGTATAGGCCTTCACTAAGCTGTGTTTCTCGTATTCTGAAGATAATGTTATTTAGACTTTCACATTCTAAACACTGACTTTTTCATTGGTGTATCTGATGACTTCAGTTCTATAGCGTGACCCGTGGCGGTTCCACATAGTATTCCACCATTTTCTGTAGTATTTTGTGCCATAGCTTCACCACAATATACACCAGACTCAGCCCTTTTTGTCAATAATGGATTCTTGCTGCCACACTCCTTTTATAGGGCAGTTAACTTGATTTTTTCCAGCATCATACATTCACTGTAAAAATTCTTTAGAATGAAGCGGTCCAGAACAGCTCGCTTTGCGCCGTATCCAGCCCACGAATTTTCTCATATTTGGTTTGTCATGCAACACCAGCAGACTGGCCGATATTGTATGATTTCAAAATACGTATGCATGATACGCAAAACAAACTTCATATCTTAGTTTCGACAGTGGCTGAAAATTTCTTCAAGAGAAAGTGAAAAAGAAGGCAGCTATGGTTGAACTTCGTTCCAGCGAAAATCAGAGCTTCCTGCACATTGAAGTTCCAACTACCTTATACTGAAAAGCATAACGTACAGACACAGGGATACTTACGGAAGGACGTACGGACGGAACCTCAAGCAGAATTATAATATAGATGTTACTATTTATTAATATGGAGAAGGTTAAAATAAGGGATGCGCTGAAGTGTTAAAATCTTCGAAAGTTTACCCGAGAACAGATTTTTTGCAGTGGTATCATGAGCAAATACTTCATGAGATCTGCCTTGTAAATAGTCTCGGCCACGAATCGTAATGCGTTGTTCACATAGACTGAAATTTTATGAAGGATGCGTGCGACGGGCTCTTCTAACCCTTTCGGTACGCACGATAGCTAGTTTCCCTTTCTGAATTTTCGTTTACGAAACCGGTGTATTGTTTCTTTCTATGAAACATTCAATAGCATTTTCGATAGCCCGTCCAAGTGTTCCAACTGCTTATTAGTTACTCTTTAAAATTGCAGCATAGTTGAGTAAGTGTAACCCGCAAGTAGTATTTTCATTGAACAGATAAAATATGCGCGTATAAGCAGAGTATTCACACCGAGACAGTTACAAATCGCGGACAGTGTCGACGTGCGGCGAGCGCTGCAGCGAAGCAGTGAATATAAAAATGAGAGTCTTCCATTTTAATAAGCTTTCAATTTTCAGGCTCTCAATATTCGCTTCCCCTCGTTAGGATAGAAATTTGATATAAGTTTCAGGAGTTGCATGTATAATAAGCGAAAGTGACCAAAACTTCTGAGTTGTCTGCTGAAATAGATGTCAGTTTTTCAACCCCTTCCCTTCAAAAAGTAAACAAATACCCCGGTCTTGGGAATCAAAAATCGATACCGGGATCAGTCTATCGTTAGTAAGCAACTGAAGCAAAAACTTCTTAGTTCCTAAAAGGAAGCAATGCAAAACCATTCGTGATGGAATTGAAGATGCATCAGGAGCAGAGAAAGAAACAACACAGACGAAAGCTAGAAAGTATAACACTATGAAGCACCTCCACAGTAGCATCAGGAGCAGAGGAAGAAGGCTGAACTTCACATGCTTAAGTCATTAGACTGCAATTGAATAGCACACAGAGTGCGTGAAAGCTCTGTGACCTCTGAGCCAAATTTCAGTGCAATTTGAATGAAGGCGACCTGGAATATTCTTCCTCCAGCCCTGGTGGTGCTATCGATTGCACCGCAACGTAGGCTAAGCTAAACTCACCGGGTTCCATTTCTCTGCAATTTTAGAAAGGACCGTTGGTTTTGCCACTTTGAATCGTGCTGCACGTGTTACTAACAGTCCGATTACGCCCCACACGACCGAAAGCTCCATAGTACGGAGCAGGAGTCCGCACCCGTCTCTACGCTGTACAGTTCGGCCGAGCCAACAATCTTTTCTGACGTTCCGAACAAGCCAAGCCTAATAGCTTAGCTTAACTCAACTTTGTTCAGACTAGTCGATGATAGCTACCAACCGGTACATGAATAAATTATACCGCTTCATAATTGCAGGCCTGAATCAAAGGTACTCGATCTCCCTAAGGCTTCGAAATTGCATTACCAGAGTCTTGTGAAAACAGTATATACAAATGCTATTATTTTCTACTGTGACTACACAGTCTCGAATTTATTGGGTTGACTGCCAATTTTGGTTCATGACCTCCTACCGTTTATAACACAGACCCCGAAGTATCCACGAGGATGTACAGTTTTCACCGTGGCTATCCGTGTGTCCGTCCTTTTGGGTGTGGTAAGCTGCGGATTGGGAGGTCCTGAAGGTTCTAGAACCCTATAATAACGCACTGCTTTTAATGGATGGGAAATATATAAGCACTAGCGGTACCCGTGGAAGTTCCACGGTTACCTATTGTTATCTCTTTTCGATGTGTAATGCACCTAGGCAGCGCTATTATGCAGTTAGTATAGACCTAACACACCTTGCTTGACCTACTACTCGTCAAGAGCCTCATTCATCTAAAGTCGGGCATACGACTGTCGTTGACGTTATCATCATACAGCTGAAACTAATTAATCGGCTACTCTACCGCAGCAACGGGTTCATTTAGCACATCATTAAGAGGTCTCGAAAAACGACGAACTGTTTCAAATTACTACAATTTGTACACTATAGTAACCACCAGTGGTAAGCGTTCGGCTCTCTCTCGGAGCACTGAGCTTATTTGAATTCACAGAGATTTTACATTTCCGTTTTCAAATACGTCAAACCATAAAGCTCAAGAAGTGCGGTGCAGTCTACGGTCAAGCTGAAGAACGGTCACTGCAACGCAATCGGATTCGACTGGTAACGCCGAAAAAAGTCGTACGTGAGCATCCGGCGTAATGCACCGATCATCCATTATAAGCTTCTCTTTCCTATGATTTGGGGAGTATCGCCTCAAGGAGAAACCAATAGGTTACATTAGCCTTAGCTACGCCCCTGGGACCTATTTCCTTTAGTGCCATTTTTCTTCCTTGCATTATCATACTTCCAGTGATGGTGGTTTATTCTAGTCCTTTTTTCTTTCCCAATTTTCTGCCGATTTTGAGTGGCAACACCGTCGTCACGTCGTACATGGATTGCACATTCCTATGGACATGCTGCACGTCCCTTGTTTCTTCCTCTGGTGGCATGTCTTACCTTAATAGTCTTTTAATTTTTAATTACTGGTAGTTAAAATTATATTTCCTTGTACTATTTATATCTAATTCTCATTACACCATTGCACTTTGGAAACGTGCTATATGTTATTTGGTCCTTCGATCTTGTTAATTTTTGTTCGCCCTCTTATTTACTTGTGGATGTGGTAAACCTATCTGCTGTAAAGCATTCAAATTTCGATCTCGAAATACATATAGTTCTGCACATGTGGAAACGAACCTCGTTATTTCATTGAGGTGGGTGTCCCAGAAAAATGTTACATTTTCAAAAGGCTGCTGTTTCAATATGCATCAAACAAAAGAGTAGATCCTAGATGGGTTGGCAATGTATCTTATATACCGAGACATAGCAGCCAATTGAAAATGAAACAGTTTTTTAGACTCCCAGTATAAAGCTTGCTCAAGTTTAAGTTTGATTTCAATATGGAACAATTCAGACACACAGAAAGTAACCTGTGGCCACGTTTCCAAAATCTACCTATCAAAACTATTTTTGTTGCGAAATTCACAAATTTTCTAAATTCGTCATTTTGAGGGGAAATTCGGCCCCGCTCTAGCTAAGCTACAAAGTTTGTAAAGAGAAAGAATAAGTGACAGCATGAGTTAGAAGACACTTTATCGTCTTATATGTATTTTATTCTGTCTAGAAATATAAGGGTGCCGCTACATGTTTTTATTTATTTTTTTTTTTTTTTTGTTTGTGACTATGAAAAATGTAATTCCTGCCCATCCACTTTCCTAGGATTTTGTTACAGTACTTATCAAAAGCATAAATAATTCAATTCTGTTGATGATCGATTAGTCTGCTTGTGTGTTTGAATGTTAAACACAATGTTTGTTTGCAGCCTAGCCTAACTCGAGAAGTTATGAAAGGATCTTCAACAAAATTACAGAAGCTGTTATTACCGTCAAAAGGCGAAAATGTCTAGATTTTGGTATTGATGCGGAGGACATCATAGTTTTAAAACCAATTTAAATTTTTCATTACCTTTGCCTTGCTTGGCGTAAATATGCACTCTCAGAATGCTCTAGTTCAGTCTGGGTTCATTTCCATCGCACCAGTTCTTCAGCTGCTTTTGATTGCTTCCGGCTTTGGTGCGTGCAAGATCTTCTACACCTGGTGCTTAAGGGCTGCAGGTTGACAAAAGTCAATATACACAAAATGGTAATTACTCAATCGACTTTATTAAGTAATTAAGTACTCATAGAACGTAATATTAGGAACAAAGAGGGGGCTAATGTTATCAACACATACGACTTTGCATTGCAACTCAATGTTTGGCTTTGTCTGTTTTAAAATGCGTTTGTAGTCAGGGCCATCACCAACCATATTTATTAACGAGCTAGCTGATTTTTTTATCCTGATCTCGATATTGAAAGCGTATTTTTTTGTGCTGACTTGTAAACCGTTAGTATATTTATAAGTGCATGTTATTCTTGCACTGCTTGGCTTCGGTAAATTTATAATCTGCTTTAAATTTATAATCTGCTCAAAATTTATAATCTGCTTAAAATTTATAATCTGCTCAAAATTTATAATCTGCTTAAAATTCGACCAAAACACTAAATTTAGCTCCGAAACAGCTAACGCTGGACCTGTGCACAACAGTGAAAATACTTCCTGATGTCATCTGGCAGATAGGGAACGTCATCATCGACTATTGATAGAAGTATGGGACCAATAGTAGGCAAGACTGTGGAACACCAAACGATTTTGCAAAGCACTGCAACGTGGGTTTTCTGCTGCAAGTCTTTAAACACAATTAAAGGCAGGACAAATATTTAGAGGCCTATTTTGTTCAGTAGCATTCTATGGTGGACACTAGCAAAAGCTTCAGATAAATCCAACATCACGAGAAGTGTTAGACTTTTCTCGCCTATTTCTTCCTAAGTGGACTCAAGAATACTTTGAAGGGTTCCATAGGTAATAGTCCAATTTTGAAAGAGTATGGATTTTAATGAAAAAGACGAGACCGATAGAGATGTATAAAGTGAGATGCTCTGCTGCTGTTTTCCTACTGTTTTCAAAAAGTTGAAAGAGCATTAGAGGAACTCTTGATAGGTCTATAGATTTGAGGGATGCTTTACGCACAAGATTTGCTAAATGGCTTTATAACCAATTATTTAAAACAACCACTAGTCACCATAATTGTCTTCAATGTATAGAAAATATTGGTATGCCATTGCTGCTTTTAGCCACTTATATTGATCTGCTTCGCATATGAAGTGACTGCCCTTTGTCGAGGGTACATTTCATAAAAATGATATACCCAGACCATTAAAATTTTTTACTACTTACAATTTTGACTGCAAAAACTGACACGTTAATTAGCACGTCTGTTCTTCTCTTTGTCCATCAACTAAGATGTTGCATTAGCAGACTACGACGTTCAGCAACGACCCTGTCAGACAAGGTGTTCAAATTATGAATAGGTCTGGCAGATGTTTTAGGCATGCTGCCTTCCCTGTGATCGACTCTCAGTGCAAGCTAAATCGTATGTTTCTGACAGTTTCAAGCAGTGGCGAACCCATTGCATCAAGAACTATTACTGGATGAGTGTATCATAATTACTATAGCTAGCACGTAACCCTGATTAATTAAACGAAAGATTCTCTCATAAAATTTTCATCAAGCTCACTTTATGGAAAGTCATATGTGCACTGTCGTAACGGACAGCCTCTAAAACTACACCATGGATATCATACTGTGTATATCTGCGTCAACGTCATTAATTTTCAATTTAAGTGAGGTTTTGACGCGTATTCGAATATGATTATAGGCAGTACACAGCTCGCATTTAACCGAGACAATTAGCCACGTAAGGTCAAGTACGTGTTCCAGGTATCCTATTGAGCCAGCATATCTACAACGGCCCTCGCTCTGTGCCAAGGCTATCAATTCACAGAAAGCATCTCATTGATCTCAGGAGCTAAGGGGACCCGTTGCTAATCAGGCGCACGAGAAGCAAGGCGCCTTGCTTTGCTACTTGTGCCTCGGTGCTCTCGGCGCCTCCAGCGCTTGAGTAGCCACGGTGGTAGGTTCAAGACGTCTGCCCTGTGCGGCAGAAATGACTCAAGAGGTAGGTTACTGAGTCTGTTTTGTATTATCAGGGAAACAAAACGGTCTTTGTGACTGACAATATTAACTTTGGCATAGAAGAAAACGTTTCGGCAAAGATTTAGCTCCAGCCTGAGCATAAGAGTTTAACAAGAGTTGCAGCCAAACAGACTATAAATCATTTCATTGCCTGGGTTTCCATATGTATATTTGTGTTTCTTCGACGCAGAAGATACGTTTGACCGGGTCCTCCAATAATAACTCCCTGTTGGGCTGCATGCTGGAGAAACATAAGCTCCACTGCATCTTTAAGATGTCAAAATAGTGGGTCGAAGCATGATATATTTACTACGTAAAATGATGGGAGAAAAAAATTCGTCAGTGTTCGGTTTAATCGATAGCAGAAGACAAGGAGGCGTACTCTCCACGATTATTTTTCATTATTATCATTGACTCTATTCACATCCAACTGAACTCAGCTGGTATAAGACGTCATATTAACGGTAGAGAAGTAAATGTCCTCAGTCATGGTTGTGACATACGGTACTAGCTCCTCTCCATTCCATTAGCACGTTACAAGAGCAAACAAGCGCCATGTAGTTGGCAACGTTTTAATCAGATTTGTTTTCTGTTCTGAAGAGGTCAAATGCGACTAAGCAGAGCAAGTGCTAGAAGAGCTCGCCTGTCTGGCTGGCAGACGTAATCCAGCGACCATCGGTGTCACAAACATCAGGATTCTCTACTGCTACTGCGTGTATGCGTGTAAACGCTCAATGGATCTCTGTCTGAAGTTAGGCCACGTTCAGTTACAGTTCAGAGGATAACAGAAGCTCCAAAACAAGTGAGTCACCATATGATGTCGGCATGCTTTTTAGGGGTACTGACTCTGGCCAGATATGGGAAGAGTCGAGTGGGGCGCAGGTCGCTACAAACTAGCCTGCTATCTATGGGCCATAGCTCTTGACGATGTATGGTCGAATGCAGCCGTACAGTCTTCTGAGGACAATTGGCCGACGGTATATCTGCAGCATGAGCCACTGCGTGTTGATATCCCAATTTGAAGGGGCGGTCAAGTTGAGTTTCCTTTTAGCTTCAGTGCTTAACCTATTATGACATATTTCAGTGGCCCATGAATGTGTCGACGTTATCTATTACGATACTGATATTTGCTATTAGCTAATTGGCATCCTCAGAAATAGGGCAGGAAAATTTGGTTTCAAGCTGCAATTTAGGATAGAATATGCAGCAACATTTTACGAAAAATTATCCGCGATAGCTTTGGCTGCAAACATACAGATACCTATGATTGTAGTGTATATGTACTGTAGACTGAAAGCAAACAATAGGCCCCGATTGAGTTTCGTATATTACGATTACTAAGATATTTCGTTGGGCCCTGGGAACTCGATGGGCTTATAATTTATGTACAAGACTCACCTCCCAGGGGCTCGAGCAAACGTTACTTGTTGATTAATGGTCACTTTCCTGGAGAATTTGTCCTACAACGGTACCTAACGTGCTGCATTAACCGAATTTCCCCAAATGCAGCTAGGAGTGATGCAGTGGGGTGCCGGGTCCGCGCGGTGGGGCGCGTCTGCGCCTGCTTTTTTCGTTTCCGGCGGCCTTTCGGTGGGGCGTACCTTGCTGTTCCGCGTACCCGGCAAGGTCGGGTTGGAGCGGTGGCTTGTGCCCTGCTTGGTGGGTTGCTGGAGAGCGTGTGGGGGGGGGGAGGACGCGGGCTTTTCCAGCGGCGCGTCCTGTTGTGTGGATACGGCGTGGCCCACTGCACTGAAACCTTCCCCTTTTTGGTCCCTTCAGGACCATGGTCCGATTGTGGTGCGGCCCCACTTAGGTGGTAACGTGAAACAGGGTCTGTAATAATTGCCTGCACGATCAAAGGCTGATACTATTTCCTCCAAGAGATCAGAGAGGACGGTGTTCAAACCCCGGCCTCTTGGAGGCAACTCAACAACAACTAAGATATTTCGTAAGAATGTAATATAACTGCAGTGACAAACTACCCTCAGACATATATCACTTAACGTTTTCCGAGAATACCTACTAGAGCACTATTATTACTTAAGGACTCTGAGAGTGCATACCTCAGCCAATTAATTTGAAGTAAGGCAACGGCGACGAAAAATTTAGATTGGTTCTGAAACCATGATTTCCTTGGTATCAACACTAAGATCTTATCATTTGTGCCTCTTTCACAGTAGTAATAGCTTCTGTAATTTTTTTTTTGAAAATCCGTTCACAACATTGCCAGTTATGTTGCCAACACACATTCTGACAAACATTAGCCAACCACACAACCAGACCAACCGATCATCACGAAAATCTAATCATTTATTTCTTTCAACAGCATTAACAATACATGCAAAATTTCATAAAGATCTATTCGTAATTTTTTTTATTATTTTGCTAATAAGTATGCAATCAAATAAAGAGACTAACAAACGAACAAACGAATCATCACAAAATTTGGTCATTTACTCTTCATGATTTACCTAACAACTCATGTGAATTACATAAAAATCCATTCAATTCATAACGTTTTGAGTTATGGTATTAAGAAAAGATAGGCAGACAAGCAAACAAACAAACAAACGGTTAAACGGACGTTCACCAAAAATTAATCATCTGTTCCTCCTAATACACTTAACAATCTCTGCAAGTTTCGTTAAAATCCGTCCATAACGCTTTGAGTTATCTTGGTGACAAACAGACAAACTCGACAAAAACGTTACCTCGTTGGCGGGGGTAAATATTAGCATTAATATAGATATTCAGCACAATAGAGCAAGTGAAAGCTTGTGGTGAGGTCGATACCCTTTGCCGTAGTGCAACTGCAGCACATGCACGTCACGCTTTTATAGCTATTGAAGTTTAGTTTCCAATGCACCGAAAGAGTAATGTTGTTTTAGCAGTGCATAAGTTCTTCTTATTCGGTAGTAAACCCTTGGTTTATATCAGTATATTCTGCTCATTAGTCAACGTATGTGCATATGAACGCGCCACTCTAATTCAAGAACTCATCACGCAGTGCATTACCTCCCCATGCTGAGCATTACTTTCTTCTGAGACATTTACTAGCTTAACACAACTGTTACACTTAACGTCCAATTTTCATTGGAAACTCCAAAGCCCCTACCACCCAGGTTCCTATAGTCTGCCGCTTGCACCTGGTCAGCACGCTGCCCAATTTTCACTAGGTAGGTCTCGCTCCCAGTCGTTCTGGATCACTTGATCAGCGCTCGATGGCTGAGGTGTTTGTCACCGAGCCAACTGAATGATCCGCATTCTGGCAACTGCAGGAATGTCGTCAACAGCCTGCCAATTGTGAGGGGGCGAGGGGTCGTTGCGAGGGGTGATAATGCCTCGTCCCATGTCTGCAAGAGCTCAATAGTCTGCATCTTACGCTGCCTCTCCAGGCTTTAGTATGAGAGACTATAGATCGTCGACGGTTAAGGAAGAAGTGGACGTCTTGCTGGGAGACTGATGTCGGTGCTACAATGTAAAAAATCCATTAATTTTATGGGAAAATCACTGGCAGCAATAATGCCAAGAAGTTTCCGTAAGATTTAGGAATATTTTTGGATTCCGTAAATTTTACGGAATTTTCCTGGCGTTACTGCTGCCAGTAATTTTCCCGTAAAATTTACTGAATTTTTTTACAGTGTATATGGGAGACGGAGTTCATGTAAAGTTAAGGAAGAAATGAACGTCTTGCTCAGGTACTGATATGGGTAATGTGTGGGAGACGGGAGATTGTGAATTTTAATAAAAGAGTGGAGATGTTGTTGAGGTGCTGCTGTGCTTACGGTGTGGGACACAATAAGTATCTCACTGTACTGTGCTATAGGAGACAGAGATCGTGAAGTTATGGGAGAGGTGGACCTGGCTGCTGAAAAGTTGGCTTGCATATGTACACAAGTCAGTAAACAGTAGCTATTATGCGAGCAGTTTAAGTGGTGAAACACAAAGTAGGGATCTTTTAATTTCATGTGTGCAGCAGAATGTAATAGTTTCTAAGTTTGTGCCTGATGTAAATCCAAGTAAATAGAGTTTAATTTTGAGCATACACAACTGCTTGGGAGAAAGTTATATCACCAGCACTAATAACAGACAGGTGGACATACGCTAACAGTTGCACATAACAACGCCTGGCCCACAGAAGTCTTACGACAAGTACGAATATACTGCAATCAGTAGAGAGTATTGAAGCATATCATAAAAGCTTCTGCGGTCATACGAATAGCGATGATTTACGTTGCTGGATGGCTGGATCATACATTTTGTGATGGTCCATAAGCAGTCGAACGGTGTGTTGCCACTGACGAGAGTAGCTGCCGCTTCTTCAACGAGAAGCGGTGACCGACACACACGAACAACTGTTATTGTGAAGCATTAGACGAAAATAAACTGACGTTCTCATGTGTGTAGCGTTTGTCCATAAGCAACCACTGAGACACTGGGTCCAACTGTCTGATACACATACAGTATTATAACAAGTGCTTTAGCATTGACAGCGGTACAGTTACCTGCTTACTTGCAGAGTTTCGGTCACGCTTCAAAGATTTGGTTTAAAATATAAAATATGCTAATACTTTAGACACAGCATACCAAGTATTTTGGGAATGGTACTGAAGCATTTATCAGATATTTATTCCAGTTGCTGTCACGCTTGAAGGAATTGATTGCTGCGAAAATTAGCTAATAGTTTGAATGAAAAATAATCGTGGTACTATGATTATTATCGAAAATTTCACGAGGGGGCTCCGCAGACAGGTAGTGCAACCCTAATGAAGCATTATGAAACACCAGGCAGCCTGAAACGGTGCCGAACAAAATCCATCCGAAAGCCGTTAACAGCTGAATTAAATACCGGCAATACAACACGGCCGAAAGCTCATCCCTGCAATGAATTCCAGACTGAAGCGGACAAGGGCAGAAATCACCGACTGCAGTACCGCTTTTGGCTCGCAACAGTCTCCAGTGTGAGGTAGTGGACAAAAGCCGCAGCAGGTGTATTCTCCCAAAGATCTTGAGGGCAGGGACAGAAAAATACAACCAATGGCTTTCATTGTTGTCAGCCCCATTAAACATACAAAGACCGGCCACCCTTGCCCTATTGGACAGATTCACCAGATTACTCTATTCACACTGTCCGCTGGCTGAGCTAAATAATCGGTCCAGCAGAAGTATGTCAACTATTTTAAGAAGGGGAAGTTGACATCACCAGTTATATACAATTTTTACTTACTCTGAACTTCATTGCGCTGTGCTTTGATTACTTGCAATATTTCGGCAAATTTCTCGTTAATACATTTTGGCGATTGATAGCTCACCCTGCATATCAATCTAAGTTTTTCTATATTAACAATAATACAACAACACCTCCCAATAGAGAATTTCTGTTTTGTGTTGGAACCAAAATAGTCGCGTACGTATAATGCAACCCCGCCATAATTCTCGTCTTTGTCGTCACTTCTACGTAATACATAGTTCTTTATTTTGACTTCTGCAAGGTTGACTGTATCATCTAGATGAGTTTCAGAAACAGCAAGGAGTTTAGAACTTGCGTCATTTATTGCATCCTGCAGTGCCATGTGTTTTCTTCAATTTTTCGTATGCAGGTCTTGTTGTATGTTAAGAACGTGGAATTCGCTAAGATTTTAATGTTTATTTGGTTTCAGTTCCTGGTGTTCATTTGGTTTTACTGTGAGAGTATGACCCTTTCATTTTTGAGTTGATGGCGTGTTCCAGGATTCTACCTCCACATTTGGGCACGATTTTCTGCTCTTGGTGGATTCCAAGGTACTCTTGGCCCTCCATGCTGCGCTTTTTCAATATGTTTCCATGGACACGACCTTTCCTGCACTGTCTAAAAATTTTGTGCATCGTTTCTAATCGATGAAAATAATTAAATAATTATTAAATAATTTAGTGTATGTATAGCATATCTCCTCACGTGTTGATTGCACGCGCTCATGTCACTGCGATTCGTGGCAATATCTCTGTTTAAAATTGTGCTGACGGTTATTTTCTCCAAACTTGATGTGTGTATGCGATTTGAGTTTAGCGACGATCTCCCCGTATATTGCCCTCGTTTCACGTGGCTGTGCAGTTGGGGATTAGTGGGAGCCACTCGAATGGTTCCTTTCAAATGTCAATGTGTCTGGACATGTGGCATCAAAACACCTGCCATTCCCCAATGATTCTTGCCATAACCAAATGGAAGAGATCGCATTCCCTTCTACTGCTGTAACTTTATCTGCCGTATTTCATGAACCAGGAACACCTCTTTGGGTGAAAAAATTACACCCTTTACCTGAAATTCCATATTTACATTGGTTTTCAGCATATTATTTGCAGAATCTTGGTTTTCTTCTCGTCATGGGAATTCCAGTCTTTTCCAGAGCTAGGTACTCCTTTTTCTTCACCGTGTTCTGTGGCATTTCATTACTACAATTACCATCCCTTTTGGTTTTGGGTTGCTCTTATTTAACACCACTGAATCCTATCTTAGCCGTCAGACCGGATCGGTGAGGTTATCCAGCAACTAACAAGCCAACAATTTGTGAATTAATATAATTGTGGCTACAGCGACAATCATAGCACAGGACCCTTGGCAATGACTTCGGTCATCAGGGCTAAATTTAAGATAAATTTCAACATGCTAAAGAAAAGCTCGGAGGGCTGAATTCTCGTGAAGACAGCCCGGCAATCTTTAGCGAAGCAACAATATCCTTAGTATCAACTCCAGTCACTTTCCAAGTCAACTACAAATTTATGTTTCATTCAAAGTATCATTATAGACGAGCTCCGTAAAGTCCCCTTTGGTAGAGCAGTATAATTAGAAGCAACTTGTGACAACAACTCTAGGGTTATTTGTGCGACACTGCTGGTCTTCCTGCACAAAATGTTGTGTTGCAGCTACAGTTCGCGAGGCGGTATAAGGCGCTATAGTGACAGGGGTTAAACTGACGCAATAACCGGTTAGATATGTCTATTTCATTGAACGGTAACGACATTGTGGTAAAAGCGAATAAGTCCCGTATCGCGAAGTTAGCAAATTATTATGTGTGTTCCTAGCTCTAAAGACGAAGTTACTATGTTGTTGTTGTTTAGCGTACAACGGGTGTCGGTAGATTGCGTTCTCGTAACCGCATTTCGGCTTATGGAGGTCAATTTTCAGAGGCGTGTTGTAATCAAAATTTGGTTAGACTACCACAAGCAAATAAAAAGACCCAACCATGTCCAGAAATGAGGCTAAGAGAGCTCCAACTATCGTTGAGCGTTGCACGATCAACCATAACAAATTTATATCTGAACATAAGCTTCGTCTATACGGAACGCGGTGTAAGTAACCATACTTGCTCCGAACTATAGATTTTGTTAGCCTTTTATCTGTACAATTTTTCCTCCTCCATTTAATGTGGATATGTCTGAGTGTTTACCTGCGTCACCGTTAGTCGTGTCGCGTTGGTCGTTACCACTTTTGGGGCCGTGATTGCGGCGCAAGGTCACCGGTGTAGCACCAATAATCCCGCGATTGTGACTACAACACGCCTCTCTGCCCGGAAGCCCAACTGGGTTGTCATTACCACGCTTTGTCCTGCTAGCAAATAAATATTAAGCTTCACCTTGACCAACAACTGATATGTAGGAATACTCAGCCGTATCCAATGTAATATTGTACCTACGTTTAGACTGACTCCTAGATTACGATATACTTGGAGGCCCAATTCTACCAGATTGGTCCGTTGGCTAGAAAAAGTCCCGGAAGGAAAAAAACACCGTAAAAACACCCAAAAATGTCTTGTTGGTAAAAATAGTGTGTCTCTTGAAGTGTATTTAAGAATTTCCTCAGTTTTTTGAAAGACATTATATCTTTTCAACTAAATAATATAGTGCTAAACTAAACTTTACGTATAGCATTTGTATGGTCAAATGTGGGTTGGAAGAGCCCTAAAATAGATTAGGCTAGCTTAGTTAGGTTAGGTGTTATTTTTAACACTAAGAATGACCGTCGTGTGTTTATATACTTATTTATATATACAATATAATAGAGATCGATGCGTATTTCTCGGTTTGTTTGTTTATTTATTTATCTGTTTATCCACTTTTTGTCGCGTTTTAACAAAGCAGATAGGCGGAAATTACGCCCAGGCTGGAGGCTCTGGTCGCCCTCTCAAACTCCATTGAAAAGTGATCGGTAGAAAATTGGCCGGGCTGCAAAAGATGGCAAACGTATCATAATCAGGGACAGTTGAAACAATGAAGACAGCACAGGCTTAGTCTAATTTGTACGAGTATTAGCTCCTCCATATATCGAATCTACGGTATAGTATAATACAACCATATGTCTGAAAGCACTTCTTGCATTTCCGAAATTGAAATCGCAGCACGGAAGATATCTGAAGCTTCCATTGGCACTCTCATGTACAGTTGCGAGCATAATTATGGGACAAAAATAAAAAATTTTATATCTCAAAAGCTGTAAAAGGTTCAATGCTGAAATTTTAACACGAAAGAGGTATTGGGATACCTAATAATATGCTAAGAATTTATTACGATCCGAAGGATAAGAAAAAAGTTATGTATATTTAACGTATAATTATGAATTTAGTGTGAGCAGAATTAAGAGACACTTGACAAAAAACGCAACAAAACAACAAATTTAACAAAAACCTTCATCCTTAATCAATATTTTGTGAACGATCCTTTATGTTTGATGACTTCAACACATCTTCGAGGGC
>LQNS02278160.1:8248431-8262156 GCA_001587735.2 Parhyale hawaiensis
AGATTTTGCCACCTTTTCGAAACGTCGATCGAATGAAAAGGAGATAATCCTCCTAACCCAGAAGGTAAGCATGAATGGCTCCTATTGAGTTATTTAACTTGTGTTTTGAATTCGTTGTTTTGATGTTTCCACAAATTTGCCACACATACTCCCAAGAAAAAACAAGAACTGCAGTCAGAACTCTCGCCACAGACTGTATGACTGTATAAGACTCAGCTCTTACCGCCAAGAAACCAAAGGAACTACAGTCAGAACTCTCGCCACAGACTGTAGAAGACTCAGCTCTTACCCCCAAGAAACCAAAGGAACTGCAGTCAGAACTCTCGCCACAGACTGTAGAAGACTCAGCTCTTACCCCCAAGAAACCAAACGAACTGCAGTCAGAACTCTCGCCACAGCGTGTAGAACACTCAGCTCTTACCCCCAAGAAACCAAATGAACTGCAGTCAGAACTCTCGCCACAGACTGTAGAAGACTCAGCTCTTACCCCCAAGAAACCAAAGGAACTGCAGTCAGAACTCTCGCCACAGACAAGGGAAGGAGAAACCACAGGCCGGGATCACATTGCCGCAATGATGTAACTCGTCAGACAGCGGCGCAGCTTTCTCCTGCAGGCGTAGGGGGGCCGGGGGACCTGCAACTCTGTCCTCTAAAAGTCCTCTAGATGTAAAGGTCTGGGTCGGTACGTACATACACACACTCGTGCACACACGCGCTGGTGCTTCTGCACACTCCTTATATAGCGGTTGCTGTGAGCAGCGGTGGTGCGGTGCTTGCAGCTGTGCTGTAAGTGCCGCGTTACTGAGAATCTTGAGGAAAGTAATCGTTCCAACTCCGTGTTGCGGACACACGCACTGTTGCTACAGGTTCTTAGCGATTACTTAATATCACGAAATGCCCTTCGTGAGCACAACAGTTAGTTGTGCCATGTCTGCAGCCGCGCTGCAAGTCTGGCAATGCTGAGAATTTTGAGAAAACTCATTAGTTTCACGCTATGCTGCATTTACTTGCGTGTTCCTTTATATATTAGCTTCCTGATGTTTAACATCACACGATTAACCAGTCACTGCAAGAACAGATGGTACGCTGCCGCCCGCAGCTGTACTTTATTTGTATTCAGCAGCGCCCTGAATCACACGGCACTGCATTACGTTTGTTGAGTACTAGCCTCAAAGCTTCTCTTTCAGTCAATTCTTCTTACTTCGACGCACAATAGCGTGATGTAGTCTTTAAGACATTCTTACATACCACGCTTAAATGTTCTCCCTGCAGCAGACCTAATGGAAATGGTATTAAAAGGAGTGAAGCTCGACAACAGATTAGAGACTATCCCGGCATTTGCGAACTAGCTCTCGTCACAGATGCTCGTATACTTGTTACAATAACGAACACAGGTAGAAAGAAAACGGGTATTACGAGGGTTGTTCCAAAAAACGTAATGCCTCCTATCCACCCCCCCCCAAGAGATTGCAAATTCCCTTGTTATAATAACTAAACTTTTGCACTCACGACCAGAGAGTTTCATCTCTTTGCTGAAAATTTTGACAGTATAACACTCTAAGACAGCAATCCCTGCCATGTACTTGCGTCAGAAACAGAGATGCATCATTGAATTCCTCACTGCAGCAGTTGATGCAGCACAGTTTGGAGAAAAGTTCGTCGATTTCAGAGTGGCGACAGAGATGTGAGTGACATAGTCTCAGCCACCCTATAGTCCCGACCTGGCACCGTCAGATTTCTACTTGTTCGGACCTTTGCAGGACGCATTATGCTGGGGCACACTAGATATTAACACAGACAACTTGATGTAAGGATGCGAGACTCGGACGTCACTTATGCCATAGTATCTATGCTACCGATTTTAAGTATGTGCCGAAACGGCAGGCGAGCTGCACATCCGAGCAACCAGTTGAGAGTAGAAATGCATATGTGTCCCCGGCATCACGTGGGCACCGTTTTCCCGACAACAACACCGTAACCACGGCCGTGAGAAAATGGACAGCCTCTGCAGGCGCTGACTATTACGAGCGAGGCATCAAGGCTTTCGTTCATCGCTAGTAAAAGTACATTGAGAATGGTGGTGACTTCAGAGCTACATAGAAAAATAAATTCTGGAGCAAAAATGGTCGATCGTTTTAAAGGTGCCACTTCCACTTTCTTAGCTCTTCAATTTTTTGAGTTAAAAAAAGGAGGCATTACTTATGGAATGACTCTCGTTATGAAAACTGGCACATATGGGATTCAATGAAAGAAATTTGAAGAGCATAGTTTCCACATATGTTTGCTTGTTATTAACGTTATTAGCATTGTATCTTACCCTTGTGGATATAGAGCAGTTATGTTCTTACGGAAAATCATATCTTCTGTAGAGATGTGATTTGCTTCTACATTCTGTTTCTAGGAATAATAGTGCGTTTCTTAATGAGCGCTCAAAAGTTCTTCGCGATTGTTTTAAGATGTATCCAAAAGTTGATGGACTGATAGGATGTGCTCTTGCGCTTTCTTGATTTTTTAGGTAGCTTAAGCTAGTTGCTATATGTGCCAGTAGGGCCTAACTTTATCCATAGCGAAGGCTTCTGCAAGACACAACATACTCAAAAGTTTAGATATTACGTACGTTTCAGCCACCTGAGGCGCAATGAGATGTTTCAAGCAGTGAAGAGGAAGGTCCATATGCAAACTTCCCACGTCCTATCCCCCCCCCCCCTTCTGCGAAGAGTCGTAGTCCATCCGGCACATGGGCCTGGTACGGCGCAAGGGCAGAACCCGTCGCTACACCTGCAGAAGGCTGTACAGCCTCTAGCCCTGGTAGAGCACCTGCCTCCAGAAACATGGCATCTTGACCGTTAGAATAAAATGACGCAGATGCAGTCTAAGGAAACTAATAGTGGTCAATCTCTTTCAACTAATTCGTCTATACGTACGTTTCTTTTTGAAAATGTGTATGTAATTTTTACATAAGACTGACACACAACTCCACCGGCAACTGTTTCTATAATACCAACTTACTCCTCGTGCTATTAAAGCACTCAGTTCTCATAACATTCCATGTACAGTGTCCCTTAAAATAGACGAGAAACAAGAAAATAAAACAAAGTCCATTGTGAACAACATATATATATGTACTATATTACTATAATGTATCAGCACCACCATTCGTTATGCTCTGTTTATGAATTGGTCAACACAAAGAAACTTCTTCAAAGGTATCAAATTCACTTTCTAAATAGAAAATAGCAATATTGAGACGAGCTTCACAAAATTCCACTGATCGTTATAATGCTACCTTGTATTTGTTTTTACAGTGGAGATTGTCTCTTTAAATGCAGCTTACGATACGTAGAGTTGGGGTTGAGCGCCGTTTGCAGCTTGAGTCACAACAATAACTGTTCCAACTGCGCAATATTTAGCTTCGCAAGAAGAATAATTTATCTTAGTTGCCAAAAAAAAAATGCAGAGTAACTGTAGGAACTTTACAAGCACAAGGTAAGTGGACGCAAAAATCTGCAATGTAATTGTTTATCAAATGCTGCCCAGCACCGGCTGTGTTCCAAAACATGCATTAGTCGGCTGTCGAAACCACTTATTTAAAGAGTTATCGTACCGGGTGACAAGAAATAACAGAGACAGCTGTTTTAACGAATATTTCACTAAACAATGAGACAAAAGTATCAAATATAGTCTTAATATAAAGGTAATGAACTACTTAGTAAATTAGAAAAAGTTTTCAAAATTGCCGCCTTTAGCTTTGGCACAGAGTTTTAAGCGCTCGCAAAATTTTTCAACTGTGGCCGCAGTACTTCCTCGCCTATTTTGCCCGATTCCTTCAACAAGGAATTTTTGAGAGAGTCCAAATTTTGGTGAGAAGTGGCACAGGCTTTCGCCTCCAAGATCGACCGAATGGAATACCCCAGGATTTAGGTCAGACAAGTACGGAGGCCATTCTTGACTGGCTATGAAGTCAGGAAAATTCACGCGGCATCAGTCCTGAGTTCCTTTAGCGCTGTGAGCAGGAGCAGAATCTTGTTGGAAGATCTAGTGCTGTTCTCCATAGTGACTTTAATCCCAGTGAAGTACCACAGCCTCCAAGATATCTTTTTGGTAGATTTCTTGGTTGATTTTCACTTCTTCCCCATTAAAAATGAGGAATTTTGCCAGTGGCTCGAATTCCTGCCTAAACCATGACTGATCAAAGGTTATGGCGATGTTGAACGTGTTTAAGATTTTCAGAAGGTTGTTGATACCAAACCCTGTCATTTGATTGTTGCGAGCTTGTTCAATCGTGAACAACTTCTGATCGGTGAACAGAATCCGCTTCCAGTTGCCACCCGCGGCCCTCCTAACCAACGCCTGACATCTTTACTTCCTCGCGGTTTTGTTCGCGTCTGTAAGCTTTGCACTTTCCGGAGCTTGTAATGCTTGAGTTGCAAGTGCTCCTTAGCCATCACACGAACTGCTTCGCTGTTAACTCCGATGTCACGAGTAATTCTACTCATTGAAATCCCCCAAATTCGCTACACCCTTTAATTTGATGATTTTTCGCATTAATTGGAGATGTTCTGACAGGCCGTTTTCTGCCTAGCCCAGAACGGCCCCCTTCATAGTCAAGCTCTCGAAACCTTTTGATCGTCTTGCAGTCTGTCTGCCTTGGAATATTCAGCGATCTAGCAATGTTTTCTGTCTCTCTCCCGCTTGATGAAGCGATAAAATACCGTTTCTCTGATTGTACATAAAACTCGGATCTGAAACAAAGGAAAAAAGCTTGAAAAGTAACATAGGGCCAATTGCAGATTAAAACGTTCACGCACAGAATTGAATCAGCTGGTTTTAACTGTTGGAAGAAGGATGTTGAAGTTTGTCTCCGCCATTCCTTGTCACCCGGTATAACTCAAACGAAAGAACCAGTGGACAAATGGTTTATTTATTTATTTATTTATTTTTTGTTTTTGCCCTTCAGCAGGAGCGCATTGCTACACGTAGTACAAGGATGTCAACTGATCTACCATATTATTGATGATGTACACTGTACCGCAATGGGGACTCCCGTCAACCAGGTCCCATATCTGATTGGTAAAACTGCGAAAAAATTTTTTTATCAACATAAGGCCATCGACCAGAAAAACGAGCTGGTCAGAGTACGCAAAAAATGCATATACTGACACATTTATATCAGTATATGCTATCGGTAAAAGGCAAAATTAATTTTGTGACACTATTGATCATTTGGTGTCTTAAAATGTAGTTGTTTTCACCCATCGTTGGCATGTATTTACATAACGATATTTGTATTTTCGCTGATAAAATGCATTACTCTCATCACCAGCAACAGTTTATTTCTTGTCTGAGGTCGCTATATAAATTGAAAATGTCTTATAGAAAATTTTGTCTATCAGCAGTAGGCTTATTTGGCATTTTCAGTGAGCCGTTCAATATGGCGTAAGACCTAAATCATGAACTCAAATGTGCAAAACAAATTTTGGATTTGCCAAACTTTTTCATTTAGTAATACTTCTCATCAAATACTTGGTGTATGATGAAAATCGCAAAGACTCTTATTATATAGTAGATTTATTTATTTGTTTATCTGTCCATTTTCTATCACGCTTTAACAAAACAGATAGGCGGAAATTAGCCCAGGTTAGCAGCTGTGGTCATCCTGTCAAGCTTCATTGAAAACTGATAGGTAGAAAAATAGGCCAGTTTACGGATGATGACAAACGCATGTCTCAATACAGTTCTTTCTTTGCCAATGTAGAAGACCACTCAATGCAAATACATACAGCTTCTCTAAGCACTCTCATGCATCGTTATTTGTACTCTCTTCTGAGTTTTCCTTCATCCAAACTTCAGCTGCCCTGAATTCATGCTGATGCTCTTATTGACTGCATAATCATCAAAACAAATGGTGGGATATTCTGCAGCAATTTGAAACTTGTGATTTTTTCTTGGCATATCGACAATAGCTCAAAGAGGACTGGAGTCCGGTAGTTATATCCTGCCTGGGAATAAGCCTTTTAAACAGTCTGCTGACAATTCTCTGATCTACTCTATTTACGTCCAGTAAATCATTTTCGGCACTGTATAATATTGTTCAAGCTTTGATTCATAGAAGAATCTTCCTCAGGAAGTTTGAAAGCTACAGAATTGTCAAACTACTGCTTTGGATTCATGTGCATAAGCATTCTATCAAAATGAATGAGAAAGAGAAAAATTTCCATAGATGAAGCAGTAATGAACAACAGAGATTGGAAAGAGAAATTTGCAGCGACTCGAAATTTGAGTTTTATGTAGCCCCTAGAGCGCCCGCACTGTCGAGATGACAGCGGGACATTTGTGGTGATCCTTCTTCTTTGATCATAATATTCTTATTGAGTTCCTTTTGTAGGATGCACTGCAACTGCCAACTTGCACTATGGAAAATAACAGATAAGCGTGCTATGATGAAAAAACGCCAACCTTTCTGTCGGTAATGTACTGAAAAAAAATATTTTTTGGCTCGCAGTCGATATTACTCCTGATAATAATTGCTCAACTCTGTATCCAGGATACTCGATGGGGTCATATAACGGGAGTTTTTTCTTCAAGCGAAAAGTTGTTCTGTTGAAAGAAGAACCCAATTAAAAATATATATATATATATTGTTGCTCCCAAGAAATTCCTGTGTTCTTTGGGCGCCTGCTAACTGAATCTTCGGATGAGCTCCAGGTGACGTTATTCACGACACCGATCATGAGCAGAGGTGACGCTGCAGTCCGGGCCCGGCGGGATGGCTAGTAGCGAGTCATCTCCACATTGCACGTACCCTGTTAACAATTATAGGGTCGTCACAGAAGCTTAAACCGCAATTCAGCTTCTGGGCGGCGCCGCAGCGGCCCTAAATGTTGCTGGGTATCCGCTTACAGCTGGTTTGTCTGCGCTTGCAATGAGTATGCGTCTAGTATTTATTATAGCAGCTTCAGTACCGGTGTCATTTCGAATGTGACTTGGCATTTGGTTGAACAACTCGCAACCTGGACAGTGAAACTATTAGAATACTTTATGACTATGGCACCAACACCATTTTTCATCGGAATTTTTCATGAAAATACGGTCTGAGTACCTGACAAGAATTCGCCCATTGACAGTAATTCCTTCCAGAATTCTCTAAACATTTATGAATATAAAGCGTTCAAATTGAATTAAGTATATTTGAAGCTGGGCAGGTCTTTAGTGATAGTTTTATTCTTGGATACCTTGAATGTTAGCACTGGAAGATCTCTGGGTCGCCTCGAGGCTCTCTAGGTCTTTCCGACTGGTGGGCATCCAAAGAGATGACCAGTATTCTATCCTCGCCAGTACCAGTTGTTTGAAGACGATTTTTTGCAAATCCTTCGTGCTACCCTACCGGAAGGTATTCTGGCAACACTGAATGGCATCACAAACGTTTCAATTGTAGATAATATAACCATTATTTGCAACGCCGTATACTGACATGGAGAACTCGCACTGCCACCATTTTTTTTTTGACCGACAATTACTGGAAAATTCACTTCTCGCCTGCACCACCACGTCACCCTTCACTCATGTTGATGGAAAACTCTATTAATAGCACAGACTCACAATGGGTCCCCCTTGGGGGTAACCTTTGCCAGTTTCAATATGTGCCATGTTGAAAACAATGTAATACCTAGCAGAGCAAGTCTCCAACCAAAAGTCTACTGCAGGTACGTAGACGACTACTTCCTTATAATGTACTAGAGGGCCCGCGCTGTCAAAATATGACAGGGAAGAATTTGTGATGAGCCGTTCTTCATTGACCACACTCATCTTTCGTTATTACAATTGCTAACCTAAAAGCACCTGGAGATGAGCGTTTACGGCTTCACAACTGCTGACAATCGAAACTTTTCGTCTCTCTGACATGGAGAAAATTCATTGCAATCGGCAACGCTCAAAGTTATTAGTTTCGATTTGGTATCAAGGATACTGTAGGAATTCCCTTAGGTCCAATGGTTTTGTTGCTTCGTGAAAGCTGTTTCATCGACCACTGAATGAAGGTTGGAAGAATAACTGGTGCAACGAAATAATCTGAAGGAAGAAACTAAGAATCATGATGCATGAGAAAGCTAATGGAAGCTTCAGATACAGGATCTTGAGGGCTGCAATTTCAACTTCTGCAATGCGTCGAATTTTCTTTTTAGTTTTGTTTTAATTTCACAGCGGGTTCTCGATGAATTTTGTTAGGCGACGTCTTGCAAAGTACGAAATAAATCAGCTGGTAGAGACTTTCCAAGAATCTATTGAAGTTGTTAGATGTTTTGATGAGCTTCTCTTATTCTGTAGTGATGTTCTTTATGAAGCAGCAAATTATCATCAGTCGTCGAGCTCAAGCAGTAAACTAAAATATGACGAGAAGTAAGCTATCAAAAGACTTAAAACTGACGAATCCACCACAATAGCAAAAGCAGATAAAGGGAATGTTACCGTCATCTTGAATCGTAATGACTATCAACGTAAAGTATAAGAACAAGAACATCTGAATGACAGTAACACCTATGAAAAGCTAGAAAATAGTTCCACCAAGACTGTCCAAGCGAAGTTGAATAATATTTTAAAGAAGTTTGAAATCCAAAAACTCCTGACTTCGGAACAACACAAACAACTCTATAGCTCTGCTGCAATAACCCCAAAGTTTATGCGCTAATCAAAATTCATAAAGAAGGCCATCCAATTAGGCCTATTGTATCATTTGTGGGGTCTCCAACTTACGAAACTTCAAAACTACTCTCCAAAATTTTGACTCCAATAACTAACCAATCTGAGCACAAATTAAAAAATACAATGGACGCAAAATCAACGTTGGAAAACATCACCATTCCAGAAGGTCATTGCCTCGTCTCGTTTGACGTCAAATCACTTTTCACTTCGGTTCCGCTGGATTTAGCTATGTAGTGTGTAGGAAGTAAACTTGACCTCCACCAAAATCTCGTACAGGAATCTACTAATCTGAAGACTTCTGAAATTTTGCAATTACTCAAGATCTGCATTGATACTAACACCTTTCAATGGAAATAATCCTTCTTCAAGCAACAGCATGGCACTCCCATGGGCTCCCCAGTTTCCGTAGTATTAGCTGAAATCTTAATGCAACATGCAGAAGAACGAATTTTAAGCAGTGAAAATTCTCCCTGTCAGCCTCTTCTCTGGAAAAGATACTTGGACGACATTATAACGGTTATTCCTTCGAGCGCAACAGAAGTATTCTTGAATTTCGTCAACAGCGTAAATAGCAACATCTAATTCAACTGTGAAATCGAAGACAACGGTAAACTCCCCCATATTGATCTTCTAATTGCTCGTAAACCTTACGGATCTTCAGACTTCAAAATCTATCGAAAACCAACCAATTCTGACAACTACCTGAAATTTGACAGCTACCATCCAGCGTCAACAAAGCAGTAGTAAGATCTCATGTGGACCGTGCCAAGAAATATTGCTCTGAAAATAATGTGGAGGAGGAACAACAACAAATAAGGGAGATTTTGAAGGAGAATGGCTACCATATCAGATTCATTAATCAAGTTATCGATCAGAGCAGCAGAACAGGAGTCAATAATCATCAGCTGAAATATATCTCAGCACCATACATTCGAGGAGCTACCGCAAAAGTCAACCAAATTCTCAAACGGCACAACATCCAACCTTCAAACACGTTTAACAGAAAGTTGAATAACAGCAAACAATAATGTAATGTTCCAATCGAAACATAACGTTGTGTATCAAATCAATTGTAATAACTGTAACAGCGTTTACATCGGAGAGACCCGAAGGTAACTTTTTGTGAGACTGGATGAGCACGCCAAAAATATTAGACAAGATGTGTAAGCTTCGTTAGTGGATATTCATATTAAAGAGAATAAACACCAAATGAATTTTGACCAACCGAAAGTTCTTGGGAACGAAAAGAACCTAAAATCCAAATATTTATTAGAAGCATTTCGCTCTCATAGCAATCAAACTTCCATTTATAGGCACATCCAGTTTTCAGAAACTTACCTCCGGACTCTCAATAACTTAAGAAATTATTTATTTGGAATTCTATTTCACTTGGGTACATAGGATACTGATGCTGTGCAGAAAGCTCTAGCGTTTTGAAATTTTGTTCCCCTGAAGACGATCAGTGTTTAACTGTTCGAAAGCTTGGGCAATAAAACTAAAACTCAGAAGATGCTCTACATTAACCTTATAAAAAAATTCAATTTCTGCTATGCCAGAAGGGCATTGAGACCAAGGAGCTTCTAATGGGAGGAGCAAGCCCAAGCACTCTCTAGGCAAGTAAACACATGGCTTTGTCACGTGATCGAAGCAGGCGTTTGGAGTCCTTGAAGCGGCTGAACTGCTCTCATGCAGTAAAACGAAGGCAGGGGTCAGCACACATGATTAAGGAAGATACAGACAGGCAGTTCTTTAATATTTTGGTAAGAAAATCTTGTCCGAATATTTATATTCCTGTGCTCACCCTGTTACTTTCATCATAAGATGGTATACAGGATACAAGTTTCCATACGCTCGGAATTTCGTCGATGGTTTATGGCAATAAAAATTTGAGCTCAGGACTCCTTTCTATGCAGGCTGCGTGAGGCAATGCCGATCTCCGATTGGATATGCCATTCAGCCAGTTTAAGGGAAAAGTTCACTCGAAACGCTCCCGTAGGGTAAATAGAGAGGGTGCGCTCCTCCCTATTAGAACCTCCTTGATTGAGACATAAGGTCACCCTATACTTTGCCATAGATTCGATGTACGGAGACGGTAATAATCGTTCATATCGGACTAAGCCTTCGATAACTTCATTGTCTGAATTTCAACTGTCGCTGATTAAGATACGTTTGCTATCAACTGCAACCTCGTCAAAGTGCTACCAATTCGATTTCAGCTGGATCCGTGAAATTTTGTGGGTCCACCGAGCACCAGGAATGCTGATAAAGTGTAAGTTTGCCATCATCCTCTTTCTTAATTAAACGTGCGTCTTCCAAAGTAAAATCTTAAGTAAAAGAAACACTGCAATGAACTTGAATGCCACGCCAGTCAGCTTATATTCAAAGTTAGTGCACCGTATCCATAATACGGTCATCCATACTTAAGTGTCTGCTTCATTGAAGTGCTGAAATTTCAGGGTCTGAAGCGAATTCCGCTCTCTCAGAAAAAATAGTTGTCTACTGGCCGTGATATAATTGTCGTCTGCTCCCTTGACCATCTGCCGAATTTATACGTTGTGACCTGAGACGTGAAGAACCCAAAATGGAGAAAAACAATTTGCTGCCAAGAAATCATCATGGTCTTTACGCGCCTCCTTTCCGCTGAATAATATCTTACCATTTGCGTCGATAATTATGCAGTTCATAAGAGCATCAGACTTCAACGTTGTCAAAGAAAGACCGAAATCAGATATACTGTTCGAGTGCCATCTTTTGCAACGTGGAACATTTTCTACCTGTAAGTTTTCCATGAAGCTTGGCAGGATGATCACAGTCTTCAAGCAGATGAATACACTGATGAAGCCAGGAAGCACAGAGCTAATTTTTGCCTATCTATTTCGTTAAGAGCGTGACACGAAACCTATAAATAAATATATAAACACACGATGGCCAATCTTAGTATTAGATTAGAAGATTAGATAGTAGTGATGGGGCGAATATCAGCATCTGAGGAACATCCACACCTTTTTTGATATCTTCATCTGCGGATGTCAGAACTGTAAAATCCGCTTAAAGATCCGCATCCTCGGATGTCCGAAAAATGCCATCCGACCCATCACTATATCATAGCGCTACTCAATACATTGAAGGATCCCCTAGAATCTGCATCAGCTTTCATTTTTATGCAAAAATTGAACATGAGCAACTACTCAACTTCCTGGACGTCACAGTCGACAACAATCAAGATAGCCTCACCCCTTCACTCTATAAGAAACCAACAAACACCGGAAGTTACCTAAACGCTATCAGCGAGTATCCACCTGTAAAATCACTGAAAGAAGCGATCATCAATTCAACAATATCGGCTACTTCAACTCCATTTTCGACGCTCTACTTTTTTTCACTACATTACCACACAATGCTGGGGGGACCATCCAACAAGGGCAGCAACCACCCACACGGTCTTTTATAAGAATCAGATGTCTCCAGCCTACAAAGAGGATGAGAGTATGCTGAAGTAAATAGTCAATAACAATGCCACCTGTACCACCAGAGGCGATCAGGTGCGTCTCCTTGCCATAAGAACTCCACTGTTAGCTCACCCGTCATGAAGAAGAGCTCCACCGCCAACCAAGCACCGTTAAAAGAAACTCGTGTTGTGCATGAATACACTCAAATGTTTAGACCCATGACCTGCGCACCTTCGACTATCTTTGGACCATGGCTTGAAGCCATGACCTGCACCTCTTCGGCTCTATTCGAGTCAAAATTTAGAGTCAGCACACGCACCTATTCGGCTACCTTCGGGCCACAAAAATTAAACCCAAGACCTGTACCTCTTTAATTGTTCTCAGTCCAAATGGTTAGAGCTCTGACCTGCACCTCTTCGGCTGTTCTCAGCTATGACCTGTACCTCTTCTCCTATCTTCGGGCCAGATGTTTAGAGCCATGACCTGCACCTCTCTTGGCTAAAAGGGCGCATGGGTACTACAACCAGTAATAGTAACTTACGACTCTACGGCCAAGCTAAAAAAAAAAACCTTAGTCATTATTGCAATAACTGAAGGGACTGCAGGGCGGCTGACAGCGAAGTGTACAGGATCGCTGGCCGTGAGGCCTCCAAAGAAGTACTGACTGTACGACGACGAAAAGTAATATCACAAAAAAGGCCACGCAAAATTTAGCTCTCATCTATGTGTGTGCTGCGATCTCAGATTTATTTTCATTAAATAAAATGAAATAATTAGATCCATTTTGATCCGGAACGCTTTAAAACTCCGTTCTTCCCACTCTATGAGAACAAACGTACATAGTGACGGACTTTTCAGACAAGCTATTCAAACGAGAAGCCGTACTGTTGGTTTTCTTAAGTTCAAGAGTTGATTGAAAGCTTACACCCAGCACCCATTCGGCGTGTGCAACACGAGTCGCGCTCTCGAACTGACTGCGGCAGCGCTTACTGACTCAATAATATGTTTGTTGCTGCTGCTGAAGAGTGAAGAGGTCCTGCTGTGCAGGAGGTGGTTCACCAGAGCTTTGGTTCTTTCTTTTTGTTTGCATCAGTAGCTCTACCATAAGCTAGTTCTCTGCCAATGCTCAGTTCTCTGTTCAAATCTGCTCAGTTCTTAGTTCTTTAGTCAGTTCCCAGTTCTCTGCTCAGTTGTCAGTTCTGTTCAGTTCTCACATTTGATAACTTCTCCTCAGATCTCAGTTCTGCTTAGTTCTCATATCTGCTGAATTCTGCTCAGTTCTCAGTTTTGCTTAGTTCTTATATCTGCAGATTTCTGCGCAGTTCTCACTTTTATTTTGATCTCATATGTGCTAAATTCTGCTCAGTTCTCAGCTTTGCATAGTTCTCATATCTGCTAAATTCTGCTCAGTTCTCACTTTTGCTTATTTCTCACATCTGCTGAATTCTGCTCAGTTCTCAGTTTTGCTTAGTTCTCATATCTGCTGAATTCTGCTCAGTTCTCAGTTCTGCTCAGTTCTCATATCTGCTGAATTCTGCTCAGTTCTCAGTTCTGCTTAGTTCTCATATCTGCTGAATTC
>LQNS02278160.1:8268817-8280582 GCA_001587735.2 Parhyale hawaiensis
GGTGGCGTGTTCGATTTGTCAGTGAGACTTGTGCTGTATAGATTATAACCACAGTGATTGGTGGTACTCTTTCATATAAATTAATTTGTGTTTCGATAATGAATCATTAGTGTCCAAAATTTCAATACTTCTTTACTCTTCGCGTGTAGTTCATTTATATATATAACACATGTATTAATAAATAAACTTGTTTTAACGTAAAATAAACCCGAACACGTACATTCACCCAAAAAAAAAAATATCCTAACACATGTTTGCCATAACGTATGTTAGCAGCATAACTCGAAAAGTTAAGAACGGATCTTCAAGAAAATTGCTCAAGCTGTTAGTAATATCTAAAGGCACAAATGTTTAGATTTTCGAGTTGATACACAGAAAGTTATGGTTTCAGAGCCAATTTGAATTTTTTGCTACCGTTGCTTCGCTTAGCGGAGGTATGCGCTCTCAGAGAGCTCTAGTTAAAATTGCTTAAATCGGGTGTAAACATACCAGTAATCTCAAACATATCATAAAGCAGCATGTAGAATTAGACTAGATAGGCGGCAGTAGACGAACCAATAGGCCCATTCCCAAAGAGTCACCGAAACTTACGCCACGGCCCTCTATGAGCTATTGCCATTATGTTGGTATGATATAGAGGACTGAAGAAAAGAGAAAAAAAGGGGGAAGAATCCCTGCCAAAGAGACGATCATGAATGCACGCAAGCACGAGCAAGAGCCGCTGATATTCGGAGCTAGGAGATGTCAAACTATTTAGATGGAGCGGGAGAGAGAAGAAGACGGATTAAGGTGGCCTCGGAAGCTTTGGCCGCTAAGAGTTTGCGACTCCTGGAGGAGGAGGTGTTAGCTGTGGAGGATGTCCCTACCAATGTATATCAAGACGATTTTTAAACGCGTTGACTGACTCCGCACTAACAACATCGGAAGGGAGTCTATTCCAAATGCTGACTATGAAATACGGAATGAGCTACACGTCACCGCACGAGCGGAGCCTACAGGTCTCGGACACGTAGACCAAATCAAAGTTATAGGTGCGAATACATCTGAAAGCCATTCACGCAAAACTACATATTAACCTCAAATTCCATACTACTACGAACTTAAATTTTACAAAGTGTTGAGCGTGGCATTTGGGAGACAAAATCGAGCATGAATCAATTCCATTATTGTAAAGTCATGAGCGTCATTAAATTATCTGTTACGTGAATAGGCGTTTTCTTAACTGGAAGATTCTCGGTCACAGTTCTAGTTTAAATGTGTGAGTTTATGGACTTAATTAGTGGTTCCCATTGCCTGAGGAAGAATTTTCTGCATTGTGTAACCCTAATGATACAAATGAATCATAGAACTATCCATAGCAACAGTTTTCTGTTGATGCATTGTACAATCACCATTCAACAATGACACAGAGAGATGCATATGAAATCATTACAGTCTATGTTACATCTGTTGTATTGCTCTTTTATGTCATTTTGTGAGTACTAAGAAGCTTTAAGTAAATATCTGATATGTGAACAGCTACGTCCGTATTATTGCAGCGGTCATTCCTCTTCACAAGCATGCTGAAGCATCAGAGATAGTCTTGCACCCAATCATTTGTAAGCCAAGTAAACAAAGCACATGTTTCGACCTTTCATTAGGACCATTATTCACAGTCCAGTCTTAGACTGTTGCAACGATTGCAGTTTAATGAAGAGTTACGCCATCACCAAATATTTTTATTCCCTACATGGCGCTTACAGTCTCCGTTCAAGAAATAGAAGGTCTCGGGTTCGTTAAGGGTTAACGAAAAATGGAAATAATATAACACCTGCCAGTCAGAAGTAGGATATATGATTAATATTCATTCTAAAGGTCTGTACCAGAGGATCATTAACTTTCATGCGATAATGCGAAAAAATACGCAGCTTGCAACCGAAAGATAGTAACCAGCGTAGTGATTTGCTTCTATCGCGCTGCAGATAAAGACATTACGTAACACCTCTCTAATTAAAACGGGAAAGAGGTAAAATCAGAAATTAGTTATTTTGTTGTTCCCATCTCACGGTGTATGCATACGATGAGCGCATATATTTGGTAATTATAATAAGTAAATGGTAGTATTCTAGTTTAAACCAGTAACAAGAGATAGTGGTCAGTTTCAGGTTTGTTGATGTGCTAACCAGCTCAACGATATTTTTGGTGTACGTTTTCTAACCATCGGTTTGTCTCGCCTTATCAACGTCTCCGGAAGGTGGTCCCGCAAAGCTCTAAATGAAGGCTAAAAATAACAGAAGCTGTGTGACATATCGCAGTCTGCTCCATCTGTGTGGGTTCACGTCAAATTCTCAGTTTTGCAACACAAATCTATATTTGGTAAGAATGAGGTGATTGCTATACCATATAACACTGTAAATCTTACAAATATGTTTAAAAATGCAAAAAAATTTAGACTGGCAAAAACTAAATGACAACTTGAAAAAAAATATTGCTATAGATAGTTCCATCAAATAAACGGTTTGTGAACCAGTGCGCCACAGCTTGCCGTGGCTAAGCCTCAAAAAGTGGACCGATTTCTCGAGACAGCAGCAAGGAGCAAGCAAAACCTAAGGTATGTATTAAAGAGATTGCATAAAAACTGAGTCATTGGAAGAATGTTTATTTTGGAGGGAACAGTAATACTTTACAATGGTTCTGGTAGCACATCAAGCCACTTTAGAACCGTTAAACAGCGAAAAACGTCAACCAGAGATAACAGGATCATGCAACGCAAGGCTTTAAAGACCAGGCTGTTTTAAATTGGCAAGCAGTATTTCGAGAAAACAGAAAAGCACTCACGGCTCAAGTGTCTCTAGGAAGACGGCTTGCTGACGTTTGAAAGAAATAGGCGTGTTTATACGAAGCCCTCGTCAGTAGCAGGAATATAACTGCACGATTAGCGTTCGTTGCCAAGCATGTTACAAAGGGCGAGTTCAATTGGACGCCGAAAATAAGCCTTTGAGGCTTAACTGTCCGAAATTTGAGACAGAAGCTATAGCTTTGTCACTTCGAAGCGTGTTGCAAGTGTTGACAGCTTCGTATGCGATTACGTTGAAACTGCTCAAAATTTAATTCTGCGGAGCAAGATTGACTTTCTGGAAGGAAGTCTCTAACCTATTGAGAGTCACTGCCTGAAACTAAATTCAGCGAGTGGAAGGAAGCCAGGGCACCTGCTTAAAGTTTCGAACAAGTCAAGCCTGACGGCTCAACTTTTGCGCCCAAGCGAACATGCCCGAAGTGTTTCAAAGATCGGCAGAATGTGCCCGTCAGCGATGAAAGTGAACTTAATTGGTTCGGTGATGATGTAAAAAACAAGGTGAGGAGGCGTGAAGGTGAACAAGTAGCTTAGTGAAGAGTGCACCGAGAAGACAGTCAACTTCGGTGGCCGAAGTGTGATAATGTTGGAGATGTTTTCAAGCCAGGGTACTGCGCCTTTGGTTAGGCTAAGCACTCGTGCGTATGTTGCCATGCACATGAGCGGTACACAAGTTAATGCTGCACCAATTACTGGATTACAGGCACAGCAGTATTAATTCAAGGCAACGCACCCCGTCAAAAGACGAAACCGGTTTTGATTTACGTTGTGCAGCAAGATTTTGAGCTCATGGATCGGCTAGCACAATGTCCCGACCTGATCAGGAACCTTTGATATGTCCCGGTTACGTTAGGTTAACTTAGGCAAGGTTAGGCTTGGTAGTGCTTACTGTAGTGCTTCTGGTGGTTTTAGCGCGGCAAGAAAGCTTACTTGAACGCACGCACAGTGATGAGCGCACACAGAATGGCGAGTTTGTAGCCAGTGCGTCCCGTACTGGATATAATGGCGCTGAACCCAACCAAAAAGAAACCGAAAGACAATTGGGCCAATATATGTGTTGAGAACTGCCTGAGGATCATTCAATTTTGTATGCGAGGATGGGCTGCTGTTACTAAAAATTAACGTCTATGTAGGTAGAGTTGAGCCCCACAGCGAGTGAGCTATAGGCAAGATTATTGCTTTAGACAGACGTTCGCTAACAAACGGTAGAATAGAGTCTGAATTTCAGGGCTGGCTAAGACTCACTCGTAAAGGCGTCAGCGTAGTTTTGGTTCAGACGTTCTTGTTCAAAGTGCACAGAAGGCACCAAGTCAACCTGAAATCCAGTTGTGACGGAAATGTCATGACGACATGAGGTAATTCTTATGAAAACTTAGATGAAGCGAGTTTCAGCAGGTGGGTACCCACAAATAATGCTACGATTACCTGCAGCCATTTGCTTTCCAAACACGAAAGTGAAGAGGTTGGGGTCTGCGGCCTCATCTCTTGTCTACGAGCGTTATGTGGCTGCAACCCCAAGTGGCCGCTGGTGTTCATTTCCGCCAGCGTCCCTAGCAATTTAACGTCTCTGTCGATGTCACCGCACCACTGGAATCACAATCGTGACTATTGTATTCCGGAGACAATAACTCAAAACGAGAGCTTCTCTTAGGCCTGCGATGTAATCGTACCACTAAAATCACAATCCCGACCACAAAATACTGCAGCCTTGCAGGGCGTAGGTAAACAACGAGAGATTTTTGGGGACGGTGGCTTCACCGCAGGGAAAAATTACCCTGCATACCGGTGCCATTAATAAGTCAAAAAGAGGGCAGCTTTTGCTCCAATGACGACACTTCACCATTGGCCGCCTACTCTTTTAGGTAAATTGCTAATGCTTACTTCCAGACTGATGCGCAGCGAGTCCCTGTTGCAAGCTGTACCCTATGCACCGGTGGTACTCGAACACGTACAGATCCGTGATGGAGCTCGCAGCAGGCGCTATAGCGAAGGGTGACCTTGAAGGGAAACTGCGCGTTCACGAACAATTTTTGCTCAAGTGTGTCTTACGAAGAAAATCTCCATACTATTGTGGACCTATGGCATATAGACAACAGTTAAGTAATCAGAACGCAAAAATAAAAAAAAGTTGGATAGCACATTTCAGTAATGGTCGTTGAGTACCTACCTCTCTATGTATTCTGCATTTCTTGTCGTATATTAGCCCTCTTTGTTAGTTAACACAAGTTTGTAACGCTTTAACAGATAAATAGGATGTACAACGAACGTCTGTAAGTTAGAGGAACCTTTGCAGAAATCGGCAATCTCAAGTAATTAGAATATAACCATTTGTAGTTGATGGTCATAATACGTCCCAGTAATTTTGAATCGTACTTGTTTGGTGGTGCTTACCGGTGTTATGACATTATGTATATCATGCTTAATGTTGTCGAAATCGTAAGGTTTCTTCAGCTAAAGTAATGAAAGGCAACGAAGCGAGCAGTACTGTGTGCTCATTTCGACACTTACCTATTGAGGTATAGTTGAGCCATGCAGTCAGTCCACTTCGGTACTAGTACAACAAACTAATATTATATGCACTGTATTAGGATATTACATTGCGTACAGTACCACTGTGGAATCAGAACGCTTTAAACAATGGCATTGTATTTTCATAGATACGTGCACGTCGTACAGTATATATATTTATTGGTATGTTATGTCTTTTACGTCTCGCTTCACTCCTTCCGTGAAAGAGAAAAAGTGTGATATCGGTGTGTATCTAAAATACGGGTGGTGCTGAGTAATGCCCGCTCTTAGGACATGTACAGAAAGAAGAGTCGACTCTGCGGCACAATACTATTTCCTAACACAACAGTCGAAAATTTTTTAGACCGAGACAGCCAGAATCTGTCTGCGGACGCACAGAATCAGAACAGACGCACCCATACACACACATTGTCAGCTTTCGCTACAGCGTGCAGCAGGCAGGACAGGGTTAGACATCCCAACAAAGTCCTCGGCAAAATTTCCGTCATGCAGAATCGCAATCAGTAATGTAATTGACATCAGTTTTATTCCCGTACTGATTACAGTTTTACATACATAGCACTTGGGTACCCAAGTGACGTAAGAGGGACGGATAAAAAGCCTCAAAAACCTTGAACAAGATTTACAGTTTGATATCATTGGTGTCGTGCTGATGTCCCCTGTTTTTACTTGCTGCCTTCAGCGTGCCGGTGGTCTACGCAGGTGTCCGGAGTTCTTTACTGACAGGAAATGTTAGTTTTTTGCGTTAAGAAATATGTATAGTGTATATATTAGTTGCGAAACGTTCCGGCTGGCTACAAGAGATACGGTCAGACTTTGCAAAGTGAAACTGCCGTGGTTTTCATAAGTAAAGGGGAGAAATGGTAACAGAAGACAACGTAAGAATAACTGACAGGCGACTTGTATTATATGTACACTGCAAAGCCGTTGGATAGACTTTGACAATAATTTTAATTAAAGAGCTTATCGAGCCAAACCTCAGTCTTGCGCCTTTCGAAAATACATTCACAGCGTAATTCACCTTGTAGCTACTTCATACGACCCGGCTCTTATGAGAATATCTGTGTCATATTCTGATAGAAAACACCTCACGTTAGCTCTAATAATTCATCTGCACAAACCCACACGTACACTACTGTATATGATATGTGTTATTCCTATACCTGCTGTTGGAGGTACTTTCACAATTTTAAAAATGCCCTGAAGTTGGTAATATAATAAACAACTGATTGTTGTATAGACGACGTTAGTTGTGCTTAAACAAGTTTCCAATTAACTGTCACGTGACCAAAGTAAATCCATTAGTGACACAACACAGTCGCTCAAAGGAATCGACCCCCTTCTCGCTGTGGGAAACCAACCGATGCGAAATTGGCTATCATGGGCCTTGACGTCATGCTTGGCAATGTTTTGATAAGGTGAGACAACACTCTTCTCAGTTATATTCAGTTCGAGCAGGACTATGAGGTGGGAAATTTTTTAAGTGACTAACCGACATTATTAGACTGGATACATTGCTCTGATTTTCCGATGGAGTAGCAGAGCTACAGCAAGACCCCAGGGACTGCGGACGGTAATGACGTCAGCGACCGGCATCGCGAGGGCAAGTTAAGCTAAGCTCATAAGCTGTACATTTTGTGGAACTTCAGACAATTGAGTGGCTTTGGTTTCGCCTCTAGGGAATGTCTCGAAGGTGTTAAGCTCAACCTGATTACGCTAGAAATATCTGGAAACTTTGTTTTGCGAAGCAACTTTAGTTTCAGTCGCCTCAAGGTTAATCAATTGGGATTTAGCGCCTGACACTGAATTTAAACTGGCAAAGGCAACATACCAGGCCCCTACAGTTGCGGACGAATTGAAATTCATGAGCTTAGTTGAATTCGCAATCATTGTGCCAGTAGATGACGTCTTACCAGCGGTGGGTGTTGGTACACCCTGAAACATTGGTGGGTGTTGCTAGGCCTTCACAAACATTGGTGGGAGTTGCAACACCTTCAGACATTGGGAAGTGTTGCTACACTATCAGACATTGGTACGTGTTGCTACACCTTCAGACATTGGTAAGTGTTGCTACACCTTCAGACATTGGTAAGTGTTGCTACACCTTCAGACATTGGTAAGTGTTGCTACACCTTCAGACATTGGTAAGTGTTGCTACACCTTCAAACATTGGTGAGTGTTGCTACATCCTAAAACATGCTGTAGTCAATTAGAGCTTAGACTTACCCTGGTGTCAACTGTTTGACACATAGGCATAAGCGCAAACTGTATAATGAATTGTGTCCTAGCTTATGATGACTCTGTGGTAGAGAAAACCCATTCCTCCCAAATATCATCGAAAAGTCAGCTGGGACCATAACTAAAAGGCCAAAAGTCATACTGGCTACCAAGTCAAATTCCAAATTGAAACTCCTTGACAGCTGAAAGTTTGCGATTACTTAAGCATTCAAAGATAACATTGTCTTCTCTCAACACGGCTGGCTGCTCGTTCATAAAATTCAACTTTTGCTGGAGTTTCAATGTCACGAGTACGGTATCTAGTCCACTGAGCACTTGAACTGACAAAACTTGCTCGCAGTTCTTTTAGGATGTCTACCCTTCAAAAAGTGAAATTGCGATGCACCAAACTACGCGTCACCCCACAGCGGCCAGTCACTGAACTCAGTCCATGGCTCTCGACTTTCTCTATAGCTTGCACTCCTAAACTGTGTTCCCCTTATTAAATGCTATTTCGTATCTCTGGTAAAAAAGTAAAGAAATGGCATTATTTAAATGTTTTACATGCATAGCTCCTTTGCTGGTACTGGCAGAAACGCGCTAGGTAGACGTGAGATGAGTCCCTTGCATGTGAGCAGCTTGGCTTCGAATTCGCTGCAGCACTCTAGAGTCGCGTCAATGTATGCAATGTATAGGAGTTGAAGATGTAATATAACATTTCCGTAATTATATGTTCACTAGTGGACCCGTGCGTGAAAAATTCACGCAATAACCTATACGTTTGCCTAATGCCTCTAGGCCGGGGCGGAATCTCCTCTTCTCTATTTGCTTCTTAATTTTCTTCTTTTCTTCATTGATCCTCTGTCGTGCTTTCATCCTTAGGTCTTCTATATAGGCAGACAGAAGTAGCATCTTGAATATAAAACTCCAACTAACTTGAACAAAATAGCAGCTTATATACATACAATGTGTTCGTTCCGTAGCAAAGATACCGTTGATACCGTCTTTCCATCTCAAATATCTGTTTCATTTGAGGTGCTCAACTTTTGACCTATGAAGAGAAAACTACTTCGTCAGAGAAAAACAGTAAGCTAGAAGAAATAATTGTCTACTGCACTTGAAAACTTATGTTTCGTCCTTTTTGTTGACAATTGCATCAAAGTGGAAAGAATAGCTAATGCAACGAAATCATCTGTGGGAAGAAACTACAAATCAAGAAGCATGAGAGTGCCAACGGAAGCTTCAGATATCTTCAGTGCTACGATTTCAACTTCGGCAATGCAAGAAGTGCACTCAGACATAAGGTCGCCCTATACGTTGCCGTAGATTCGATGTATGGAGAAGCTGATACTCGTACAAATCAGACTAAGCCTGCGATGTCTTCACTGTTGGAATTTCAACTGTCCCTGCTTAAGATACGTTTGCCATCTTCTCCAACCCGGCTTATTTTCTGCCTATCACTTTCAGTGGAGCTTGAGAGGACAACCAGAGCCTCCAGCCTGGGCTAAATTTCGCCTATCTATTTCGTTAAGAGCGTGACCCCGAACATATAAATATATTTATATATAATCACAGGACGGTCATTCTTAGTATTAGATTAGATTAGATAGATTTGTTTATCTGTTTGCTTACATACCTGCTTATCTGTTCTTTTTCTGTCATGATTAAAACATCTGCTCAGTCTGTACTTGATAACGTTTTGTTTGTATCACGGCTTTGGCTTTAGGAATTTATTAACGATAGTTGCTGGCCATCTCAACGTTTGGCACTTTGTAATTTTTTGTTGTGGAGCGACAGTTAAAATACTGTTCTGCCTTAATTAGCGGCGTCATCTCTTCTGTTTCCGAAGATGAAGCAGGCGGACGCAGCGCTTCTACTAGCTGCGCGCCGCAGAGTCCCGACCAGGAACAGCAACAGCAAGGAACTTGCCTTGCGACTACTACACTGTCACGGTTGGGGTACTGGCGAGTTCGATCTGTTTAGGAGCTTAGCTGTAGTCATATATCCAAACGGGCAGTTGCGTCTGTCAAGATGAAGCTTACTCAAGCGGTCGCCCATGGTGCGCGATCATAATTATTCTTAATTTTTCAGTGAATATGGCTTTTAGATGTGAGGTGTTGTTCCTTACAGGAAGGACCTAGTGAAGCGTTGCTTCTCATAAGAAGAGCGTTGTTTGACTGGTTTCTTCTAGGAAATTCTGTGGTCCTCAGAGACAACCGCCTCTTACTCTACTAACCAAACACAGATCTTGTGTATTGTTTCTAACGAATGGAGACTTACGACAAGACGCCTCCTCTTATTGTACCTCTGGCGCATGCTAAAGTCACACTCTGTATATATTTTACAAAATTGTATACAACTGTCAGGGTTTTGCGTTACGAGCTAAAGGCCACAGCATGCCAGTCATCAGGCTGGGCTGTGACACACTCACCCAGATAATTTCAATACACTAACATTACACATGCCTCCCAACGGTATTAGTGTTCCCGTGGACGACCTTGAATTTTAGGATTATTGCGTTGTTTTGACTTACAGTAATCGTTCAGAATTAGACGAATTCTGAGCTCAGACTCCCCTTGGGAATGGGCATCTTGGTTCTTCTGGTCCAGTTTCCAGCTGAACCTAGTAAGTGAAGAAAAATGCCATCAATAAGCAGCAATCAAGGCGCATGGTAATTAAAGCAAATGTATTTTGCAAATACATAAAATATACTAAACAAAGAACAATGAATAAATGCTCACGAAAAAAGAAAATGACGAAAGTTTAAACAGAGATAAGTAATATACTGCACTCCGTTCAATAAGTATGAAATTAATAAAATACTCACAGCTACTATCATAAAGTGCAGCCGAAAAATACACGCAATCGGCGCAAAAAGTTAAACAAGCAAATTGAGCGAACAAAAACGGTAATAGCGCAAGGCGCAACTGGACAGAGGAGCAAAACTAGGCCACGTAGGAAATGCAGAGCCCTGAAGGATCGTCTAGGATGACTCGAGGCGCCAGAGAACAACAGTGTATGTGCAGGAAACTGCGCAGTGCTGACCTTGAACACGCCAGGAGGTTCCCGCGCCGCCGCAGATGTAGTTAATTCCCTCCACCGCCGCCTCCCTCCCTGCCTCCCCACCAGCCGTCGGTTAACAGTTACGCTGCCGGATGTTTAGACGGAAACCGACTGGTACCTGGCTTACTTCTGTGTCATGATGGTACCGTCTCAGTCTGATACCTGGCTTACTTTTGTGTCATGATGGAACCGTCTGGTACCTGGCTTACTTTTGTGTCATGATGGAACCGTCTGGTACCTGGCTTACTTCTGTGTCATGATGGTACCGTCTCAGTCTGATACCTGGCTTACTTCTGTGTCATGATGGTACCGTCTCAGTCTGATACCTGGCTTACTTTTGTGTCATGCATCAATCCGCCTTGACGTGGCTCTGGATACCTGGCGTGCCGCTGTGTCACGTACTGCATTTTCTGCGGAATGTTTGGCTTTGCATTAATTGCGTCGTGCTCGAACCAATAGCTAATGGGTGCCTATCTGCTGTAGCGTGAGCGCCACACCTAAACTTTTTTGATACCGTTAGTAAAAACTACTTTTAAATTGTGCTCTTTCTCTGGTTTACTTATCCTTCATTGTATCGTGGATATGTCGCTATATGCGCGGTTCACTTTGTGTGACAGTATTCACAAGAACCTCTAGTGACTGCACTGAAAATTATTTAGCAACATGGGACACCTTTGGTAACTTCCCTGTTTTGGAATATTTTTGCGATCGGAATAATGTTCTCGCTAGTGTGTAGACTAACTGAACTTAGGAAGCTAATGTTGCAGTATTCATAATTTCGTCTGAAGTGTAGGTATTTAACGGCTCGAAATTTATTAATATCGTAAGTTATTGTGGCTAAGTTAATCCTTGATAAACTTTTGTTCTTTACTAATATAGCGCCGCTTCCATTATCTGCCGGCATTGTACGATTTATCATTGACATTCAGTGCCCTGAATAATTACCTCCGCCAAGGAGGTTATGTTTTCATCGTGTTTGTCTCTCTGTCTATTTGTCTCTTTGTCTGTCACCAAGATAACTCAAAAAGTTATGAACCGATTTGGATGAAATTTGTAGGGATTGTTAGGTATATTAGGAGGAACAGTTGATTAACTTTTGGTGAAGATATGTCCATCCGTTTGT
>LQNS02278160.1:8303474-8317441 GCA_001587735.2 Parhyale hawaiensis
GTCGGACGACAGAATAAATACGAAGCGATATTAATTTTTTGTGAGGTAGTGAGGCAACTCGCCCTGCCCATTTATAAGAGATAAAAAGTGAGCCATAAATCGAATAGATTTAATGATCAGCAGCGGGGACTAGCGGCTTCTTGCCATCAGAATAATAATAGTGAAGCGAAGAAGAATAGAGAATAGTAACTCAAACTTGTGGATTGTTAATAATGAGAAGAGGAACAGACTAACGAGATGTAACTTGTGGACGATTTATGAAAGAATTATCATGATATTGGATTGGCGCGATATAGGCAGTGTGCCACTGAAGCGCTAGTGAAATTTCTACTACTACTCATGACATTGTGTATTTAATAATAGTATTGATGGCTTTCTTTAGTAGTTCCTTGCTCTCGAAATGTTAAGAAAAAACGATGTAGCTAAATAAAGAGGTGTAACATTCATGCTTGTAAAATGTTTAGGTTGAAACTCTATTGCATTTAATATATTATTCGTGCTTGTGCCAAGTTATGGATCAACCTCTAATGATCTTTTATGATTGTTCCGTTTTTTCCGTTCCGTTTCTCACATTGTATATGAATGATTGTTCTCATAATGAGAATCCTATAATTATGGAACCACTATGAAAACATTTAGGTATGTCATTTTCGCTATGAATCAATATATAGCACCAACCACGGGTTATTATTTTCTTCCTTTGGCAACATCGATTGGTACCAGGTCCTGTAGCTATGCCAGACAACCGATTTGATTGGTACCAGGTCCTGTAGCTATGCCAGACAACCGATTTGATTGGTACCAGGTCCTGTAGCTATGCCAGACAACCGATTTGGTAGTTTCCGCGTATACTAAAAATTTCTGCACTCGAACTGCCGTGCAGCTGCTTGAACAAAGCGATTCTGCATCTGTAAAATTCATTTCCATTAATTGAACAAGCGTTGCGTAAAGCGCGTATTTTTAAGGAAGATTTGGCTCCATTAAAAATTTTCATAGAATTAGCCTGTACATTTCATTAATCGAACAATCTCCGGGCACATAAGTAGCATATTCGAGTGATGAAGTACCTCTTCTATTCCTGGTGTCACTAGATTGAAATGCTGTCGTATTGAACTATTTAACTAGAGAAAAACTCCGAGAGAGCGGACCTCGCCAAGCAATACAATGCTCGCTAAAAACTAACATTGGACCTGATTTGGATCAGCACCAAAATTTGATCAAATGTTTCTCTCAACATTCCTGATAATTCCTGTACATGTTATGAAAATCCCTCGATAAGTTTTTGAGCAATGTTCTGACGAACAAAAAGCCAAACACTGAGACAAACAACCAAAAAAAATGAGTTTACCAACAAAATCTGCTCATTTTTTTGGTACAATTACTAACAGTTTCTGAAAATATATGGTTGGATGGATCTTTACCACAAGTTGATCATTTGTTCTTCTTAACGTACTTACCAATCTCCGCAAGTTTTATTACAATCTGTTTAAAGTTTTTGAGTCATTTCGGTAACAGCTAGACAAAGAAACCAACAGACAGACGGAGAAACTTCGAGAAAAGCAAATTTTCCTTGGCGGAAGTAACAAAAAAACTCATGCAGAACTCAGTAGGAATCAGTTAATGGTTACGGCCCAACAAAGCTTAGTTTCCTGCCATCAAATTTTCGTAATTCTGAGTGCTTATTTAGTGAACCATCAAATAAGCAAACTTTTGTGCTTCGTTACAGACTGACCATGGCATGCTCCTGGTATTTATGTGCAAGGAAGTTATTTTCTGTCGGAGTTTGTCTGCCTGTTTGTATTTTTGTCTCTCTGTGTGTCGGTCACAAAATAACTCAAGTAGTTATTGACGCATCTTCATGAAACTTACTGGGAATGTTGGGTATGTTAGGAGAAACAGGTGATCAACTTTTGATGAAGATCCGTCCAACCATTTGTTTGTATATCTTCCTGATGTTCTTGGTCATATAAATCAAACAGTAAGGAACGGATCTTTATGAAATTTTGCAGGAATTGTTAGAAACGTTAATGTCAAGAGCAACTAACCGAATTTTTGTGACGATCCCTCACTTCATTTATCAATTTGTCTTTATGTTTGTGTTCATGTTTGTCGATAACATTCCCAAAAATTTATAAACTAATCTTTTTGAAAATTGCACAAATTGTTAGAAATGTTAAAAGGCACAAATGTACAAATTTTGTGGATGATTAGTGCGTCTCTTGATGTTCTTGACTGGATGTTTGTCGTAGTGTTTGTCTGAACATAACTCAAGAGGTTACGGATAGATCTTCAAGAAAATTAAAAGAGCTGTCAATAATTTCAAGAAGCGCAAGAGACCAAATTTTGGTGATGACAAAAACTTATCTTAATTTCAGGACCAATTTGTATTTTTCGTTTACAATGCCTTGCTTGGCGGAGGTATGCGCTCTCAGAGTGCTTCTCTAGTTATCAAATATTTTTTCACGTAGTGCGCTCAAAACGCTGTTTTACTGACAACAAATATAAACGTTAGTTCATAGTTAGAAAACACTAATTAAAATTGCTAAAAAAAAAAAGACACACTAATTTTAATTAGAAAGTTAAATATGACTGAGTGCAACAAGTAATTCCGTAGCTCACACTAAAAAAGGCGATCTTTTCTAAACAAATTCCAAAAAGCACGCATCTTTCTGTCGTTAGGTAACCTTTTTATATAACTTATTTCTTCTTTGTGTCATTATAAAGAAATTTAGTCCAGCTCAGCCTCTTCGTAAGTTATCGAACGTGTAACACTGCATTGAATATGGCATGGTTTGCAGTACGTCTGCAGCAGAGGTAATCTTCACCCATTCAGTTGCTCCTGGAGATTCTATTTTCACGGTATCAATTAAATTTAGGAAGTGCGTTGATACTCCCATTACGGATGATTCTATAGCTCTCAACAAAATTTACATTGGCGAAGTAAGTTTTCCCCATAGAATAAGATATTGAAAGCCCAATGCCTACTTAACTACTTTCATTGGCACTAGCAGCCTATAGGACCAAACTCAGGTAATCCGACTGCGTAGTCATGGCGGTGACTTCAGCATGACGTCGATGAATCTTTTATTCTAATGCTTAAAGTATAGCCTAAGTCTTTAGATATTCAAACTGCTCATAATTGAGATAGTCCAATGTTCGCCACTTCCACTATCTATGGTGTAAAAATTACAGTAGTGTCTAAGTTTGTCACCAATTTCTTATTCAATTAAATTTTGTGCAAGCTGAAGCCATACCGCGGCAACATAAAAGTATTAGTGGAGTTAGTTCTAGACTGCTATAGCGCCAACAAAAGATGCTTAGTGGGCACCGGGCTTAACGCCTAAACATCATGTCAGAAGTACAAACATACCTACCCGAAAGTCAATTGGGACGAGGTCCAGGTGACGTTACTTGCGTCACCTCATGTGTGTAGAGTCGCGATGCTGGTTTTCTTCTGTCGGGTCGCAGTTTGTGTCCATAATAGATAATGCAGAGGGTCAATCTTCCATTTTCTTTTTCTCCACCACAAGCTTGTACAAGAAAACTGTGCCATATGTAAGAGAGTATAAGACGATCTGATTAAGTACTAAACCGACGCCTCTGGCAAATTTTGAGTCACTGTGACAGCAGAGTGTTATTTAGTTAAGTTTAAAATATTAGTCGTTGAGACCCCCATCCCTTTCAAGAATGGTATAGCCTATACCATCAATGCTTTGCCTGCAGCGCTTATTCAATTAGGATGCCTCCGGGCACCAGCGGCAGCAGCAGATACAAGTCCAGTACCCCCGACACGGATTTTTACTGGAGCCCAAGACAGGTCGATGGTGGTACAATGAGGGATCTTTGGTATCACTCCTTTGAAAATGGTTATTTGAGTATTGGCGTTTTGGACCAACTTCTGCTTCTTGGTTCCAATTTCCTCCTCTCTTATCCTCAAGATTTATACATACCAAACCTACCGATCAGTTCTTCTTCGGACGGTAGATGGTTCATGGTCGTCTGGAATCAGGTACGGTGCGGATTAGAGTGATCAATGTCAACAAATGACCGGTGCACTACTGAACGTTAAGTCAACGTACCTTTAAAAGTAGACATTTTTGGATATACATCGATAGAGTAAAACATGGTTATTTTATTGTAAGGAACCTACAGTTTCATTTTGTAGTAAGAATTTAGGAATACCCGGTATACTGTAAACGTGAAGTGAATACAATTATACAATACACAAATTGGAACCCAATTGTCCAATTTCAAAAGATTTTCTCATTAAAGCTTAACAACACAAAGTTTGTTCGTATCTGTAAATTAGATTGAAAGGGGCGTTGGTAACGTGCGTGGAAGCCCACACGAGGGCCGGCAGGCCGCACTAGGTTTCGAACCGGGGTCCGGCGATCTACCGAATCGATGACGAACGCTCGCCGGCACCTCAGTGGTAGCGACACAGCAGGCGCCTCTGCATAAAACATCGCAGACAAACAACGCGTATTCGCTGCGGCCATCTACCATCAGCGTGAGGTCGTGCGTTGTGGAATGTGCCACGAACGTCAGGTGAACATTCAACAATGATGAAGCAGTGCAGATGCTTAGGTGAGTCCGTTCTAGTCACCACGAGATTATGATGAAACTAAAATGCTTTATGATTGTTGCCTGACTTATACGCAAGTGTAATATAAACATCGTAAGCTAGATTGACGCTTCAAATTCAGACGGGAAGGTCACATAGTTTAAACTAAAATGCAAAAGGATTATTATTTGGCTACGAACGTTGTATGATTAACGATACAACATAGGTGCAGGACAGGCTTTTGGAGATAAAAATCAAACTGCGTAGAGATTTGGTCATGAACAGGCAGTTCCTGAAGTGCGGTATGTTAAATTAAATCAGTTTGACACAACGTACTGAAGATGCATCACTTGAGCAGCAAATAATCAACTAAGCGTTTCATAGTCTGAAGCGCGAACAGTCAACGTCACTACGAAGACCGAAGACCATATTTTCGTATAAGCTATTATCCACAGTAACGTTTCGTTGAGAACGGAAGAGTCATTTACTTGCAAAAGTTTATATTACGTCCCGCTCTTCAGCATGGTCGGACGCGACTCTTGTTACCAAACCATGGGCTGCAGTGCAGGGGATATCACCAGCATTGCTCTAGAGAAAAGCTCGGTGCCCCACCAGCTGCTGCAATTGTAAACCAGTTTCTAGGGCGACAAAATTCCTGTTAGGGTAAATACTGACGTCAAAATTACACGAAAAAATTTAACTTGTTATTCGGAATATCCTTACTGTGAAATATTTCCTACGGAGTTCAAATTCTTGCTTCAAGCAGAAAAAAATCACTGTAAGGGGGTGCCGAAAGAGGATAGTCTATTCCATCCCTAGACTAAACGAAGAGAAACAGGAAAGTACTGATAAGTAGTACAGTTGAATGCGAGTTTACATTTATACATTTACAAGCTCAATATTCAGTGTGCTCCTGAACAGCTGGAAGACGAGCAGAGTAGCAAGGTAAGAGTGACTGGAAACGTTCCTTGTTGAATTTCATGTCGTGAAGAAGGCCTTCACCCGATACAAATATCTGTATAAATTTTGGATCCATCTTGAAGGATGATCCTGTAAATAGGTAGATCGCTGAACCTCTTGTAACTCGATTTGGTCGCAAGATAGATCGCTTATTGTTCAAAAACTTGTTTTCAGGCTTCGACCAAAACAGCATTTCACGTGAGAGAAGCATTTCGACCTGTATAATACCGCCGGTGGAGCATCCATGATAGTGAGTCAAAATTAATATTTTCAGAGATGATTCATTGCCTGCAAAATGCAACTAATTTTCTCCATCTCAGAGATATAATAGAAGGGTTTCGCTGCTCAGTATGTGCGAAGCCGAGACCGCTCATCTCTCATATATTCCATTAAGTTGGCAGTTGTTTTTACGCAAGTGCAGCAATGAAGAAAATTAATAGCACGAGTTCTTCGCCATCATTTTCGGCGGTCTGTCTGGGTTAGCATTCAAACCAGCATCGTTCAGTGTCATAAGCGTCTTAATCAAGCTGCCTCTACAGTGGGAATACAGCTCTTCCGGGCCGTTAGCGAAAGAGTTTCGACAGATGTGATATCTTTGTGTATCTGTGATACGCTGATGCACTTTAAATTCTGAATGATATTTGACTGTCTGATCATTAGAAACCATATCACTGATTACCACCGAACGGAAGGAAAGATTGTACTTCTAAGATCCTGTGCACACGATGGTCAAAAGAAAGAGTTTCGTCATTTTCAGGTCCAAATGCGTTGATGTGTCTATATAACCGTCATTTTTTCACTGTCGGGTACGCTAGTCTAGTAACAAATTTTGACATGCTCACATTTCATTGCAAATTTGTCAAAGGTTTTCAAACATTTGTTCGACTTCGTATTACCAGGAATAAATTCGAAGAGCAATAGAAAATTTCAGCTGGAAAGCGCATCAGTTTCATTCAATGACTATCAATAGTTTCCACGATACCAATTTGATAGGGTAAGTCGAGCAGCCAGCAAACTGTGCGTGCACTATTCTATCGTGGGATTATGGCGCAATAGCCATTGAAAATCTATTAGACATACGTTCATAAACAGTGAAGGCAGACACGCACAATGTTGCACATACTCCCAGGAGAAATCTAAAAAATATATTTATGAAAAGATTAGCGACGCAAGCTTGAAATCTCCAATTTATTTGCAAGAAGCCCTAATTCACTTTCTCGCCATCCCGCAGCTTAACCCTATATTGCCGAGTGCCAACTTATCTGGCTTTCAAACAACGCTATTCTTACGAGAAAGCAAGTTTTCGTTCGGATCTTAGAGTTAATTCTGGCACCTAAAGAAAAAAAGGGACCCGTATTTACTGAACCGGCCCGGTGAGGTGTAATGGTCAGTCACGGTGCGTAATCGCTCGACAGTTTTATTAGGAAGATCGAGATTAAAGCGCAATAACTAAAGCAAGGCGCTCTGTTACTGGCGCCGCGCTAATTTGCACGCAATAATATGTACATCCGACTGTCTTTGTGCTCGTGTGGTTCCATAGATGTGCACGGGCGCGTATTGTGGTGATTTTACTGCTTTGTTTTGTTGCAGGGTTGGCGACAGGGACGAGCTGCGGATGTGGTGAGCTGGTCTCCATCCTTTGGCTGTTTATCTTTACCCTACCTTTGATATCTTCGGTGGTGGTATTCCTGCCACCCGGCCTGTGGAGAGGTGTGGAATAGCTAAGCATCGCTTGACTAGTTCGAGATTCTTCTGCGCATCTTACTCAAAAGCGGCACCTCAAGTGCAGCTCTGCCGTTCTTGTGTGTGTTAATGAAAATATTGCCATTATAATAACCCCAGTTAGCGTTTGCTTGGGTATTTTTGCGTAAATCATAAAGAGGAATCGACTTGTGTTTCTCTAGATATCTTGACGATAGAAAACTACGTGCAAAGATGATAAATCGGCAAGTTTTTTTCTTTTTTAGAAAGTTGGCTGCATCTGCCCTCGACATTTTTCCCTCGCAGTATGGGTAAAGATTGTCTGCGTCTCTGTGTATTGAAGTAAAAAACAGTAAAACAATAAAATTTTATCATATAAAGCTATATCCCCATAACATTATCCGTCTTATATCTTTATGTCTTAACGGCTGCACAGTATTGCTCTACAGCATAACGTGAGGTACCTGCCTACTAGTTTAAGTTTCCTAAGTTAAAGCACCTATAGCTTGCATACCATGGATTTGGATAACTTATTTATGTATGAAATGGCGTTATTACTTCAACTCTAGTACTAATATTTTTACACCAGCGAGTTTCTCAAACTTTTTATCTGTGAACTACGGCTATCATGAGACTTCAGTTTAGAAGTTCTGAACGAGAAGTTTAAGGAAGTATCCCCCATTTATAACAAAAATAGAAAGAGGACTATCTAAAGGTAATCAATCAAAATTTACAAATTGATTTGACTTGCGTGTTTCTGCCGTAACGTATTTCAACAGTCTTTTTCTGTTTGTCGTGTGGTTGATACGAGAGGTCTTGATGACTATAATTTTTTGCCTGTTAGAATATTGATTGAAGAACGGCAAGTCGTCGAAAATTTATATATTTCGTTCATGCTTTCCGTAAGATGTCTAGCGTCACTTTGGCTTCGGATACGAGGCGTTAAAATGTTCTGCAAAACAATGCATTTGACAGACGCCAGAGGATTCTTCTACATTGCTATGAAGCCATGGAGAGCTATACAGGATTATTCCAATCATAGACCACTCCAAACATTAGCTGGACCCTGGCCGCTAGATCTCGGTCCCGCAATTGGGCCTGACTGCAGGGTGTTGCAGACGCATTTTTTATGTTCTCTCATTACTTTTTCGTACTTTGTTTAGCTATTCGACCTAATTTATTAGCATTCAGAAATGACTGACAAACCTGTGCACACTTCTAAAACTCTTATATGCAACAAAATCACAAAAGTATTTAGGCTTTAAGTGTAACTACATGGACTAACTGTTTTTGACATCCTTTGAAATTTGCAGTAGAGAGTAAAACTATTTCGCAATAGTTTGTGAAATAAACAGTTTCATTTTGTAGAACGTAGAACAGAAGCTTTCAAATGTGTGATCTGCTCAAATTGTAATGAAATGCCAAGTAAACAGCTGATGGAAATGTTAATAAAATTTATTTTTATATGGGCTAAGCAACCCTCAGGGGGCACAGGATGGGCCATAAGCCATAGGGTTAGGTTAGTTTAGGTTCATCCATCCTTTGCCATGGGGCCTGGCAACCCCAGGGGGCTCGGATAGGTTTCTCCAACCATTCGGTAAGCCTTCGGGATGTCTGTCTTTCGTGCCCACTTTACTTCCTTCCAGATTTCATACTCCTACTTGCTCATGCTTTCTTCTGTCCTTCCTCTCCTTTCCCGACTTGTTGTTCCGAATGCGCGCTGATCCTGTGTGGTACACCTTCGTGCACGGATTCCCCGTGTCTATTGGCATACTAATGTCCCTTGCTCTTTCCTCTGTGATATCGTTCCGCTCTGAAACGAAGACTTAAACTTCCTAACTATAACAAACTAACGGGCTAAGCAAGATGATCAGAACAGATAACAGAGTTGAAGGGTGAGTCGGAGCAGCTTGCAGACATGAAGTCATGAAACCCTGGTAGAAGTGAAGTGGTGAAGCACTGGCTGCCACGAGAGAATCTAGCATTGTAAGCAGTCAATGGCAGCAGTGCAGTGATATAGCATTGGCCGCCATGAAGTGATCTGAATGATGAAGCTCTGGCCGCCATGAAGTGGTGTAGCATTGAGCATTGACAGCAGTGAAATGATACAGCTTTGGTAGACGCGTAGCGATACAGCATCGGTAGCAGTGAAGCGATACAGCATTGGTGGCCGCGAAGTAATACAGTATTGATAGCCGTGAAGTGATACAGCATTGGAAGCAATGAATGATACAGCATTGGTAGCCGTGAAATTATCTATAGCATCTACAACAGTTAAATGATGTAGCATTAGCAGTCGTAAAGTGATCTAACATTGGCACCTGTGAAGTGATGTAATATGTAGGCTGCCATCGAGTAATTTAACTCCAGCAACCTTTAAGTGATGTAACATTGTCATCTATTAAATCATATGGGTAATGGAGGCAACTATGAGGTGATGTAACATAGTCATCTATTAAATCAGGTAATGTGGGTAACCATGAAGTGATGTAAAATATCAGTCCACTAATAGTTATGTAATTTAGGCAACCATGATGAGATGTACAGTAGCATACAACATGAAGTGATGTAACGTAGACAACTATGACGCAATGTATTGTAGGGAACAACCATGATGTCATTCAATTTAGGCAGCCATGAAATGATTTAACTTAGGCAACTATGAAGTGATTGAACTAAGGCATCATTAAGTGATGCAACATATGAAACCATGAAGTGATGTAACGTAGGCAACCACAAAGTGGCGTAGTATTCCTAGGTAGTAATGTGAAATGACATAGTGCTACTGTAGATGGTTTCAGTGATGAAGGGTTGTATCAGCACCAAATGTCACTTTAATGTCCCGTAACGGCTGTCCTGGTATCTTCATCTCATGGTTAGTGATGCAGTTTTAGTGCATGGCTACTAATGTGGTTTTATTCTGTAGTATTACGGTGGTTTTAATCAGGTTTTTCAGTATGACTCGGATTTCTTAACGTTCCTTTCCTTGCGGCTACAGAGCTCTACCTAAAGCTCTACATGCATCAATTTCTGAGGTTATTGCTTCAAATCCGTCGTTGAAAAGATATCAGTTGTATGTGATATTAAAGTACATTCTATACAGCATCTATGTGCCAGTTTTTTGTATGAAATTTTGATATTCCTAGAAATGATGATGAATTTTCAATTATTCTTGTTATCCGAAGACATTATATGCATATATCGCCTACAGAATATAATTGATGGTAAATTTAGATTCTCTTCTCTACAACACATTCCTTTCGGTACGACAAGGATATTAATCTTTGTTTGAGGTCTCTGTGATTATTAGAATCCATTTTATTAACACTTACGTAAATCGGCCTCCAGGCTCATTTGCGAGAGACCCAATTTCAGTGTCCAGTCAATGCATAGCTGGTCTATTCCAATAAATCGCTACATGTTATTTGAACTGGTATACGTTGTGATAAGTAAAGAACGTGTAATCAAATGGGTAAACAATAATCGTATATAGAGACTATGGTGGCCGATCGTGTTTTAGTCCCCAGATGAAGCCACAGCTGGCCATGCAGTAAACGTACAGAAGGGATAGAGACCGAGATGCGCGTGGGGTTAATAACACTTTGTGACTAGTGGGGAAACCAAATGCGAGCTATTCCCGTATTGCACGTAGCTGCGCTTCATAATTAAAAACTTAGGCATTTCACAATTTCGGTCAGCCAATGGTTAGTCTAATTGAGAAACTGCGATTTTACTGTTAACGGAATATCTAAAATGTGTCCGCTAAAGTAAGCAAACCGAAAGAAAATATTTTTCCCGGAAATTGAAGACTAGCACTGGCCTGCCCCTGCAGCCTGCGTAGGATGCGTAGGAAGCAGTTAATTATAGTTCAATGCCTGTGGGACATTGAAACAAGCACGCAGAAATGTTTCAATCGTTACAGTAATTGTTTCCGCACTGTTATGCCTCAGAATTTGTAGGATATGCGATTCTAGATTGTGCTTGTCGTTAATGTTAGTACGAAGAAGTAGAACTAATTTATACTTTGCTGTTTTAGGCTTTTGTTATAGTTGAAAAACTACTACAAGAAAATTAAATTGAAATGTAAATTGCAATGTAATTTTGTGGATTATTACATTTTATAAGAACCGTTAATGAGCAAATTATCAATTTCTACATTAGCAAACGAAGTAAATCGTAATGTAAACTAGAGACCAACAAAAAGTTAGCTTCTCGCCTTTGTTAATCAAGAGTCCAGTGAATTTTCAAATATTTAAGTCTAACTCCCATGCTCATGAGGGACACTTAACATACATAAGGCACTTTGTGTTAACGGCCTCGCTCGTCCCTTTGTGTACAGTGAAGCTGTTGAACGCAAGTTATATTTATTGATACCTCCTTATTGTAGCTGCAAAACAACCATCTCTGTTTGAATCATGTGACTTCCTTTCATCAACATAAGCAATTCAGTGCACCATTGTTTTTACGACCAGTTTCAACAGACATGTGTGCACTGTGTAGTTAGAAATTCAAAACACATAGCAATAGCATCAACCCAGTTTCCATTCATATCTCTGCTTCTCTGTCAGGTGGCCACTCAAATATTAACTGAACAAGGTCGTTCCTCTGCATCTGCGCATTCGTGATAGTTGCGAGGACGAAAGGAAATGCGTAGCTCCGGATCTGACAACCACTGGCAGTAAATAGGGGAAGTCTTGATTATACAATTACGGTATTTACAGTATAACATGTTAGTATCGCTTTCTATCGGTTTGAAAACGTCTGCACCTCTGCCTGCGCCACGCACTTAGATCATTAGAATTCTTACTCTCCGAAGATGCACTCAGTTGGTGTACTAAAAGCTTAGATTGTAATACACTCTTATTTGGTTTAACTAAACCACAGTCACTGTGTAGAATGATCTTGAATGGTAGAGAATAAAGTTGAAAGTCCGAGACATCTAGAAAAATGAGGAATGATTAACCCTAAAGCCCATAAGTGTCAGAGAACTTTTCTATGAAGGACGTTTGACACAATGTTATAGTAGACGTGCCAAATACCCTCTATTTATTTTGTCCTTATGCGATTAAATACAAATATTGTTTGCCGAACATTGTTCGAATTATTGATGGTTTGGTAACATCAGTTAGGTAACCGTTATGTCCACTTGACCACCATAATTGGGCGATCCGCTACCACTTGCTGTGCTGTAACTATTTCACCCTGACTCCAGAGGAGTGAACTGCTGCAGTAGACAACAGATTGTTAGATCCGTGGCCTCGTAAACGGAAGTCCCCCCCCAACAACCCAACTATTGTCAGGGTCAGTATCCCCGCAATGCGGTCTTAACGCCTGTAATGCCCACTTAACAAGCTAAGCAGCGCAAGAAATTTATCTGACCGACAGGTTCGAGCTCGAGTACTAGCCTCTGTGAGTCAGACAGACAGACACCTGTATTTTGCTGCTGAGGGTTTAATGCTTGTAAAAAGTTAGCCATGAGAGAACCAGACATGGCGAAGACTTAGTTATTGACAGGTGAACTGTTCACATCACTGGATAAAAAGAAAAAAAAACATAACGTGGGGGGCTACCACACGTTAACAACAAACGTCTTAGATTACTAACAATTAGTCACCTTACTTCTAAAATATATTCTTCAAAACACTGATGATGTATTGCTTGGAATCTGAAAGCTTTTGTATTTGACACTGACTGTGGCCCATTAGTAGCCAATTTGGTTCTTATTTTCACCCTGAAAATTTAGATTTCCTGCAGATTAAATTATATCTGAAAAATACTTTCAAGTTTCATATGCATTGCAAAGAGGGCTGGAAAGTTCCTTACTTTGAGACCCATTCTCAAGTTGGTTCCATTAACATATAACGACAATAGCTCGAAAAGGGCGGCAGCCTGGGCTTCGGATCCTCCCGGGACATTAGCCAGCAGGCCCAAATATTTCCACTATCTAATTTAATCAATATTTCCTAAACTGTAAGCAGAAGTTGTTGGTCTGCATCTGTTGAAAGTAATGTGCATGTAGATGGTGCCATGCTATGAGCAATACAGTTTAAAATTCTGTGCATTAAATCTGCTGAAATATATTATTTTATGGTCAAACAAAGAAGGACGCCAAACAACAGAAAAACTTTCCGACCGACACTGAGTCTTTAAATTATGCAATTGAGTGCTATCTTTGCATACGGGGAAGAATAATTAAACATGATTGTGTAGGGGAAACTGCACGCAAAATTTGTGCTTGCTTTCCACCACGCTTTTTCCCTCACTCGTTGCGGCCACCGTTTATTTTTCTATTAGTTTAGGTACCCAAAATTGCCGGTTATTTAAGTTTTTGCTTTCGACTCCGTTTGCTTTCTTAAATAATTCCCGCGATTGACCCCACACAAAAGCGCCCACACCACCGTGAGGTACAAACGATATTTGTGCAGGTTTCCGTCATTTCTCTGGCGCCAGAGCTAGGGAAATTTTGGCAGAAATAGACGGAACCTATAAGGCAAGCAAAAAGAATACTGACTGAGAAATAAGTCCTTCGCTTTCTATGCACGGTCCAGGGGCGGGATGTATAAAACTTCGCAACGTGGGCTTAAAGTTACGCTTCAGTTTTAAACTTAAATGGCTACGTTTACTTTTCTCTACGTTTATAGTACGTTGAGATGTTTACCGCAGTTTTACGGAGACGTAAGGGCCTTTACGAGTACATGTTAAAACTTTGTCGTTGGGCTCGCTCAGCCAATAGGAAAGCGCG
>LQNS02278160.1:8336596-8349472 GCA_001587735.2 Parhyale hawaiensis
CATATTCGAAACGCCACTGATATCAAAACTGTAGAGTTCAAAAATTTGCTGGATTCACATTTAAGAAGAATACCAGATAGACCAGCGGTCAGCGGTTACGTGCACTGTGGAGATAATTCGCAAACTGCGGCACCACAGAAGACACCCAGCAGAGTGACTCCACACACGTGGGGTGACGTGAACAACGTCACCTGGACTTCTTCCGAAGACTCTCAAGGTCGGTAAGGTATGTAATAGTGTCATTATTATATATTCATGTACAGAGCAGCATCTGCTACCGGAGGAACATAGGAAGTCAATCAGCAGATTCTATTAAATTAGTATATATTGAACCGTAATTAATATGGATATTACAATCCAATACATGGTGATCAGGCCTACACATATTTGTAGGCATAAAAGGCTCACACAATATACCTGGCTATTTACTCCAACAGATACATAGGCAAACTAGCACATTTTGCACATACCTACCTGCAGTGCTGTTAACCTATACACAAAATGTATATTGAGCACTTGACCTTCATGATGAGTGAGTTCTCATGCAATATAATTAACGAGAAATGTTACTTACCTATTGAAGTCAATGTTCACATACATGCCGTTTTATTAAATGAACTGTCAAATAACAAGTAGCAAACGTGAAAATACAATGACTGCCATTTGATTGAACGACGATCTTCACGTTAATGTTGGTTTTGATCTTGTGTAACTTATCTTCGTGGCAATAGATGTCACTAATGAGTCTGCTTTGTCTCCATTGACAGACGGAGCTTCACAACTGAAAGAAACAATGGCCTGAAGAAGGTTTTATTCAGTGGATGACTCATTCATATTCTGATATTGGTGGTCGGATCACTGAATTAACTGAGTGGCCAGGAATGCGACTTTGCTATTTTTGAACCTATATTATAAAGCTAATTTGAATAATATGAGGTATATCAAGGGTTTAATAGTTTAAAATAGTTATTTAAGGCTCAATCTCCTCATTGTTGTTGAATTATTGGGGTATATGTTGCTCATAAACATTTGTAACTTGACCGCAACAAAATTAAGGATTTTCTGTATCTTTTCAAATTTTGACTTTTTTCATTTACCACAGAGTCAGCAGTTCAGAAAATAATTGTATATTAGGTGACTAAATCTGCAGAGGCATATCTTCGAAACATACTGTAGGCTTCTAGTCGAATTACTGACAATTTCAGAGCTTCCAGGAGTATTTATACACTCAGATGTCAAAATTTGAATTTTCACAAAAATCGGTGACCTTTTGGCCTCTGCTGACCAAATCTACTATATAATAATTCTGCAGCACAAAAATAAATAAATAAATAAATAAATAAATAAATAAATAAATAAATAAATAAATAAATAAATAAATAAATAAATAAATAAATAAATAATATTTATTTATTTATTTATTTATATATTTATATCTTTACTGTCACGCTCTATGGGAATAAGATAGGAGAAAATTCAGATTTCAAAATGTAAAAAAAAGTGGGTACCTTGCATTTTTTTTTCGGCGAAAAAAAAAGAGTTGGGTACCTTGCAATCTTTTTCTTCAGTATTAGATAGGGGAAAAATACAACTAATAAGATAGGAGACAATTCAGATTTCAAAAGGCAAAAAAAAAAGTTTAGTACCTTGGAATCTTTTTCTTCAGTATTAGATAGGGGAAAAATGAGGAAGCCCAAAAGACGGCGGGGGTTTTGGTGAAGTGTTAATTTTTTGCCGTCATTCATAATGACGGCTCGGGCCACTAGTTATCAACATAATTCGCACATATATCATTTCAACTTATGGAGTGCTTCAAGACGAGCATTTTGAGGGGTCATTCACTTCAGTATGACTACCCAGTCCAGAGTTATGGCAATTTAGGTTTCCTCCATCCCAAAAAGGTTGAGCAGTATTGGGGTCCATATCCAACTTCAAAGCCGCAGGAACAGTAAGTAGTATTGCATCCCTAAATTTTCAATGGTAACTTGAAAAAAAGTGAAAACATAGGTAAAATACTACCACTTACATGTGCTTTCGTCAGTTCTAGGGGGGGGGGGTGCAAGGTGAACCCACTCAGTGCACGGACTATTACGAAAACAAACTAATAAACGAAGCAGATGCCTGGGTAAAAAGAGAAAACTGTAACGGAAATATTGCACTGAAACTCATTATATGTCTACCGTTCCTGGTCGTCAAATTAACAAGAAAGCACTGATATTGGGTCGTATTCATAAAGAAAAAGATATGCTTATACTTCAAACTATGAAGGAAATCCTTCTACTTCTATTCATAAAAATTTCAACCAAAACCTTTTACTTTCAGAGCAGAAGCACATCCTTATACTCGTTTAAAAGTAAATGGTTATTCATAAAAAAGACCTTTTACTTCAAATAAAGAGCAAATGCTTTAAAAAAGCTGAGTCTGCTCAGTAGCAGACTTCAGTTATAAATGAAAGGCTGTTTTGTCCGATTCTTAGTACGATGGCAGATTTTGTGGATGTGAGGCATATTAATTAAACAATGCATGCCCCGTTTACCTACACTTTATCGTGATTTTAAGATATCATTCCTTATTGAAAAATGAAAATGCACAGTGGTTTGCAGATCGATTTTTAGGCACCAATTAAAGAAACTCGGGGAGGTGCCTTGTCATCTGTCCATAGAATGAAGATATGTTAGCGTTTTCTCAGTGGTCCTGGCCATCAAAAAAGGTATCGGTCAAGAAATTGGTGTTAGCCAAGCTACGGTATCACATGCACTGACTGCATGTGAATACAGTTCTTGATTGTATACTATAATTACCTCAGCCAAGGAGGTTATGTTTTCACCGAGTTTGTTTGCCAGTATGTCTATTTGTGTGTCTGACACCAAGATAACTCTAAAAGTTATGGACGGATCTCTACGAAATTAACAAGGTTTGTTAAGTATGTTCGAAGGAACAGATGAACTTTTGGCGGAGATCCGCTCATCCGTTTGTGTATTTGTCTGCCCCTTTTTGCTTAATGCCATAACTCAAAAAGTTATGAAGAGATTTTTCTGAAATTTACATGAGTTGTTAGGTATATTACGAAGAGTAAATGACCAAATTATAGATACGACATGTTTGTTTTTGTGTTTTATTTTATGACTGTTAGCAAAATAACTCAAAAAGTTTGGAACGGATTTTTATAAAATTTATAGGAATTGTTAAAAATCATAAAAGACATACTTGTAAAGGATCAAATGTTGGTGATGATCGGTTTGTTCATTAGTGCGTTTGACTAATGTTTGCGAAATTTTTTGTTAGAAATAACTCATGAACTTACGGAAGGATCTTCAAGAAAATTACAGTACCTTCAATTACGGTGAAAAGGCACAAATGACCAGAATTTAGTGTTGATATTAAGAGGAAATATATAGTATCAGAACCAATTTCAGATTTTTGTTGATGTACGTTGCTTTGCTTGGCGGAGGTATGCGCACGCTTTCAGACTGTTCTAGTTCCTCTTGCGAATGAACGGGTAAAGTTTCCACCTACCAACAGAGAAGTAGCAGAGGCGAAACAGTTATGGTAAGGAGGTATATGTTTTCGACAGCTATTGGTGTCATCGATCGTACTCTCAAAGGGATACTGAAATCAAAACTGCATGGAGATAAGTACATTAATAATCGAAATGGCAAGTCTACTCTGAATGTTCAAGTCGCTAGTAAAAGAAATATTCACTTGTGTTAGTTGGCCTGGATCCGTGCCTCCCGAAACACTTGTCAACCTTTTACTTCTGCTTCGAGGATATCCTCGCAAGTATAAGGTAATCATTATGAATATGGAAAGAAGGATATGCTTATGCTTCTACCTTTTGCTGCAGAGCATTACCTTATACTTCTACCTTATGCTTAGAAGGATATCCTTCATTTTTATGAATACGGCCCATTAAGGCTTCTTCATTGTTCACGCTTATGGTTATGACTCTGCTCAGCAGCATATTATAGTGATGTTAATAATATGATAATAAAATCTTTCTTAAGAACACGACCACAATACACTGATACTGTAGGTACTCGTAGTATGCGTCGGCATGATTTAGGATATTAAATATAGATAGAAGGGAGCGCCACTTATTTCATTTCGGGGAAAGCTTCACTGCCCTTCTTCCCGTGTTGTCAGAAATTTCTTTGCAAATCTATATTTCTAGGGCTGTTCACGCTTCAAGTAAAATTCACTATATAATAATACACAGTTGTTGGTCGCTCCACGCTTGCTTGCTCGCTTGCTCTTTTTTGGTTGGTCCTTCCCTCCATCACGCTGTAAAGGATTTAGATCGGAGAAAATTCATCCACTGAAAAACAAGTTGAGGTACCATAAAACTTCAGCACTTGGAGTTACGGTGGCAAATATAGCTTCTGAAATATATTGTCAAAAGTGGATTTACTGCATTTTCTGAATTTCGCTTCGCTTTGTAAGGAGCCTGATAAATGAAAGGCGGTATCTTCATCAGAGTTTTAGATCCTGTCGGGCATCAGCTATGACGCATATTTTTTGCTAAATTTCTTCGTAGCAGTGAGAGAGGCTCAGTCTTGGTGGGATTTTCGTTTCTTTTCGGCATAATCCATTTAGCTTATGCCTTCAATAACTGAATCGTTACGTTGCAATGGCAACTTCACGCTGAACAGACGCCAAATTATATTCAGTTTACAACGCAGCCAAGGCGCTTTAATAGGGAGATCGGCTAGCCATCGAGTCAACCAAATCCGGTGTGGCAGTGACGCGCTCATGAATCTCATTGGTGGAAGGGCAGCGGTAGCAAGGAGTTTTGCGGGGGAGCAACACAAAAATATGATGAACGAAATTGCGATTAATGCATACGGCGACTGGCAGCAGCCACAATTGAAAGCCACACCCGAGTCTTGAGCTTCACGGACGAGGCTCCTGGCTCCCTCCTCTCTATTAAAGCTCCTTGCTGGCAGCCAAATTTCGACGCTTGAGATTCAGCTATCTATTGGTATCCATGTTACAGTCACCCCTGAGCATTGCCGGTGCATTCTTTTGATTTGACTACATTTTCTTGGTGCTGCTCAACGTTTTGCCACTTCCAAGTGATATTCGCGCCTAACCTTGCAGGGGAATATAAAGCTCTCTCAAAACTTTTGGCGGTACATGAATTTCTTCTGTAGAAGATTACGCCTGCAGGTATGAGACCTATTTTACAGCAAAACCTAATCTGGAAGCAGGAACAGTAAACCCCAATTAGGAATTTTTGCGTCATTTTTGACGGCTTTGCCCTGAAGCAAATAAGAATCGATCAAACTGCAAGGCCAGAAGCCACCGGTCTCCTTGACGTATCCACTATACATAAGTTAGGCCGCGGCCCCAACGACTAGACAAGCTACGAGGAAACGCGACAAATTTGTTGCACGACAAAATGTAGCGGAGGGTACAGCAGTCTGCTGTCCCCACCGCCGCAACTGCGATGCCTCGCGACACCCGTGCATTGCTGCGACATGACCCCGTAAATATCGCATCGCGTCGCTTCTTGTGTTCTGTGGGGCCCCAGCCTTACCTAAATACTGCTAGCCCAGTCAAACAAAGTTCGTATTTCAAAGTAGAGAAGAAATGGTGGTGTACTTAAAATTGCAATTAATTGTAAACATCAAGTTCAATAAATATTTCGTGTATGTGTTGGCTAATGACATGAAGAAATTCGAGTCTAGAATTAACATACGTAGATAGACATGAAATATAAGCCCCGGGCGGATTCTATAGTCCGTGAAGCAAAGTAACTATTAACTTCAATGTGCATAGGCACATTGTTTGTCGATCCTTGAAGATTCAGGTAGTTTGACATACTTCAAACAGTCTTGGTAGAATGCGAAACATGTGCTGCTCACTCATGGCTCCCGCTATCATTATATTTATCATTAATATACTCTTAGCTATTATCTCACTCTCCACCAAAGCAGTTTTAAACTTATACCGGTGTCTCACTGGACACGCGTAAGGACAACGTGATGCGAGGATGTGCAGCTTGCATGTCGCTTATGCTCCCGTATCTATGCTACAGAGTACAATTATATTTTAGAACGACGTCTGAGCTGCCCATTCTTGCTTCGAGTTGTTAGTGTGAACGCATAGGTGGCCTCGGCATAAGATGAGCGAGTGTATTTGCAGCAACAGCACTTGGGGGGAACTGAGCACTGGAGGCAAAAATTGTAATGCCGGGACCACACCGGGCATACGTACAGACAACCTGTTGTGAGGAGGCGAGACTCGGACGTCATTTATGCTGCCGTATCTATGCTACCATTTTTGCATATTTTTCGAAGCGATACGATAGTTGCTCATCCTACAGCGAAGAGTTGGGCGCAAGCAAGGAGGTTCTAATAGAGAGTAGCGCACCCTCTCTATTTATCCTACGAGAGCGTTGCGAGTAAACTTTTCCCTTAAAATGGCTGAGTGGCTTATCCAATCGGAGAGCGGCATTGACTCATGCAGCCTATATAGGAAGGAGTCCTGAGCTCATATTTTTATAGCCATTAACCATCGACGAAATTCCGAGCGGATGGAAGTATGTAAAGGAAACTTATATCCTGTATACCACCTGAAGATGAAAGCAACAGGGTGAGCACTGGGATATAAATCTTCAGACACGATTGTCTTCGCAAAAATATTGAAGAACTGCCTGTCTGTATCTTCCTTAATTTTTTTTTTTTATATGTGCTAACCACTGCCACTTCAGCCACTTTAAGGACTCCAAACGCCAGCTTCGATCACGTAACAAAGCCATGTGTTTACTCGCCCAGAGAGTGCTTGGGCTTGCTCCTCCCATTAGAAGCTCCTTGGGTGCAAGAATGTACATGTGGCCCCGGCATTAGGGACATATATATTAAAATAATTATATTTATAGATGCGCGCTTACTCCCATTGTCGCAAGTTGCTCTTCTCGCCAGATCAAAGAGACTCCAGGCCACAGTTCACTTACTATAGTAGTTATGTCAGGTCTGTGTGCATGGGTTACGCCCTTGAAATCTTCAGAACTGTGACGTCGAAATTGCGTCACAATTTAGAAAATTCAGGGGCTCGTTGCAAACATTCAAATCTGACATAACTATCTTCTATAAGTGAACTATGCTGCAGACACAGTAATAATTCTGTAGCTTCTTAGCATTATTATCGCTGGGGTGACTGCAGTAACTGCTGTACGGTCAGAGAGGATCCTTGCTACGGTGGGGCGCCCTAGCAAATGCAGTAAATAAGTAAAAAGGTCCGTATTAAAAACAACGCTCATTAATTACGCTCAGACCTCATAATTATACGGTGTTGATTAATTTCATCAGTAGGGCACATCTTGTTCTACGCAGTACGTCTTTTGTTGTTCTTGTCGCTGTCGTTGCTGTTGTTGTAACATAATACGGCTCACCGCCCGGGCTCCGTACTCTTTCAAACATTTCTACGAGTCAGTAACTGGTCGAAATGAATAAGCAGCGAGATTGTCATCATGCACGCATGCTCAACACAAAAAATCGGGCATGCAATTCCATATTTGCCTGGAACATATTTCAATTTCTCTCACATTTCCTCTCATTTACAGCACAGTTCTTCAAAATTATTTAATTGGCTGAAGCAGTAAAAATTCCTTTCGACAAACAATGCATCTCCCAGCAGGAAATTAATGCGGCTGGACAATATAGTTTGCAGAGTTAGGGTGTAGAGCTACATTAAATTCTGTAGCCTGCCAGCTGTTAATTCCTAAATTGGACAGAAACGTAGTGCACTTATGTGCAGCAAATAGTGTGGGGAAAATTGTGGAATAGTGTACATACTTAATGACATCTGTTTGCCCTTAAGACAATTCTTTCAAAATTATTTCATAGTAAATCACATCATATGATTCTTCTAATATTCTAAAACTTGAAATGTCCATTCGCCACACAATGCGCCTTATCCAACTAAAGGCGTGTTTGTTTTCCCACCAATTTGAGCGAGATGGTCAAATGCAACCATCCAAACTTATCTGCAATCTTTGGCGTACGAGTCACCACTATGGCTCGAGTATTAAGTGCTGACCACCAGCCGATTACCCTTGTGATGGCAAAAAAACTCAGCCCAGCAGCTCCAGAAAAGCTTGAAGCAAGGCGAGTAAGATCATCTTTTGCAAAATGAAGAAATCGTATTGGAAGCATCTTTACTTGGCTCAACGAAAATACAGTATCAGCCGATAGCTAGATACAATTGTGATGAAATTTCTGCAACTTTCTGAAGTTCGTACTTATCATCCGCGAACGAAATGAGAGAGGTGATAATGTTTTCGTAGAAGATTTAAGTATATATAATATATTTGTAAAAAACAAATTAAACTAAGCTAATTATCTAATAATAAATACAAAGTAGACAGATAAAAATTAACGGTCCGGGATGAATAAAAATCCCATCATCAGAAAAAGAGCAAAAATGAAAATCTATAAAGGTAAAGTCAACTTGGACCCACCCTCACCTGTGAAACCCACATGCACTGGTTTGTGCTGCGGGTATAGGCCCACTGGCCCCAGATGAGCAAGTGTAGTCGCAGTCGCCCTCGGGTCACAAACTATGGCGCCAATTTACCGGAAGGAACAAATGACCCGAGACCCCTCCACCCCCCTCATCTCTGAGGAAGGCAGTTCCACCACGGCGCCGTGCATGCACACACAACTGCCGAGTCAGCACACCAAGATCTGCAAAAAGCTCGTGTGCCTCACGGGCATCGAAAGAGCGATACAAGGCGTCAGAGCTGAGAACGGAAGCATGCAGCTACCGTGACGACCTAAAAATAAAATTTCCTTTATTTCCTACTGAGGGGAGCATATATTGTATGTGGTCGGGGGGGAGGTCTAAAAAGCGAATGAACAGAGCTGTGTGGAGGAGCCGGATGTCAGCTCCTGTACAGTTGGCAGCTGTGAGGCTAATCGTGGGTTGTATGAAGCGGTACAGCTGAAGTTATAATTAAGGCTAGGTCTTGTTCTGTGGATGTAGAGGGATTCTAATGTTGTGAGCTCTATTGAATTAGAAGAGTCAATGATTGAGAAGTCGTTCGTGCTGATAGATGGTTGTTTTGTTCTGCATGTAGGCGGGGAACTGAATATGAAAGTCTTGCAAGAGGTAAGCCCGTTCGGCTGGATACACCTAAATGTTGGTCAATGCGGGATTTGAAATGTTATCCAGTGCTACCAATGTACGAGGCATAAGTTTATATGAGGATAGGCTTCAGAGAGGAACGGTTTCAATGTATTTACTGCACTAACAGAGGCTTTGTTGTAGTACGGAAGCGAGTGAAAAAAGTCCCGACCCCGCATTCTCAGGCACGGGAGAAGTTTTTCAGTCACTGCTACGATTAATTTGAAATCAATGCAATAAAAACTTTATTATTTCGGGCATACCATTTGTCCTCCTCGTACCTTACCTTCTCAAACGAAGTTAACTTTCTCCGAACTTTCTTCAAAAATAACGGTTATCCGCGCCGTCTCCTGGACCACTACTGTAGATTGTTTCTAGACAAACTGTTCGATCCTGGCATTAGCAAACCGTCCGTCCGTAAATTAGACTTCTTTCACTCGCTTCCGTACTACAACGAAGCTTTGTTAGTGCAGTAAATACATTGAAAACGTTCCTCTCTGAATGCTACCCACATATAAACTTCAAATTTTCGTGCAAAAACACATTTACCAAAGGGTCCTACTTCAAATTTAAAGACAAATCTCCCAAATCACTTCCGTCAATTGTTATCTACCGTTTCAAATGCAGAGGATGCAATGCCTCGTACATCGATAGCACTGGACAACATTTCAAAGCCCGCATTGACCAACATTTAGGTGCATCCAGCCGAACCGGTTTACCCCTTGCAAAACCTTCACATTCAGTGTCATAACCCTAAAAAATATCGTAAGCTATCAAACTTCAATTACTGCATAATTAAAGACGTTTTAAGTAAATTAAAAAATGAGCAAGTCTGTCAAGCTATTATATTTTGGAGGAAAACTGGAGTCCCTGACGTTTACGCTAATTGCACAATTTGTCTTAAATATTGTGGCTTTAAAAAAATTCTATGCCTTCGTAATACAAACCAGAGGTTTGAACATAACGGTCTCCCAGTGCAGTCCACGGTTCTCTCCTCTCCCCCTGTCGACCACCCCACCTCTCGAACTATGTTTGGTACGTGTTACGTACCGAGACGCTCATTAAAAAGGATGCCATTGATTACCAGAAAAATAATCTGCTAGGCAAAATAGCAAAAGTTTGGAATACAATAATGTAAGATGGTGACATGTATATAAAGATTCTTCCAAAGGTTGCAAGATATTTGAAGGTTTCACGAATACAATGGTCATATATGGTACGCAACCGCCGGACTGGCCGGTGAAACTAAGGTTGGCGGGCAGTCGAGCAGCGACCTCCTTGGCGTTGACAGTGGAGGAGGCCGGCCGTGTTTTGGTCGCCTGGCCGCAGCTTGTGGCCGGGATTAAAATTTGAATCAAGTCCCATCGTTGTGCTGTTTTACCGAAATATAATTGAAGACAAGGAAAGCGGTGTTTACTTGGAAATCCTGCAAGAAAACATACATACCCCTGATCCTTAGATAGGAGGTCACGAGCTACCCCTGAAATAAGATAAGCTCGTGACATCAGCTCCCCGCCTACATGCCGAACAAAACAACCATCCCTTCAGCAAGAACAACTTCTCAGTCATTGACTCATCTAACCCAAGAGAGCTCACAACATTAGAATCCCTCTACATCGACAGAACAAGACCTAGCCTCAACATTATGACTTCAGCAGTACCGCTGTACCGGCGATGGCCTGCGCGTTATCAGGCCGCCCCCATTGTCCAGCCACCGGATGCCTCTTTGTTTGTATGAGCTGGCTTTGAGCTTGGGGCTCTGGGTAGCCCCTGAGTTGGATGAAATGCCACTCTAAAGGCGGATAAGACCGTTTTGGTCCAACGGCATCCCTGAGAGGAGATGAACAAGCTGGTGCCATAGCTGGGTACTCAGTCTTCCGCAGTCTGCTCTTCTCTCTCTTCCATCAGGTAGTACCACCTGATGCTCTTTTCCTTTTCTTTCTCTTCTTTTTCTTTTCGGTCAAAGCCCGTACTGGTGATGGCAGGGTCTGGGGCGCGTAGATAGCTGGCCGCTTTCGTAGCAATCGTTACTGTCGGTTTGTTTTTTCTCTATTATGTTTTATACCATCTTCTTTGTTTATGGGGTTCTTTGTTTCTTCTTCTTTGTATATTTCTGTATTTATTTGTATATTACTGTATATTAATGTACTTTTATTTTTTCTCTTTTTTTTACTTTGTGGGGATGCAGAAAGCAACCCGGGACCGGGTCGGGCTCGGGGGTGTCGTCTCCTCTACTGTAATATTAGAGGACTGTATGCGAAACTTGTGGAGCTCGACTTTTGTGTCCCGTGGTGTGGATGTTGTGTGCTGCTCCGAGACTTTGGTGACTGGCAGAAGGCACGACGCTGAGTTTGCCTTGGCGGGTTTCCAGTCCCCTTTTCGAAGGCTGTGTGGATCAGGGCCTGGATTCCGTGGAATAGCCGTTTATATCCGGAGCGGATTCTGTGCTTACCGGCAGTCAGTGCATGAATGCACCTGTCATGAGATCATCGTTGTAAGGGTGTGTGGCCGACTGAATAATTATTGTTTATTCTCCTTATATCGGAGCCCTGCAACTGATGATTCTCTTTATGACTGTTTATTGACGGCGATGGCCTCGATCCAGAGCACGGATCCCAAGTCAGCGTTTGTTTTTGTTGATGATGTTAATGCACACCACAGGGACTGGTTGGGATCTACATCACCGACTGATTGTCATGGTGTCGCTGCGTTGGACTTTTGCACCTTGTCTAGTTGTGAGCAGCTAGTTCGTGGGTCCACGCATATTGCTGGTAACTGTCTCGACCTCGTTATGACTGATGTCCCGGCCTTGATGACGGTGACAGTTGGCTCCCCTATTGGCTCTTCCGACCACTCACACCTAGTTTTGTCCTTAGACCTTAATCAGATCGTTCCTGTGGTTGACACCAAGAGAGTGCTATTTGTTAAGAGCAGGGCTAATTGGGTGGCTATTACTCGGGCAGTAAGAACGTTACCTTGGCGCCAGGTTATTCATAGTGAGGATCCTGTCTCTGAGCTTAACGACTTGACTGTGTCCATTTTGGAGAGGTTTGTCCCTAAGAGGACCATTCTTGCGAGGTCTCGAGATAAGCCGTGGTTTGACGACCAGTGTCGGTTTGCTTGTGAAGCTAAACAAGCGGCTTATCGGGCATGGTGACGTTCGCGTGACCGCACGTTGGGGTTGACCTATGTTGATCGTAGGGTTGAGGCTAAGCGTATGTATGAGGACGCACAGCGTCGTCTGAGGCAGCGTTCCAGGGAGTCTCTGCTGAGTATTGACCATCCACATCGTTGGTGGAGTCAGCTAAAGGGTTCAGTGTTCGATGTAGAACCTTCGTTGCCGCCCCTTATTGGTCCAGGTGGTGGCATCAGTACTGATCCCTTGGCAAGGGCGGAGCTTTTCTCGGCTCACTTCGATGGGCAGCAGAGCAGAGGTGTTATTGCATTGCCTCATGGATGCCAACCTGAACCTCGCTTGACCTCTTTGGCGTTCAGATCTGGTGCATTCAATTTGCTGCTTCAGGTCCTTGATTCGTATGGAGGTGTGGATCAGGTGGGCATGTTTCCTTTGTTTTATAAGCAGCTGGCTGATGTTCTTGCTCCCAAGCTTACAGTGATCTTTCGGCGCCTAACACGGTTACGAAATTTTCCTCGTTGTTGGCGAACTGGGAATATTACTCCTATTCCCAAGGGTCCGGTGTCGCCCTATGTGGCCAACTATCGACCCATCACACTGACGCCCATTTTGTC
>LQNS02278160.1:8354576-8365136 GCA_001587735.2 Parhyale hawaiensis
TGTCAGTCTGTCTGTCTCTACGTTGATGCTCCTGTCAGTCCGTCTGTCTCTACGTTTATGCTCCTGTCTGTCCGTCTGTCTCTACGTTGATGCTCCTGTCAGTCCGTCTGTCTCTACGTTGATGCTCCTGTCTGTCAGTCCGTCTGTCTCTACGTTGATGCTCCTGTGAGTCCGTCTGTCTCTACGTTGATGCTCCTGTCAGTCCGTCTGTCTCTACGTTTATGCTCCTGTCTGTCCGTCTGTCTCTACGTTGATGCTCCTGTCAGTCGGTCTGTCTCTACGTTGATGCTCCTGTCAGTCCGTCTGTCTCTACGTTGATGCTCCTGTCAGTCCGTCTGTCTCTACGTTTATGCTCCTGTCTGTCCGTCTGTCTCTACGTTGATGCTCCTGTCAGTCCGTCTGTCTCTACGTTGATGCTCCTGTCAGTCCGTCTGTCTCTACGCTTATAACCCCTTCTCCCAGCGTCGCCCGAAAAGTGAGAACGACTCTGCATGAAATATGCAGCAATTGGCAGAAATCTTCAAGGGCGCAATTAAAACTGATTAAAATATGGTGCGATAATCAGTTTGTTCGTTTGTGCGTTTGTCTAATGTTTCTCTTAAGTAGTGTTTGTCAGGACATAATTTAAAAAGTTACGGTCGGATCGTCAAGAAAATAACAGGAACTGTTCTTAATGTCAAGAGGCACACATATATATGATCAAGTTTAAGTTTCAGGACCAATTTCAATCTTCCATCAGCATTGCGTTGCTTGCATGGCGGTGGTATGCGCTCTCAGAGCGCTTTTGGAGGTCCTTATTGTTTGAAAGCCAAAAGTAATGAGCCCAGCGCGCATTTGTTGCCGTCAGTTTTGACGGTTGGGCAGTCTAGTTTCGTCATACTTGCTGGTAGGGGAATACTTGCATTTCAGGTATACTAAGGTCGTCAAATCAAAGAAATAAGGATACAATTGACAGTTGTACTATTATAGTTCAGATATTTTCTTCCCTAATGCGAGGGATAGAGTTATAACATGTAAAGAACTTGTTACCATTCTCTTGGCTATAACCACATTACTCAAAAATTTCGCGAAAACTATCAAACTACATAATAATACGCTACTTGTGGGTTGGCTGGTTGGATGGTTGGTTGGTCTTTCGGTCCTGATTTAAAGTACTGACTACCTAAAATAAACATCATCAGCTGATTAGTTAGGGGCTGCTGTCTTGCCAAACATTTAAAATATAAGCTTTGAATGTATATGAAATACCACTAAGCGGTAGCACAGATACTATATTCTTCTTCCTTCACACAGTTGATATTTTGCCCAACTAATAATGCTCAAGTTCCGTAGGATATCAACTACAGGAAAGGGGCAGAGATCAGACATACGCAGAAGAGCGAAGGAAACGGGAACTTCGTTGAAGTAATTAGTTTCTCAAGTTATTTGATGAGGGTGCAAGATTAAATGGAAAGAAAACTTCTGCTACGTATAAATTTGCACCATAGCATGACAATAGTAGGCATATCAGCCGATCCTTCATCCAAGTCAACTCCTCTGGAGGCGGTGTTTCCACATCTCTAAGCCTCTGTATATGGAAGCCCATGGCTTGATTTGAGAACCATCTTGACATAGAGATATTTTTTGTCCTGTCATTGTTGTTAAATCGGGTTCCTTTCAAATGTTCGAACAACAAAAAACGATCTAGATCATCAAGATTATGACAGTTGTGTGAGTGAGGCTATTTTTCGATTTAAGATATAATTACAAAGTTCCAGCCAAATCTGTTGACTTTCTAAATTCACCTCCCCCGGAGGGGGACTTTGCCCCCCATTTAGCAGGTGTTCCAATACGCATTAGACTAATTTTTTTTTTGCCCCAGATCCGTCCTCATCCAAGGATCAAATTTCTCTACAAAACGAAAATGCCAAATTTTTACCATTTTCGCTGGGGTGATCCTTTTAAATGCAACAAGCAATCAGATATTACGGCAGTTCAATACATAGATGTTCTATGAATGTCAAGATCCAGCAGTTCAAACTTACTGCTATCCAGTAGATGGCAGCTCTCTTTGGGCTAAATTCACTGGATAGGCCATCAGTGCAATGACAATGCGTACAGTGACATAGTTCGGCGGTTGGTGGGAGTTCCCAGATGCACAGGAGCTAGTGATGTGTTTGCGTCGTATGACGTAAAGTGCCTCAATATTCATGCTCTTAAATGGGCGCATAGCCTGCAAATGAGAGTGGAAACTCTGGTAACTCGATGCTCCAGAAGATATGCTCTGATCCAAATTACCAGAGTTCGGCACCTAAGCAGCGGTGGGTGAGGATACTGCATGTAGGCGATGACTTCCATGATCGGAATGACCTCTAGCTGATGTGTCTACTACCTGCTACTTCCCTAAGCTTCTTTGTCGTTGCACGCAGACCTGAGCTGATGTGTCTTCTCACACTGACTCTTTACTGTACCTTTTCCCTTAGCCGCTGGAGGTGTTTTGATGATGCGTAGCACGGGGTACGGTAGGACCATGTGTGGGCCTGTTTGTATTATAATGACTGAGCTTTGGTTAAAAATTGTAATATAATCCTTATCACAGCCCCGCCCCCACCCCCTGGCAAAATTGGTTACCGTGAAACAGTATTTGTGGATCACACAGTGGAGGGGTAAGCATGAGTCACTAGCAAATTGTCTGTACGATCGCAGCAAACTGTTATTACTTTCTTTACTCTTGGGTGAGAAGGAACTGTTTATTGCCATTCGTGTCTGTACGTGAAGGCCGAGTGTACCCATGTATTTTCCTTGTGCGTAGCCACCAACTTATGTGACTCGGCCTAAACACGTGTTTGAACTTTGGTTACTTTGTACTAGTAAGCTTATTTGTGAACCTGTTGTGTTCTAAATAAAAGTTATTATTATTAAATTCCCGCAGAAGAGCTTTCATAATGCTAGATGAATGAACTGAGCTGTGCATTGTCATGAAGAAAGAGGATTCCACGGAGAAACTTAACTAGCCGTTTTTTCGACAATAATTATGTTCTCAACTTCTACAACATACAGTATATTCATGATACGCTCTTGTTATAGATTACTTCCCTGACTCTCAAGGAAAGGAATCATCCTCTTCGAATTTCAAAGAAAGAGGGGTCCTCACTTTATAAGTCGAATTTTCTGCCTTGGCTTAAATTTGAACAGCCCAGAACCGCATGGAGAGCCGCTGTTTTGCCTGGAACTTATTCTTGGGCTGGCACTGGCATATCCAGGTCTCGTCTCCAGTTAGGAACCGTTCAAAAAAAATTCTGCTCAACCGCAATCTTGGCTAAGAGGCTCATTGACGTGTCAGCTTGTTGAGTCAGCTGGTGAGCGCTGGCAGCTTCTAATTGGGCACCTGGTGAGCAACGAGCTTCTTGAGGGAAAGAGTTCGGTGGAAAATTTAAAAAGCGGGTCCATGGGAAATGCTACAATAATCTGCTACATTTTTATTGAAGTCCAACGGTCTTCCTCTAAGCATGCATGCATTCTGAACCTCAATCACTGTTTCTTAATTCAATGAGGCTGATGACCTCCCCTTCCTTGGATGTCTTTGATATTCTCTCTTCCTTTGATGCAGGTTACCCATACACGAACAGTAGTGCGGTGTGGAGCGGTAGCTTCGACAACTTGCAGCAAAGCATTACTTAATATGTACAAGTCAACTCACTTACGAAACCGGTGTTTCCTCCTCTCTCACCATTCTCTGTAGAACTCCATCTTTCGATCTGAGTACCATCTTAAAACAGGTGGCACGGGTCAACAAGCAGTTAACTGCTAACATTCTTTTAATTGTATTCTCATATACTCCACTTTAGTGATTCAAAATCTGAAGGCTGTTGTTGCCTATCAGGTCCCATATGCATGAAATCAAAAGTTTTTCCAGGTTCTTAGTGTTGCTCATGTAGAACGCCAGCAGGGAGCTAAGTACTCCTACTACAATGTCAGTAGCGTGTAGCTCTAAAAAAATACATATGTGCACTGCTAGTCATCTTTTTGTTATAACTATCGAATCAGCGTCCAATAATGAATTAATGGCAGATCAAGTTTTTAGCAATATGAATGAAACACTATTTTTGTAGACCAGCGAAGTCTAAATACTTCTCAAGTTTTGTAAGCAACGTAGTATTTGTTCTCATTTTAAAATAGCCATTTGCCATGCTCCTGAAATTATCCTCCAGACAAATTCGTCACAACGAAACACCAGCTAATGTACAAGTGAGTAAAGCCCGGTGCCCAAGTAACAACATTCGTTGGGGCTAGCAGCCTAGAGGCAACTCAACTAATCCGACTGAGTAGTCGTGGCCGTGACTTCAGCACCAAGCCGATGAACATCGTGCACTATTACTTAAAATATCAATCTTTGTGTATTGAAAATGCTCATTATTATTAGCGATGGCTGAAAGTTCACCATTGCCGCTTGCTATGGTGTGAAAATTGTAGTGTCGACTGAGATATTCGACAATTATTCATGCAGTTAAATTTTGCTCAAATTGAACCCGTGGCGCGGCTTCGTAAACGGATTAGTTGAATTGGCTCTATAGGCTGCTAGCGGCAACGAAAGTTGTTACGTGGGCACTGGGCTTCAACGTGGGTTGTGATCTTCGACGTTACCTGTTGCGGTAAACTAGTTCGGTGCGTATGAACGTACTTAATCTCAGGTTTAAGTTCGACTTGCTCTCTTACATACCGTAAATATTTAACCTCCTGTCCATAAAAAAGCAAAATTGCTGTTATTCTGACGAATGATATAATAATGTACCTTGTGTAGCTACCTATGGGTCTTCGGAAGAAGTCCAGGTGACGTTCCTCACTTCACCTCCACGTGTGTTGAGTCACGCTGCTGGGTGTCTTTTGTGGGACCGCAGTTAGCGACCAAAGAGAGAGCCAGCAGCGAATTAGCTCCACAGTGCACGTAACCGCCGATAGCTGGTATATCAGGTATTCTTCTTAAATGAGAATCCAGCAAATTTGGAACTCTATAATTTTGATATCAGTGGCTTTTCGAATATACCGAGGCATTTTGATAAACAATCTTGCTCTCCGTACGGCGAAGCTATTAGAATATTTTGTGGCCACGGCTTTTCCACCATCTCTGCTAGGGAACGTATATCATAAGTTCTTTCGGTTCTTTCTGAGTGTCTGTTGACAATCCGCTCATTCACATTCACAGTGATACGTTCCAGAATTTTTCGAACATACATGATTTTAAATCGTTGGAATCTCCGTTGTATTCAATACAATTGAAGACAACTAAGTCGTTTCTGGTAATAGTACTCCTACATGCTTCGAATTCTCGCCTTAAGCGATCTTTGGATTGCTTCAAGTTGTTCTAGTTTTTTATTTATTTATTTTTTTTTTTTACTCGGCATCCTATGTGGAAAACAGTATTCTGTTCTCGGAAGAATTAATTGTTTCTGTACTGAGCATTACATCTACTTCGCGTGACGAGAAAGTTCGTAAAAACCCATCCTCACCATCTTTTTCCCACTGGATAGCTCTAGCAATATGTTCTTCGAAGGTAGCATCGTCTTGCATCCTCACTCCGAGGTCTCTTAAAATCTTCTTTCTTTTAATTTCATGCCCATCGCTGGTAGTATATAGAATGGATTCAAGCAGTGTTTGTTTTTTTTCCGTATCTTAGCAGTTCAAAGTTTGTTTCATTTAAGGTCATATTGTTTTTTACCGATGATTGACAGATGATTTCCAGATCTCGCTGCACAGACAGTACGTCTTCGACAGATTGCTCAGCAGCTAGTAATCGTGTATCGTCAGCAAATGACGAAGGGACCGCATAGTTACATCCGTACCCCATGTCATGGACCATGGTGAGAAAGAGCACAAGCCCAAGCACGGTGCTTTGTGGTACTCCACCGAGTACCGGCTATCTTGATGACACTTTGTTGTTGACGATTACACTTTGAGTTCTATTTGACATGAATGCTTCAAGCCACCGAAGACATTTTCCAATGTTATGTATGCGGGAAAGTTGAAACAATAGAATTCCGTGGTCAAGTGGTCAACCTTGTCAAAAGCATTAGCAAAATCTAAGTATATACGTTCACATTCTTTCCTTGGCGCACTGTCTCTACGATGGAATCATAATGCTCCAGCAGCTGTGAAGTAGTGGAACGTTTATGTCGAACCGTGTTGTTTTGATGTGAGTAGGTTATTACTATCTAGATGATGCACTAGGTGTTTACGGAACACCCTTTCAAACGTTTTCACTATATACGTGGCTAGTTAATGAGACCGGTCGATATTTAGCTGGATCTTGACTATTTCCAGTTCTGGAGATTAGGGTTATGATTGCGTCTACATAAGTGTTTGATATAACACTATCGTCCAATGATTTGCGCCACATGAGGTAGAGCGGGTAAGAAATGCTTAGCTTGCACATTTTCAGAATTATTGCAGGAACATCATCTAGTCCTGAAACAATGTTTCCGCTAATTTTATCACCAGCAAATTCAATACTTAGTTCTGTGAATTCAAAATCCATTAAGTAGTTATATATCAGTTGCTTCTGATGCTTGATCCTCAGGGTTACTGGTCTTTTTGCTATAAAGAACAAACTTTCTGGTATTGACGGCTCAGCATTGCGCCGATCTCCAGATCGTTATAAGTTATTGATCTATTTTTGTCTAATAACGGTCCAATGTTTGTTTTCAGAGACGAGTGATTTGATGCATAAGAGAAAAAGTACTTAAAGTTTTCTTTTATTTTCTTGATGGCTTCCAGTTCTTTTTCCTGTTTTTCTTCATCATGAGATTTTGCAAGTTTATGTTTAATCTCTTCCAGTTTTCGCCGGTACTCAATTTGTCACTGTAATACATACGACAACTTTTGGCATTTGATTAATTTTGCTCTTTTCTTTAGTAAGCTTTTGCGGAATTTATTGTGGCGATTTTTAGAACATTTCCTTCTAGCCGGTGGTAAGTATTTCACGCACTTTTCCAACAGAAGTTTTTCGAAGATTTCATTCATTGTTTCACTTTGAGTTGAGTCATTTAAAAGAGTGTCCCAGCTTACCGACCACAGCTCATCGTTCAAATATTTCCAATTTATCTGATCATTGAAAGTATTTAAATCTCGAAGACTCTTTATGCTATTTTGCCCATTACTTTTCGAGTCACTCGCTTCACAGCGACTGAACTGGATTGTGATATCGATGAGTTTGTGATCAGACAAAGTTGTATCTTGGGTGCTGATATTCTTTACAAATTCGGTATTCTATACAAAGAGGAGGTCTAAGATGTTGTCTTGCCTTGTTGGCGAAGTAATCACCTACACTAACGGAAGTTGTTCCATTGCCTGTAGTAAAGATAGTGCTTGTTCTCTCTCATCTATTATGTACGAAAACTTTTCGTTAAGAATAAAACTACCTGTTTCATTGGACACGTCTGAATGTAGCCATTTTGGGAATGGGAAATTGAAGTGACCTGCAGCGATTACACTGTACTTACTATCACGTCTACTGCAATGCGAGTGAATTTTGTCGAGCAGCTCCGCAAACTTCTCAGTCACATTTTGGCGGTCGATAGCACACCACACAAACCAGTTTAATTTTTTCTCTTTTTACAATTAGAATTTCGCCCATACTATTTGAGAATTTCTGTTCTTTCACATACAACGCTACTCCGCCGCATATGCAGTTTTCGCGGTCACAACTGTGCAAAGTATAGTTTTCCATTTCGACCTCAGCATCACAAATACTCTCATTTAAGTGTGTTTCAGTAATTGAAGTAATGAGTTAAAAATGTAGCTAGACCTCATTACTAGAACTTTGTTCATTTTTGAGGCGGTTTGACTAACAAAAAGCTTGAGCAAAGCAAAGTTCGAGTAATGAAAAGCTAAATTTTAAAAAGTGTGAGCAATGGAATGTTCAACGAATAGGGTGTTTGCGTTACAATATGATTGAGCGCTAGTATGTTCCTTAAAGAACACTTCGAGTAATGAAAAATTTGAGTTGAGAAGAGTTTCTGTACTGAACAATTGAATTGATGATAAGTTCTAGTACTGAAAAGTTTGAGTAATGAAATTTATATTAATGAAGAATACATACCACTTAAACATTCGAATAATGAAAGAGTTCGAGCAATAGAAAATCCGAGAAGTAGCACATTTTAGCGATAAAATGTTCAAGTAATGAAAAACTCACCCGAGCGATGGCAAGCTTCAATAATAAAATTCGAGTAGTGAAATTCCCAAGCAGTGAAAACAAGCAAGTGAGAAGTTCGAACAATGAAAGCTAGAGCTCCAAAATGAAGAGTGCCATATCTAAAAAGTTTGAGCAATGGTTAATTAACTGAAGCAAAATGTGAAAATGTGCAAGTGATGAATAATTCTAGTAATTAAATTTGACAATGTGTTTGTGTTGTGGAAATCTCGGGTCAGCAAAATTTCGAGAAACGAAAAGTTCTACTAAAGAAAAGTTGGAATTATGGAAAGTTTTAGTGACGAAAAGTCCGAGGGTTGGACTGTTCGAGTATTGCAAGCTCTGACTAAATAATAGTTTGCGTAATGAAAAGTTTTACTAACAAGCTTAAGTAAATCGCTCGAGTAATGGAAAGTTCAATCAACAATCGTTCAGTTGAAAAGTTCGAGTAATTAAAGTTTTAAAAGATGAAATGTACTGGTAATGAATATTCGGAGTAAGAAATGTTTCAGCTAATGAAAAATTTGATTGATGAGAAGTTCTAATAATGAAAAAATTGAAAAATAAAAGGTTAAAACAATGAACTATTTTACTAACATAAAGTTCAAAGCATAACTTCGATTATTGAAAAGTTCCAGCAATCAAAATTTGTTGCGTTATGGAATTGTGACGAATGAAAAGTTCGAGTAGCGAAAATTAATTATTAAAATTTTAAGTACGAAATGCAAAATTCCAACATTCAGAAGTTTGAATCGACGTTGGTAACTATGCAATTTATATTAATCGTGATTACGCAACATATCTTAATTACAATTACTAATTACGCAATATGCATTAATTGCAATTCGTTACTAAGCAATTTGCATCAATTTTAATTCCTAGTTGCTCAACAAGCAATAATCACTTTTGGAGGGCTAATACGAGAACGCCTTAGATTGAAAGTACCTGAGGCGTTGCACTAGACTTGATATCTTGATATATGTCAGTGGAAGTAGATGGTTTCGTGACGTGCATAAATCATAGTTCATAATTTCATCACGCACGTCATTCCATAAATGTATTTTCACCACGTGCATCAATCGTAATTTTCTCTCGATCTTTTCATTACGGCCAACTTTCCTCATGCAGGCGGCAGACGGACACTCCTGTGTTTTTAATCGCGGCTCTTTAAAAAACTGCGGTATTGTGTGTAGAAAAAATAATGCAGCAAAGGGATGAATCACCGCACTAAAAATATACTTCGTCATTCAGCTACTACTTTAGAGTATAAAGGATGCACTAAAGCTAGTTAATCTCGGTTGAATCATGCCGATAATTACCCCGAATTACTGCAGCGCGCGAGACAATACTTCGGTTTCAACAATTACAGCCAAAGATCATCAATTAAAATGTCCACTTTGCATGGAGAAGTGACGTCTCTAACAGCCGAGTACTCATGTTATTAATTGTTCTAGATGAAGTACAGGTGTGCTTCAGAAGCATTTATTATCGCATTCCTTGATCCCGTTGTCGAAATAATGGAAAGTGAGTAGCCGATTCTGTCACCCAATACGTTTTGCTGAACGGTTATAGCTTTAGTGAAAAGCCTGTTTATGGGCAAGGACTTGGTAACAGACAGGCATGCCTCAAGTGTAGGAGCAGCGATATGTCTGAGTCCTATGTCTACACGACTCATATTTTCGAGGCAAATATACTGCCTGTTCATTGTTTACCATGCTTAGGCAGTAATTTGAAAGAAATTTCATTGGCGCAGTGTCGCATAAATTGCGTTGTCAGTTAACGTTAACAAGGCATGTTTCAGTACCAACGCGCTTAAAAAGCAGTGCTATTTAGCTCTCTTTACAGTTTCACTCCGCAAGCACCTATGCACTCCCGACATGCAAGCCTACAACCTTTTCATGTTTTTCCGTTAGCGCCATATAGTCAATTTTTTAGCAGCCTGTGTTCCAGGAGTAGAGGGCCACATACAGAGCATCCTTCACCGATGTCTAAGCAAGCGGCACGCCGCCTTAATTGCCTCTCTTAAATGCTTATAAATTGTAGAAATGAAACACGTGGTTATCAGTGGCACATAAAACATCTTTCTTTATAGCGATGGAAATCGATGATAAAGCTAGAAATTCCATTTGTTTGCCACAAGTAGATCGAAGTGCTGCCATAATGGCAATTTTATTTATATGAGGCTTGTAGAAACAGCGCTGTCTATGAATTAATGCACCTTTGTGATCGTTCACAGAAAACGTAAATCGTGAACATTTTAAATATCAAACTAGACGACCCGTGACCCGTTGGGTCGTCATCACGATCGTCTTGTCTGCCTTTCGTGCCCATTTTACTTCCTTCTCACCTGTAACTCATACTGATCTTTCTTCCATCTGTTCTTCTTTCCCAAC
>LQNS02278160.1:8386322-8396716 GCA_001587735.2 Parhyale hawaiensis
ATATGACATTGGAGAAATTAGTTTTCATGTTCTCTTCAGCCGATTCGACCCTATTTTCTTCTTGAGTTTTTTGTTAGAACTGATCGTTCAATTGCCTTTTTCACTTTACCTAGCTTCTGCAGAACATCACATCCTGTCTTTCTGCTTGGTATTGGGGCTCCAGCGTCTTCAAATATCGCCTTATTTGTAGAAAGCTGTTTTCTAGCCACAGAAACCTTGAAATGTCGCATATCCCGAGCAGTCAATTTCCTCGTAGAGGCTCTATCCAGAGTTTACCGATTGACCTTGGCTTCAATTGCATAAGCCTTAATTGTTCGGTGATCACGCTATAATTCCTTGGAAACTTTGAGTACTATCTTACCAGAAGCCAATAATGAGGTCACTTTGATCTTTTCTTCACTGGTTAGAGCGCTTTTCTTGCCCATGTTGACTAGAGAGTGATGTTGCATAATCTGGCGTAATAGCAGAACCCCGTGCGATAAGCAAATGCTGCCAAAACGTGGGAAATGGTTCCGTTTTATTTTTTTCTATTTTTTTTTTTTTTTTATCGTTACAACGGACCCTTGCACTAACTTACTATTAACTGTTTAAATGTATGACACTCATTTTGTAAAATAAGTAAAAAAATTGTATATGCATAATCAAAGGTAACACACTGTAGAGGAGCACGAGGCTACTGTTTTACTGCTAAATGAAATCTCAACAGGCATCTACGCCACTCACTCCAGCCAGCCTGAATCCAGCGTGCAAGCCAGCTAGTTATTTATTATGAGGATTTACTAACCGGCAGACGAAATTAGCTCTGGCCTAGATATAACATTCAAAACAGCACTGCAGATGTACAGGGCATTCACCTTGATTACGCAAAGTATTTTTGTCAAGAAAAAACATCAAATATTCGTAATTTTATATCTAAACTAGTGGACCCGTGCGTGCAAAATCAAGTAATAATCGATATGTTTGATCGTTTTATCTGACTTGCTGTTTCCACATTTTCCCGCTCACGCTTATTAGCAACTCCTATTCCCTTCTGTAATTTTTCGGCTTCAAGTCTTTCTCGTCACTGTGTCGCATGATCGCTTCATCTCTCTCCATTGGTAGCACGTCTTCGTTCTTGAGACTGAAGTATGTACTATCGTTCTTCTTATACGTTCCCTATCCTCTTTCTTGATTAGACGTGCGTCTTTCAAAGTAAAATTTTGAGCTAAACACTGCAATAAATTTGAATGCGACTCCAGTCAGCTTATATATAGTACATGGCATGCGATGTGAGTGCATCTTATCCATGATACTGTCTTCCATACTCAAATATCTGCTTCACTGAAGTGCTGAAATTTTCCCCTCTGAAGCGAAATCTGCTCTCTCAGAGAAAGACAGTAAGCTAGAAGAAATAATTGTCTACTTCCCGTGAAGTATTGTCTACTGCACGTCATGCGTGTTCCGTTGACCATCTGCCGAATTTATACCTACATCGTGACCTGAGAGAAAAAAGTTATAGAATTGGACTCCAAAAGCCGCATATCTATATTGTTCCGATGTGAAGAAGTGTTTCAAGTAAGAAGTGCATTCAGATAAAGGGTATCACCATCTTCTGCAATCTGGTCATCGATCTCTATGAAAACGTAACTTAATTACAAAATCTACAGCCTAGCCTAATTTTCGCCTATCTATTTCCTTAAGAGCGGACACGAAATAAATAATACACCAAACGTTTTTTATATTAGGATTTGGTTTGTATCCTGCTAATACATTATTTTATTTCTCAATTGCAGTGATCTGATCTGGAAATTGTAATAGAATTGTCTAATATATTACTGATATCAGAGAAAGTGATGATCCGCAACTGTTCAACTTGATTATGCAAGATTAAAATCTAACAAAATACTGCATGGGAAGAAAGGGTGGTTTAACCGAGCCTGAACGCTTGTAAATCACTTCAATGCTTGGCAAGGGCAAGTCTACACTTGAAATAACGAAGAAAATGCATAGAGATCATCGTACAATAAAAGCAGATAAAAGCATATGTGGTAAGGGGTAAGACAAGCAGGATTACACCTGAGAGATCTCACTGGAAGAGGTTAAATGAGAGACACATCCATAAAATTCATAGGGAAAGGATCAGACCACTTCCTTCGACTAAAAAAACGAATTTGCAAAGCAGCAGGAGTATATACCTGAGGTGCGAAAACTTAGTTGAATGGGCAGAAAAGTAGATGAAACTAATGTTTAAGAATGTAATTGTCACCAACGACTGTCGACCCACCATGGACGGACCTGACGCATAAATTATATGGTCGGCCATCTCGTTGGACATTGAGCGGGACACTCTGTGAGAACGTTAATTTAAAATACTAAAATTTCTCATTTATCACGGTTTTTGCATGATCAGAGCGAGCATGTATAAACATTGAAATATGAATAATCTAAAATGAAGTCAAAATAATTTGTTCGTTTTTCGATTTATACCTGAATATATAGTTAAGTTCCATAAATTTAACGTTTTAACATAGATAGTTTTAGGAATTAACACTTCAGAAAGAAAATACATCCAAAATCAAGTTTCGAACGCACTGCATGTGTACAAAAGAAGCACTTCGAGTATTTAATCTTCAAGTGCTGCAGTTGAAGCGATACGCTAACAGGATTAGTGTGGCAAACCAATAAATAGTAGAAAATAAATTAAGTAAATCCGTTGTTGCTTGTTAGCTACTCTTGTTGTGTATAGATATCGCTCTTGGTAGTAGTACGAGTAGTCGTCGTACGAGTGGATGGACGAGTACGAGTACTAGTACGAGTAGTAGTGCGATTTTTAGTACGAGTATCAGTACAAGTATTAGTACGAGTAGTCTTGCGAGTAGTAGTACGAATAGTCTTACGAGTAGTACCTAGTACGAGTATCAGTTCGAGAAGTAGTACGAGCAGTATTCTTTTCGTTTAACCACCACAGTCACAAAAGTGTTCCACGTAACTAAGGCTAGTATTGCTCTTAATTCTATTCAGTTTCAATCCTTCAGGCAAAACTGACCAAAGATAAGGCAACTATCACGTAACATTTGGTGTTTTATGTATGTCGGTGGCGCACGCCTCGTAGTGCTTTATGGTACTAGCGCGGCCTGCAGTAATCTTATGGTAACATGCGTCCGGCGTAAAGCGTGTGATACATTTTACTGGAGGAGCACATATCTGCCGCATAGGAAAAGTGGCGTTAGTTTTTCAAGCAAACAACTCGCCTAATACATGGACAATTCAAATAGATGGCAGGGCCTTCCTTCACAGCACATCTGTATCACGCCAATAGCGGTGTTAAGCCAGCTATTATTGTTGTTACGTATGTAGATCGTCGTAAAACACTACAATCATATTACCAAACGGTGTTTTGGCGTATCCAAAAATTTTCACCGTAAATAATAAATAGATTATGGGTGAAAAAAACTGAACCCTCGCTCCATTAGACTGCACCGTTGATCCGTGCATCTCATTCCTCAGAAGTAAACGTTTCGCCTGGTCTGTGCTGAGCCATAGCATTATATGTTGTATTACTGTATGTGGCCGCGGCTTTACTGAATCACGCGCTTTGGAGCGGTGCAAGACTACGTATTAACCATGCACCCGCTCGAGTGCTGAAATTTTAGTGTGAAAATTTATTTCGTAAAAATCTTTGCTTTGTCAGCAGCAAAAACTAAAGCGCTCTGAGAGCGCATACCTCCTTTAAGAAAGGCAATTTTAACCAAATATTTAAATTGGTTCTGAAATTTAGGCTTCTTCTTTATCATCACCGAAATTTTGTCATTGGTGCCTTATGATAGTAATAACAGCTCCAGTAATTTTCTTGAAGATTCGTAGGTAACTTTTTGAGTTATGTTCTGACAAACATTAGTCAAGCATATATACAAACGGACAAACCGACCATCAACAAAATTAAACGATTTGTGTCTGTTCAGATATTAAACAAATTCTACAATTTCATAAAAATCCGTTCATAACCTTTTGAATCATGTTACTGATAAACATAGAGACCAACAAACGGAAAAACAGATCAATACAAAAATCTGGTCATTTGCTCCTATTAATAACCCCCAACAACTGCAAATATCATAAAGATCGGACCATAACTTTTTTAATTATACCACAGAGAAATAAGAGGTAGGCAAACAAACAAGCCGTTGAACGGAACTTCATCAAAATTTAATCATCAGTTCCTACTAACATACCTAACAACGCCTGTAAATTTCGCAAAGATCCATTCATAACTTTTTGAGTTATCTTGGTGAAAGATAATCGGGCAAAGAGACAGAAATAGACAAACCCGAAAAAAATATAGTCTCCTTAGCGAAGGTAATAACTAGGGTTGTGACTTTGCAAAATATGTACGCATATTCTGTCCAATTGTATGACTGAATTTTGATTTTTATAGTTTATACTAGTGAAGTGTATGCATAGGCAACATATTTTATGTAAAAAAAATGAAAATTCAGTCATATAATTGGACAGACTATGCGTGCACATTTTGCAGTCACAACCCTAGTTATAACGTTCATATTGTCGACTTCATAAGAACAGGCCATTGAACGATTATGATTTATTTTATAGTGTGGCTACGTACCTTCTTCGTGGCGCTTGACGTGATCAGTGCGTACTGCTGTGGGCTTACTGACCTTTGCCAGCAATGGAGGGATTCGGGGGGGCGGAGATTGTCGCATGGAGTCTTCCGCCACTGGCGCCACTGGTACCTTGGTACTACTCACTTTGTGTAAGCTGCGTATAACAACTGAAGCTTTGTCATTGGTACGTACCTACGATGTGCGACTGCAGCGAAAAGCAGTCACTAGTTGACTTTTCCCAAGAATAATAGAGGTGTAAAAATTATCTTGTGGGTGACAGCACCATTGCACTGTTACTATAACAACGAAGAGATTTTTTTTAACTACGGGTACGCAATTTGACTACTCTGTACAGTATGTCGCTCGTGTTTGGTTTGTGTAAAAGAAGGATTCTGTCCAGTGTGTCGTACTGGCACAGCACATGTCCCTATGATTTCACCACATAAAACAAACCTGTTCTTATCTGTACACAGATAGCTACATGATGCACAGATGTGCTGAATAAAATGAATACGCCATGCAGACAGACAGGGGTGACTCACCTGTCTGGTGCGGCTGGCGAGCTTGGAAATACCGAAAAACTTCAGGTTGGCTCAGCGGTGCTCTTTGCTTGAGTCCCAATTCGCAGCTCGTCCCAACAGCACCGAAATTTTCAAACTTAAGCTCAATATATTTTCGCTCGTATACACACAGTGATCGTTCTCGTCAGAGCAGCCAAAATTGAGCGGTTATTCCTGTTTATAATGCATAGGCATTTATCGGCTGCCTATGGGAAATTTATCAGAAGTATCCTATGACATCCGATAAATGCCTATAAATTTTCGACTGGGTTGTAGATCGTTTCAGAGCCAATTGTACAGAACACTGTGCGGTCTTTGCATGCGTTCTCCTAGAGAAAACGATTTTGTTTTTGTTTGCCACAAGCCGACATCGAACTTGAGTTGTTTCCAGGGTTTGCGCTCAAGCAGTTAGTCGCTAGTATAGCAAACGTAACTCTCAGTTCTGGTCAATATACCCAATGGATACTTTACCGCACACGGTATACTGTAAGTTCGGTACGTACCTGAGCAACCTGCTCTGTCTGCAGCATACGGCACTGCANGTTGAGGGGTCGGATTCCTACTATTGGTACGTTGTGGTCGCCAGATACTATTTGGAGTATGTCTTGTTTCTGTGGTCGATGTTGTGGGTCTGTAAGTCTAAGGAGTATTTTGGAGAAGTTGGCCATCGTGGGTGCGTGTGTAGTGTGTGTAATTAGTCGGGGAGCCTAGTGGGGGCCAACCCTGGGTGACCCCAAGGAGGACCACGCCCCTTGACCTGCCGCCCCCCCCCCCTACCCTAATGGGGTTCCCTTTACGATCTGGCAGGCCGGTAGCGTGGTATCTACTCTCCTTGGGCAGGGTTCGGTTGGTTAGTAATAGAGTTAAGAGAGAAGTTCCTCACTCACACTCACCAGCTGGTTGAAAAGATGAGCTTGAAGCCGTTCAGAAGAGCAAAAACGTACTTTTCCTCCCAGATGAGTGTACCGTAGGCGCATTCAACAGTGAGTAGCGTCGACAACAACCTCCGTAGAGTATAGCAGTCAACTTGAATGTGACTCCAGTCAGCTTATATATAGTACATGCGATGTGAGTGCACCGTATCCATGATACTGTCTTCCATACTCAAATATCTGCTTCATTGAAGTGCTGAAATTTTCCCCTCTGAAGCGAAATCTGCTCTCTCAGAGAAAGACAGTAAGCTAGAAGAAACAATTGTCTACTTCCCGTGAAATAATTGTCTACTGCACGTCATGCGTGTTCCGCTGACCATCTGCCGAATTTATACCTACATCGTGACCTGAGAGAAAAAAGTTATAGAATTGGACTCCATAAGCCGCATCTATATTGTTCCGATGTGAAGAAGTGTTTCAAGCAAGAAGTGCATTCAGATAAAGGCTATCACCATCTTTTGCAATCTGGTCATCGAACTCTATGAAAACGTAACTTAATTACAAAATCTACAGCCTAGCCTAATTTTCGCCTATCTATTTCCTTAAGAGCGGACACGAAATAAATAAATACACCAAACGTTTTTTTATATTAGGATTTGGTTTGTATTTTGCTAATACATTATTTTATTTCTCTTGCAGTGATCTGATCTGGAAATTGTAATAGAATTGTCTAATATATTACTGATATCAGAAAAAGTGATTATTCGCAACTGTTCAACTTGATTATGCAAGATTAAAATCTAACAAAAATACTGCATGGGAAGAAAGGATGCTTTAACCCAGCCTGAACGCTTGTAAATCACTTCAATGCTTGGCAAGGGCAAGTCTACACTTGAAATAGCGAAGGAAATACATAGAGATCATCGTACAATAAAAGCAGATAAAAGCATATGTGGTAAGGGGTAAGACAAGCAGGATTACACCTGAGAAATCTCACTGGAAGAGGTTAAATGAGAGACACATCCGTAAAATTCATAGGGAAAGGATCGGACCACTTCCTTGCAAAGCAGCAGGAGTATATACCTGAGGTGAGAAAACTTAGAGGTGCAAGAGTCTTAGTACTCTTGGTGAGGTTAAGGGTCCCACCAAAAAAACCTCCTCTGGGCGAGGCTAAGAGAGTTGAATGGGCAGAAAAGTAGATGAAACTAATGTTTAGGAATGTAATTTTCACCGATGAGTGTCGACCTACCATGGATGGACCTGACGCATATAGGGTCGGCCATCTCGTTGGATATTGAGCGGGGCACTCTGTGAGAACGTTAATTTAAAATACTAAAATTTCTCATTTATCACGGTTTTTGCATGATCAGAGCGAGTATGTATAATCATTGAAATATGACTAATCTAAAATAAAGTCAAAATAATTTGTTCGTTTTTCGATTTATACCTGAATATATAGTTAGGTTCCATAAATTTAACGTTTTAATATAGATAGTTTTAGGAATCAACACTTCAGAAAGAAAATACATCCAAAACCAAGTTTCGAACGCACTGCAAGTGTACAAAAGAAGCACTTCGAGTATTTAATCTTCAAGTGCTGCAGTTGAAGTGATACGCTAACAGGATTAGTGTGGCAAACCAATAAATAGTAGAAAATAAATTAAGCAAATCCGTTGTCGCTTGTTAGCTACTCTTTTTGTGTAGGTATCGCTCTTAGTAGTAGTAGTAGTAGTACGAGAAGTCGTCGTACGAGTAGAAGTATGAGTATCAGTACGAGTAGTAGTACAAGCAAAATTTTTTTGGTTTAACCACCACGGTCACAAAAGTGTTCCGCGTAGCTAAGGCTAGTATTGCTCTCAATTCTATTCAGTTTCAATCCTTCAGGCAAAACTGACCAAAAATAAGGAAACTATCACGTCACATTTGGTGTTTTTGTGTATGTCGGTGGCGCACGCCTCGTAATGCTTTATAGTACTAGCGCGACATGTAGTAATCGTATGGTTATATGCGTCCTGCGTAAAGTATGTGATACATTTTACTGGAGGAGCACATATCTGCCGCATAGGAAACGTTGCGTTAGTTTTTCAAGTAAACAACTCGCCTAATACATAGACAATTCAAATGGATGGCCGGGCCTTCCTTCACAGCACATTTGTATAACGTCAATAGTGCATGGTGTTAAGCCAATTATTATTGTTGTTACGTAGACCGTCGTAAAATACAATAATCATATTACCAAAAAGTATTTTAGCGTATCCAAAGATTCTCAGTGTAAATAATAGATAGGTCATGTGTGAAAAACTGAACCCTCGCTCCATTAGACTGCACCGTTGATCCGTGCATCGCATTCCTCAGAAGTAAACGTTTCGCCTGGTCTGTGCTGAGACGCAGCATTACGTTTTATTACTGTACGTGGACGCGGCTTTATTGAATCACGCGCTTTGGAGCGGTGCAAGACTATATATTAACCATTCACCCACTCGAGTGGTGAAATTTTCGTGTGAAAATTTATTTCGTAAAAATCTTAACTTCGTCAGCACCAAAAACTAAAGCACTCTGAGAGCGCATACCCCCGTTAAGAAAGGCAATTTTTACGAAATATTTAAGTTGGTCCTGATATTTGGGTTTCCTCTTTATCATCACCGAAATCTGGTCATTTGTGCCTTATGATAGTAATAACAGCTCCAGTAATTTTCTTGGAGATTCGTAGGTAACTTTTGAGTTATGTTACTGATAACCATAGAGACAAACAAACGGACAAACAGATCAATACGAAACTCTGGTCATTTGCTCCTCGTAATAACCCCCAAACAAGTCCTGAAAATTTAATAAAGATCGGTCCATAATTTTTTGAGTTACACCACCGAGAAATAAGAGGTAGACAAACAAACAAGCCGTTGAACGGAGCTTCACCAAAAGCTAATCATCAGTTCCTACTAACATACCTAACCACGCCTGTAAATTTTGCAAAGATCTATTCATAAGTTTTTGAGTTATCTTGGTGAAAGATAAACGGGCAAAGAGACAGACAAATAGACGAAGAGACAAACACGGAAAAACATAATCTCCTTAGCGAAGATAATAACTAGGGTTGTGACTTTGCAAAATATGCACGCATATTCTGTCCAATTGTATGACTGAATTTTTATTTTCATACTTAATACCAGTGAAGTATATGAATAGGCATCATATTTTATGTAAAAAATCAAAATTCAGTCATTCAATTGGACAGACCATGTGTGCATATTTTGCAGTCACAACCCTAGTTATAACGTTCATATTGTCGACTTCATAAGAACAGGCCATTGAACGATTATGATTTATTTTATAGTGTAGCATCGCCGCCAATTGCTTGGTACTACTCACTTTGTGTAAGCTGCGTATAACTACTGAAGCTTTGTCATAGATACGTACCTACGATGTGCCACTGCAGCGAAAGGCAGTCAATAGCTGACTTTTCCCAAGAATAATAGAAGTGTAAAATTATCTGGTGGCGGACAGCACCATAGCTTGGGCTTTTGTACTGTTGCTAAAACAACGAAGAGATTTTTTTTATTACGGGTACGCAATTTGACTACTCTGTACAGTATGCCGCTCGTGTTTGGTTCGTGTAAAAGAGGGATTCTGTCAAGTGTTTCGTACTGGCACAGCACATGTCCCTACGATTTCATCACATAAAACAAACCTGTTCTTATCTGTACACAGATAGCTACATGATGCACAGATGTGCTCAACAATATGAATATGCCATGCAGACAGGCAGGGGTGACTCACCTGTCTGGTGCGGCTGGCGAGCTTGGAAATACCGAAAAACGTCAGGTTGGCTCAGCGGTGCACTTTGCTTGAGTCCCAATTCGCGGCTCGTTCCTGCAGTACCGAAATTTTCAAGCTTAAGCTCAATATATTTTCGCTCATACACACACAGTGATCGTTCTCGTCAGAGCAGCCGAAATTGAGGGGTTATTCCTGTTTATAATGTATAGGCATTTATCGGCTGCCTATGGGAGGTTATTCTTATATATAATGCACATATGCATTTATCGGCTGCCTATGGGAAATTTCTCAGAAGTATCCTTTGACATCCGATAAATGCCTATTAATTTTCGATTGGGTTGTAGATCATTTCAGAGCCAATTGTACAGAACACTGTGCGGCCTTTGCAAGCGTTCCCCTACAAAAAACGATTTTGTTTTTTGTTTGCCACTAGCCGACACCGAACTTGAGTTGTTTCCAGTGTTTGCGCTCAAGCAGTTAGTCGCTAGTATAGCAAACGTAACTCTCAGTTCTGGTCAATATACCCAATGGATACTTTACCGCACACGGTATACTGTAAGTTCGGTACGTACCTGAGCAACCTGCTC
>LQNS02278160.1:8396747-8407685 GCA_001587735.2 Parhyale hawaiensis
TAGCAAACGTAACTCTCAGTTCTGGTCAATATACCCAATGGATACTTTACCGCACACGGTATACTGTAAGTTCGGTACGTACCTGAGCAACCTGCTCTGTCTGCAGCATACGGCACTGCAGTAGTCCTCACGTCGTCCGCTACAGCATCACAACAAAATCAGCAAAGGCATTCCTTGCTAAAGACAAAACAGCAACTCAAATTAGTACCGCCACTGGTCAGAGCTGCTCGATGCACAGACACAAAACTGTACGCGTTTTAGTGTTTCGCAAGAATAGGGTTAGTTTTCTATATAGTCATAAAATTGATTCATATCATCATATTTATAATCGAGCAAATTAAATGTTAATATTATTCGTAATGAGGAACTGACACTAAGACCGCGCACTTCGGGTCATGCTCGTGTCACCAATAATGCATACATTGACACCAGATTCTAGTGTAGATAGAAGAACAGTACCACTGTATACATGTATTGTGCTACCAACAACTGTAATGAACAAGCAGCATGGAAACGGGAGTTAACGGAACTAAGTTAAAGAAGAAATGAATAACTGACAGATTTTTTTTGTCAAGAGAAGATTTTGCCAGCTCTAAACCTCCTTACCAACTTTACAGGCTACAAATTAAGAGATCCCAACCCCAAAGTTCATGACTATTATGAATACATAATGAGCAGACTGTGGCAAACTCTCGTGACAGCCTATCGTAGGAAAGTGTATGTTTCGAGGCGAAATTGTATGTTATGAAGTAAAAGGACGTTGTGACTTTAAAGTACGGTGGTCGAGCAGTCCAAAATTTACCTGAGAGAAAGTTCGATAATTTTAATGGACATCAACGCAGTAGAAGCAGACTAAAGGTTCTGACATTGACTCTTAAGGCTCAGATTCAAACCTCCCAACCAAATAGGCAAGTTCTTCGTGGCGCTTGACGTGATCAGTGCGTACTGCTGTGGGGTTACTGATCTTTGCCAGCAATGGAGGGATTCGGGGGCGGAGATTGTCGCATGGAGTCTTCCGCCACTGGTGCCATAGCTCTAGACGATCTGTGGTCAACGGCAGCCGTATACTCCATTGGAGCTTGCTGGCCTATACCTGCAGCACAAACCAGTGCGTGAGGGCTTCTCAATTGGGGTGCGGTCAACTTGACTTTGCCTTTACTTTCTTAACGGGGTTTGGTCCTCCCTCGGAGGTTCCCGTATTTTGGATAGACCCTGCATGTGATCAACATTTTCCAATATTTTACATAAGCATAATATCAGTCAAGCCCATAGAAAGAATAAACTGCACCAGTCCTTGTTTACTTGGAACCGTAAGCAGCGCAATTCTCCAAACAAGCAATAATTTCAACGATGACTAGGATTAGAACAGACTTAAGCTATGCCCAACTAGTTTCACGACCAAATCTTCAGACGCGTGCGTTGGTTTTGCTCTTTGAATCGGGTTTCAGGTGTTCACACTAACGGCACGATGGAATGGCCGGCAAAGCAAAGATTTCAAAGCGTGACTTGTCCAGAATTATAGACAGGAGCTTTGGTTTTGTCTTTTTGAGCTGTGTTGCTAGTGTTAGAGGCAATCCGATTACACTGGATCTCTGAAAACTCAACTTACGGGGCAAGGTTGCGTTCCTGAAAGTCTCAAGGGTAACCGTTTCAAGGTCAACGCCTTAATCTCAATTAAACACTTCGACGCCAGCACATGTGTGTGCAGTTTCAGATGAGTCAAACCTCAAAGGCTCAAATCCGTTGCAAAATCGAACGCGCCCTGAATCGATTATCCTTGATAATGATATGGCCAAAAATTCAGCCTCGTTCCGCAAAGGTAAAGGCAAAGTCAACTTGAGCGCACCCTCAACTTGGACACCCACATGCGCTGGTTTGTGCTGCGGATATAGGCCCACTGGCCCCAGAGGAGTAAGTGCAGCTGCAGCCGACCACAGGTCATCACGACCTATGGCGCCATTCTGACGGAAGGTTCAATGACCAGCGCCCCTATACCCCCTTCAACTCTAAGGAAGGTAATTTCCCCCACGGCCACTCTGCACACTCACCATCACCGAGTCAGTACACCAAGATCAGCAAAGAGCTCGCGTGCCTGCGTTGGCTTCGAACTTACGATACAAGGAGTGTGAGCTCAGAACGCAAGCGTGCTGCTACCGTGGGTATAGCTGCACGGTAAACGAAATCAAATCTCCTCTCTGAAGTAGCGTTGGTGAAGTCAAGCTTCTTGGACTCAGTTTAACTCACCCTCGCCATGCCAATCGATGGCGCCTAATACCACCAGCTTCGTCGGACGACATCCATGCAGCAAGCACTCCTCAGTGTGGGAGGCGGCACCGAAAAGAACCTGTAGAAGGCTACCGACGCAAACTTGAAGGGCAAATTCAGGCTGACAGGGGCATATTGCAAAATAATAACTCCATTTGCTTCACACGATTGTAACGAAACATCCATTGAGCATTTTTTGTTATTGTTTTGCATTATCTGTTTTTTATGCTTTATGTTTTGTCCAATTTTGTTCTGATGTTGAAGCGATCCAAAAAACAGTTCAGTAGTAAGCAATAATGTTCATCTTTCAATACAGCGGTTTTTGAGTAATATAGGTTTTTGGAAACAATGTTAATATCATTACAAAAGTACAACCAATTTTGCATGTGATTAACGTTCTCTGAGTAATATAATATGCGGATATTGCAGAAATATATGAATGATGCTCTAATAATCCGAAAGAAAATGCTAGAAGTTACATATGAAGTTTCATTCAAGTCATAAGAATAAGCATAATACAATTCAGACAGTAATTCTTGATCATTGAAAGTTATATTATACTGTTTTTCGCGCTTGCGTTTTACCAATGCTCTAATTGCTTTAAACAACCACCACACATTTAAATATTTTGCACCTGTTTAAACCACAGCTGTATAACAGTTAATCATTTTACAGAACTGCTTAAACAGTGGTGCGAAACGTATAAACTGTTAACTCTTCATGAGAAACTTGTATTAACCAATTAAAGAGCTTGGTACCGCATTGGAACTTCAATAAAGAGATCAAATAATAATAATATTTTCAAAGTTTGCTGTCCAACTGAGCATAGTACACCCTACAGTTGTTACACTGTTAACAGTTTAAACGTTTTGCACAACTGCTCAAGTAGTTCTGCAAACTGGTTAACTGTTATACAGATGTGGTTTAAGCGGACGCAAAACGTTTAAATTTGTGGTAATTGTTTAAAGCAATTAGAGCATTGGTAAAACGCAATCTTGAAAAACAGTACATATACCTATTACTTAAATAAAATATCATGAGTAACTTGAAACTTTTTCTTTCAGATAATTAACACACGATCCATATTTTTCTGCAATATTTGCTCCCATGGTCATCTTATCTAAAGAACATAGTAGACAAGCTTTACCCTCTGAGTTTCTCAGACGTTCCAGTGCAAGTGTAGCTGCACAAAACGCTCTGGGTGCTCAGGGGACGATGCAGGGAAGGAGAGAAGTGGCAGGTGGTGGTTTTCCGGTTTCGGAAAAGAAATTGTAGCTTGAAAGACGAGGAGATAGAGAAAAGGAAGTCATCTCCCATCATGATGAAGCTCATCCACGCACATCGCTGCTGACCAAAATTCACCTACGAGATTTGGTTGGAACGTTTTGCCCCATCTACCATAAGCTCCTGACGTACTGTAGCTCCCTCGGATTATCACTTCTTTCGGGGATTACAAAACCATTTAGATGGCCTTTGGTTGACATTAAGAAAAGAGATTGAAAATGAGTTAGATTGATATTTAACATAAATATCTAAAGAAATTGACAAGAGAGGCGTTTATAAGCTCGTTGACAGAGGAAATAAAGGTATGCAGAGAGCAGAGGACGTTATTGTTATGAAGACAATTTCTTTTCAAAAACACGCTTTTCATGCTCATAATAAACTTTCAATAGGCAAAAACTTTTGCACCGGTCAGGTAGTACCATAATAAGTGCATGTTCATCTGTTTATTCTTCTTCACCATAAGCAACGCATTCCATCAGGCATATGCACCACCAGAGTAAACACATGTTGCTGCACCTGTACCATATATGTGATATCTTGCATAAGCAGCAGCTTTGCAATTTTACGAGCGAATAAATTTATTGCCCAACAATATGGTTGTACACCGCACACAACGTTTTGCTTCTTCTGCACTACTTAGCGCAATGCAAAGCAACGTATTAACAAGTGAAAGCTGCTTTATCACAGTCCATACAAGACACAACGTTTCACTGGTTCTGCACCTCGTGACGTTTCGCAGGGCAACGTTTCATCAGCCCAAGCCAGGGTATGCGTGTTGCACCACCTCAACGAACACGGCCGCCAGATTGCTCAATACCATTGCTAAGCCGCGTCCCATCACGGTTAGTAAACGTTTCAACAGGTTTTATTGCACCATCACTAGCCTAGGATATAAAGGGACTGTCCGAAGTGAACAAGACCAGTCTACAACAGTAGACTCGCGCAGTGCAGACCCCTTTGGTCTGAGTGGGCTACAGTTCTATAACAATAATGAGTGCGTGCGTTCGTGAGGTAGCCAACGGCGTAGCTTGTGCCTCATGACGTCACGAGCATACCGCGTTTAAAGTGTAATTCATGTACGAAACTAATGAAACTTTTGGCAATGAACGGATGATTTCCCATGCCAATTTCATGAAGTTGATCTCTTGTGGGTGCAGTGAATGTTCACAAATAACTTTTCTTTAATTTTATGCTGTCAAGTGTTTGGTAAATACAGTGGACATATAAAAGTACATATTACTTGGTGAGTGCAGTGGATATTTGAAATACAATTTCCGGTTTTGAAGAAAGTGGTGAGTGCAGTGAATAGTAAAGAGATAATAATTCCTTACTTTTTCTAAGTTCGGCGATTACAATTAATTGCCAGAATAGAAGTTTATGCGCAAATTTCGGGATGTGACGTTTTTATTGGTATACTTAATGACAGTGACAAAAAAATGCTAAAATTTTGTTTTGTAGCTCTGTTGCTCAAGCAGTAAACAAGTGAGTATTAAAGACTCTGGTGAAGTGATAATGACTATTTTTCCAAAATTTTCTCGCTAAAACACGAGTTTGTTATTTATTTATAGCATCAAACTTTCATTCGAAAAGTGCGCTCATACTAGCAACGTGTTGGTACGCTAAAGCGTCTATACATTATCTGACTTTGCTGGTAGAGTTAGAGCCAATTCAAAACGTGGGCGGCATCTCTGACAAAAGTAACAAATCCGCCAAGTGTGCCACGATTTTTGAATCGTGTGCTGTTCAGTTTGTTCATATCTTTTACAGTGATGCCTAGCAAAGTAGCGACTGGCCGTGGTAAAGTGAGTGCAAAGCTGCCGGCGGGGACTCGACGTGCGACCTGTTACACGTCGGCGGCACCGCAGGCACTCACCTGTGGCCCAGTGCCGGTACCGACACGCGCGATCAACCACCCAGTAATGGCACCGGTACCTCTCTTACCTAGCCCAGTACCAGCACTGGTACCTCTGTTACCTTACTTACCTAGCCCAGCACCGGCACCGGTACTTCCAACCCATAACCCGGTACCGGTGTTGCCCAGACACAAGGAGACAGCGGCCGTGGCCCCAGTGGTGGTCAACGGCTCGGGAGAAACTTGGCGTACAAAACGTACGCCACTCTCAGCTCGAAGGCAGACGGCATCGTCCTTCAGCGGGTAAGTACGAAGTCCATAGATGCTAAATTTCACTGGCTGCTAAACAGTGCATTGCTAGTAACTGACCCAGAAGAGATTAGCACAACTTGCAACTGATAAATTATCTAAAAGTGATATTTTTCTTAGCATTGCATAGTACAGTATGCCAGACGACACCTAACTAGCCGGTTTGGGTTCGGACACAGACTGGTCGGCTTTGATCAGGAGAGTAAAAGTGCAAACTACGTTGCTGCAATTGAAATGCTAGCGGAACTAGCTAGCGTTTAAATTATTAGTAAAACTTACTGGGTTACTCTATACATAGATATATATTAATCTACCTTTTATGTACTTGCTTCATCGGAGGCAAGCAGCGGTTGGTCGTGTTTTCGTAAAATTAACACTTCCAGAAAATTCAGCGGTTATTAGAGCTTTTGCAAATGAACAATGACGAGTTATGACACACACAAACATCGTGTCCCGCTAAATAAATAATGAAAGTATATCTTAAGCAAAAAAATGAATTCAGCATTTCTAGACGGGAGATATACCAATACTCAAGACAGGCTCTGAATACATACACACGATATGTATTATTTTACACTATCTCTGACAACAAACCGTTGAGAACAAGCAGCTGCAGGACGCCTCTGGGGCCAAGGAGCTTCAATAGCTTTCTAGTAAACCTCCTTGTCTTGGGCACGAGCTACCACGCATCTCCACGCACAACAGACCGCAAGGACGCGGATATAGGAGGGTAGGCAGAATTTACCTACCTTGCGCAATACTGCGAAATTGGCCGGAGTGGGGGCGCTAATGCACAAGAAGGTGATGCGCCACATCCTAATCAAATCAAAATACTGCAGAATCATGTTGCAGTGAGACTCCGATGTTACTACCCTCTCGGTGTTACCCAGTGCCACACCGGCCGTATCCAAGGACGAGTGCACACGTCATTGACCTCAACGCGTTCGCTCATCCACTTGTCAGAATATGTTAACTGTAGCCTCGAAATAGCACAAAAGTGCACTGTTTCTATGTTTTACTTCACTCCACATTTGAAGAGATATCGGTTACTAGTCTTCAATGCCTTGTGACACTTAATTGCAATGGAAACTGAATTGACGGTTAACATTTTTATAACTTTTTCTGCCATATACAAAGTTGTGTTGACAACGACGCTAAGTGAATTGAGTGAACGCATTGATATAAATGGCTTGTGAACTCGCCCTAAGTTGTGGCTCTGAATGCGACACGATATCAGCGTTTCCAAAAACGACTTACGGAATTTACACGAAGCTCAGTCGTCATTATTACTCTTGCCACCTCATTTTGGCAGCACTTTTCTTTACAAAAACCTATACACCTTTAAATATAAATGTGAAGATTATACAAGTTCTTAGCAAAGACGTAGTTCAAATGGCCGCTTCGCCAGCTTGCACACACTCGTTAGTGCGTTCACGTTAGCTTTACGTTACCATATTTTCACAAACAATTGAAAACTCTATACGTACTCGTAGAATGAATTGAGAGTAAGGCCGCGTCTACACGATCCATCTTTTCGTCGAAGTTTGTGATCGCGGAACGATTTTGATCGACAATTACACGCGGCGAGGCTTCGAAGCCTTCAAAGTTTGTGATTTTTGATCGCCAGTAGTGCGGGAAATCTTTGAGTACGATCACGATCACAAAAAGTTTGCAAATTTCATTTCGCTCTGTAAATAGAAGTATTTGTTTTAAATACATTATTTAGTAATTAAAGCATCATTTTTTATTTAAATTTACCCGTATAGAGAATTTGGTTTATGTTTGATTCGAACTTCTGTACAGCGGGAAGCAGTTGGCAACTATATGTTGCCAATTAGTAGTAACTGTAGCATATTCCTCAAGTTAAGTCTGTACCTTCTTTTTTTCAGTAGTAAAAGCTACAATGGAGCAAGAGTTACGTTTTAATTGAAGAAACGGATGTACACAGTGTGAATTGTGATAGAAATTAAAGAAATTTATAAACAAAAAATGAGAAATTATTGTTCTATCGACTGCATTTCTGCATTTGATGGGATGCCAGTGAGTGAATTATTAGCTATAGTTTTCGCCAGTATACCTGCCAATCAGCATCTACAACTAAAATAAATATCTGACCGATAAAGTGAGGCTAGAACATCGATTAATAGTAATGGAATGCTGAATTCGCGTACCAGGACCTTGAAGTGTTCGTGGCTTCTGTTTTTGATGCAGTTGCGACAGGGAGGGGAATTGTTTGTGATGTTGCCTGTCTATTCTTGTGTTTGTGATCGATGAAGTGATGGATCGTGTAGACGCGGCTTAATACTAAAATGACCAAAGGAAAAAACAGCATTGGGTGCGGTTACTACAGCGATGCAGTTGAATTTCCGAAGCCGTGATGCTTCTAGTGTTAATACATCTACGGCGACGCCGTCAGTTTGTGATGCATCAATTACGAAACAATTACGTACGTTGTAATCACCGTTTGGTAGCTTGAGCAGAAGGAATAACCGTGGAACACCGCAGGAACAAGCGAACAAGCGTGGCGAATCGTGCACTGTTCGGGTGTATTGTGTTCGGAACGAGGTCGCCGAAGCCAGCTTACAAACGCGCATGGCGAGCGAGGTGCGCCTTAGCGCCTCGGACACGCCGCTTCGTTGCTCGACTGTGTGCGTACCATATGCCCCCCTCGGTGCTCCGGAATTTTTTATAGGGTATGATGTCATCGGAGCCGACCAGGATATAAGGACAAAAACTCAGACAAGCATTCATTATCATTTTCAGGTGATTACGATATTTCATGTAAGCGTAGTGCCATAAAATTTGGTCAATATTGAATGTTAACCATCCAATGATTTTCTGATTTTCATTACTTGTATATTGTTAATGGCACTAAACTAAACACTTTTTCTTCTACCCACTTCCTTCGTAAAGGAGCATTTAACGAAATATTTGACTTTGAAGTTCCCATTGTTTCTCTATGAGACAAAATGTCAATGTGAGGAACGACAACTGCTGAGCTTCGCTGCAAGTGCTTTGAATGTGTGGGACGGCACTGCGGAGCCCCGGTATAAGAGCCCCTCAAAATTAAGTAGATTGGGCAATTTGGCTAGGTTTTGGGTTATGTTACGTAGGTTAGGTTTGCTTAGGTTCATACAGTATATAGTACTTCGCTGTAACGGAAGCCCTGGGGCTTGGCCCGTCGTTATATCCGGGTTTCCGTTATATCTGGTGTTTCATTTATAACGGAAAAACCCTCTGATAACGGAAGGCGTTAGTTTCGTATAACGGAAGTTTTCGGAAGCCCACACCACATATTTCACCTGTCACATCTATCACGGAGCTCTACCGCACCATGCAATGATTCAAAACTGTGTGGCGTGGGGTGGTACACAAAAAACTACCCGCTTATAGCGGATGGCTTCAGTTGCTATAACGGAAATTTCCGGAAGCCCGGTTATAACGGAAGTGAAAAATGCTACAATGGAACTTCAAATTATTCTGTTATTCTGGGTGTCCGCTATAACGAGTTTCGTTATAACGAGGTTCTACTGCATTAGCGAAGTTGGCGCTGCCGGAGTCGCTGCGAAATATTAGCTACAGGATGCTAGCATTAACCTTAGGCCGTCTCTCACATTAAGCCCAATTTCAGCGTGACCGATATTGATATAATTGGAAATTAGACAAACTAGACCTACCCTCACCTGACCGACCCGAAGTTATGCAGGGTTCTTTTCCAACTTACCCGCAATGAGTTCGGGTTTTCCGACAATACGGCCTAAAAGGTGGGGTCATTGGGTACGTGTCATTTTTTGGTTAGCATGACCGTTACCATTGCCGTACTAACCCGAGTACCGTATATTCGTCCACCACTTCCTACCAAGCTTTAAAGATTTCGTAACTGTTTTAAGTGCATTAAGGAGTTGAAGTAACACAAATGGAATGAACTATTAACACGAAATTTATATTACCAAAATATTTGTCTAGACTTTTACATTCTTATGATGCCTCTCCACTTGAGGGGATTGGCCACCTCCTCTTCGGCGTCTCTCTCTGCCGCCATGCACTAGTCTAATGGAGAAACATAAACTGTACGTATCTCCTACTAGACTATTGTGTGCACTATACCTACGCATGAGCTTTTCGACACAAAACTCCCGAATTTTTTAAAGTTAATAGTGATCCCCCACCGGCCATTTTTTGACAAATCTGTGTTTCTTGTACGTAGATATATTCCAGCATTCTTCTGGACATGCTGGTTTTTGGTTGAGGTCTTTAGGTTAATTAGCAAGCGTTTTATCTTCGTTTTCAGATATGCGCAATCATGCATGCTATACTCGCGAAATACCCGATTACACCGGACTATCTATGCAGTCAAGGCATAGATAGTGTAGTCCGGTGTAGCCCAAACATTTTCACCTATTGCACCCTTTATTACCCTTTTACCTTCTCTAACTGTTACTAACAACCCCCCCCCCCTCCCGCTCACCACGGCTGCCCAAATGTTTGTTTCATTTAGGATAATTATGCAAATAGTATATTATGAAACTGCATTACAGGCAGAGCTGGGCATGTAACTACTTACTGTAACGGCTTAGGTAACAGGCGTTACTTTTTGTAACGAGTAACGCCTTAGCAACTGTAGAAACGTAACGGTAACGCCCGGACCCGGCGCGGCCCGGGTGGATTCTATCAAAAAGTAACGGAAATTGCCGTTACTCGTTACATTTTCATAATATGCGATAAACACAAGAGATGAGTTGTAAGCTAAAAGAAAGTTCTGTTGAAGGAGTGGTTGTGTTGGAGTGGTAACATGATTTTGAAAAAAGTGCACAAATTTTGGCAGTTAAAGTATATATGACCATACTTTCAGGATATACATTTATTTTTAAATTAGGATACAATTTTTGACTTGCAACTTTATTTTAAAATTTGTTCACAGAGACTGGAATGAAAATACACGTTTATACCGGTAACATTTGCCTACGAGATCAATTAGTATCTAACAGACTCATTGCTACGATATATAGCTACAATATTTGAATATTAGGAAAGGTGCGAACGTCTAATCGTTCATTTAAACGAAAAATTGTTTCGGCTGTAGCGTAGAGTTTACACCACACGAAACCTTCACTAATTTAGTCAGGCATTATCATTTTTATTATTAAATCACACCAAACTGGCGACGTGGGAACGGAGAAACTCCATAAGATTAACAAACCCCCACGCAAAAAAGCCCAGCGGGTGGA
>LQNS02278160.1:8407691-8447611 GCA_001587735.2 Parhyale hawaiensis
AACGGGAATACTGGCCCGTACGGCATCGTAACGGTTCCAAGGCAAACTCATGAAGAACACCAGTCCGCCGAGTATACCTCACCCGAACAAATGGATCCGGAAGAAACTCAGACAGTGGATGACTGGGGCAGTTATAGATTTTATATAGAAAATAGACCCCACCAACTCTGCGACGATGCGCCAGATCACAAGGCGCAACACCACCCAGCATGAACGCACATCGACGAACTACTTTGTCAAGCAAACACAGATGGCAATCAGCAGCAGAACTCCAGACTACAGAGCAGTACTCCAGAAGAGGGAGGACAAAGCAGTGTTGATGCACAAGCTTCACTGAAAATTCATAGCCAGACAAACAATTGGACAAGATGATTCCATGAGAAAACAACTGAATTTTTGGTATTGGATAATATTTGTATTTACCGTTTTTATAACTTGAGAACTAAGATTAAAAAGTTTTAAAAGAAAATGATAAAATAGTGGCTACAAGACCAACTGCGCTTCATATCGCTCTATTACATTTGAAGATGGGTTGCCCTATTGCACATGACAATCGGGAAAGTACTAAGTATGACATTGGATAGAACTTAATTAACGCCTAGATCACATAAAGGATTTTCTTACCATTTAAAGCAAATTCGCTATCTAGTGCTATCGTATGGATCTCTCTTCATGATTTTTGCAATCGAATATACCTAGTCTGTTTAGCTGGATGGCCACGCAAGTTCATCTGATCTCTTTTGTGTAATATTAGCGAGTCCGGCAGTCAAAATGGCTACAGAGAGTTTGTGATGCTGCCTAGTCATCGTTTGCTATCGAAATACTTGCTTAGTCTGTAACGAAAGATACACTGGCTCTGATAATTTGCAAGTGCCACTATCGTTTCGGACTTTCGGTACAGTAACACTCTTATCTTTGACCTATAAAATATCATCGAGAAAAGAGATTTTTTTCATTCGTCGAGTTCTACCGCAGAATAAAAATGGTCCTCTCATATTACTGGTTGCATTTATGACTGTCTACGACAATATTACTTTCTCCCTCCAGACTAGGAGCAGTACAAAAGAATGAAACGGTACCTTGAGTGTTGAAGAAATTATTGGAACGAAATGAGTCGAAACTATGTGGGCCAAGTACAACAATAAACAATATGTAAAGAGGGCTGCTTACTTAATAAAGAGGGAGATAATAAGAAAGATACTAGTAAAAGTGATGCGAAGCGTTGGGTCAATAAATATAAGGCATTGCATTTTTATTCAGCCAAATGTGAATCATTTCCTTGCACTTTGCGTCTCCATCTCTCCTTCAATTAAAAAAAAAAAAAAATCTCAGAACTGCAGTGGTTTCATGGCTAGGAATTCATCAAGGTATATTTTTAAGCCATTTCAGGAATTGAAATTTTTACTTATAACATTATTTTGTAAAAACTTGAATAAGTGAAAATCCCATGGAGCAATGTCTGGAGTATATGGAGGGTTGGGTAACACAAGCCCCGCCAAGCTGCGGTAATGTTGTCCTAAGGAACGAGATATCTTGCATTATCCTGATGGAAAACAATACCTTTCCTCTAGGTTAAATCTGAATGTTTTCTTGAAAAACTGCTTTTAATGCATCCAGTTGGGAGCAGTATTTCTGAGAATAAATGTTTGGTTACTTGGAAGAAGCTCATAGAACAGAATTCCATTCTAATCCCGCTAGACACGAAGCACAACTATCTTGGTGAAGACTTGCTTTTGGGGTTACGAAGGAAGGCTCTTGTCGCTTGATTACAGGATCATTTTCTACTAACATTCGGAAGCAATCCATTTCTTATCTCCTGTCTCAATTTGCTTAAAAAAAGGGGTGTTTCCAATCCGTTTACCAAGTAGATTATAGAGGGAAATGTGATCCAAAAGGTCCTTCCTCGAAGTCATGTGGCACCAAAACAACCTAGGTAGCGATTTGCGAATGCAACTTTTAGCAGGTGCTCATGAACGGCGAATTTTTAGAGGTTGAGGTTTTCTGCCAATTCTGGTGTCGTGTTATGTGCGTTATTCTGAATTACCTCCGCTAAGCAGGATATTTACAGTCTCTATCAAAGGTATATTAGTAAAAAGGTTTTCTACATCGAAAGAAGCCATAAAATACCTGTCAGCATTTGGGATGGAACAAATACGGTCAACAAATTTCAAAGAATTCTCTACTGTATGTTCATTAGTGGCAAAAGTAAATAATTGTTTTTTATAATTTGTTCAAAGGCCAGATAACCAATGTCATAGGTTCAAGTAGGCAAGATTTCAAGACACTTCTTGAGCACTCAGTTTTAAATTCATTCTTTTATTTTAATGGCAATTTGTACAAGCAGAAGGACGGCTTAGGTATGGGCTTAACATTAGGTCCTACCTTTGCTAATATATTTATGTGCCATCACGAATGTTATTTGTTAAGAGATTGTCCTGAAGATTTCCGCCCCGTCTTATATCAGCGATACGTAGATGTACGTTTTTACTGTTCCGTCACCACTCCCATGCTTCCAAACTTCTTCACAATTTGAATAGTAAACATCCTAACATCAAATTCTCTATGGACTGTGAAGTTAATGGCAAGCTCTCTTTCCTGGACGTTCAAGTTTTGCGCTACAATAATACTTTCGAAACATACGTTTACAGAAAAAGCGCATCTAGTGGACTTGGCCACAGGTTTTTCAGTTCTATCCCAAGCAGTTTCAAAATCAATGCCAATTCTACTTTACTTCATCGGGCGTACCATATTTATTCAACTTATTTTCATATGCATTCCAAATTTCAATTTTTTATTTCATTTTTTAAGAACAATGGCTATCCTCAAAATTTAATACAGTCGCAAGTCAATACATTTTTGAACAAGCTATACGACCGCCAACCCATGACGGCACCAAGAAGGAAATTTTTCTTTTCAGTGCAATATTTTGGACCTCAGTTGTACAAATTGAAAACAGAGCTTTTGACATCATCGAAATATTTTACTGGTGTAGTTCTTAAAATCATTATGACTAAGAATTACACATTAGGCTCTTTTTCCATTTTAAAGACCACCTTCCTCTCAGCATGCAAAGCTTCCTCGTGTATAAATTTTGTTGTGCACAGTGTGTATCTTTTTACATAGGGTCAACCTATCGTACTCTGCACACGAGGGCTAGTGAGCATGCGGGGAGGAGTTGTAGAACGGGCAGCAGTCTCGCCAGCCCCGCTCACTCTTCCGTTAGAGCTCATGCCGAGCAGTGCGGGGTGCCGGTGTCTCTTAATGACATTATTGTTTTAGCATTTGCTACCGACTATTTTGAGCTTCGAATTTTAGAATCAATGAATATTTTGTAATAGATTTTTTAGCTGTGCATTGTTCATAATATTTATTCTTTACTTTTAGATTCCTGGTAGTCTTTCCATTTGAATTTTAGAGAACCGATAATAGTGTCCATTTTTCTTATATTCTTTAGTTATCATTTCAGATACTGATGATGGGACATGTAGATCCCGAAACGTTTATGAAGTTTTAGTAAATTTTAAACCTAACTATGTTCGCTTCCGTAACCTTGGCTCTTTTATTTATATTACGGATTAGTAAATCACTAGATGTCATTTTTAGGAATGTTACGAAGAGCAACTGACCAGATTTTTGTGTTGATCTGCTTGTTCATTTGTTTGTCTTCACATTTTAAGCAATATAACTAAAAAAGTCATGGGCGGATGTACACAAAATTTGTGGGAATTTTAAGAAATGATGACAGACACAATTGACCAAATTTTCCTGATGATCGGTTCTTTCGTTTGAGCGTTTGACTAATGCTTGTCAGAACATAACTCAAGAAGTTATTGACGGATTATCAACAAAATTACAGACGCTGTTATTACTCTCAAGAGGCACAAATGGCTTAATTTGGTGACAATAAAAAATAAATCCTAGTTTCAGGACCAATTGAATTCTTCGTGTACATCGCCTTGCTTGGAGGAGGTACGTGCTCTGAGTGTTCTAGACGGAAAATATCACAACAATAAAATATTTAGAAGACACAAAATTCGACTGCTTTGGTAGCCATCAATTACATGACAATGAGATTGAATGCAGCTCCTTCCTCCTTTTATACCTACGGAATGCCGCTTTGCCAAAAGAAATATGCACTGCATGGATGCGCAGCCTATAATACAAGTCACGACGTGCACATAGCTTTCTGACGCTGGAAAGTGTTAATAAGTGTGAACAACAGACATCATATATTAAATTTTCTTATGGCATTACTATTCCTTACATTATTAATATTAGAGATCCGTTGCAAAACTTTGAGACAAGTTCCTTCTGTATTATTTTGAAGATTTTAGTGCTACCTCGATCTCCATTATAGCAAAATATCCAACTTCATGTCTGCTCTGACAGACTTTATTACAGTAGCAAAGTTTGCATTATGTTCAGTTTATTTATCGAATAAGAACCCAAATGTAACTAGTAACGAAGTAACGGTCGTTACTGTAACGAGTAACGGTAACGCTCCAATGAATTTCATGGCAGTAACGAGTTACAGTCACGCCCCGATCAATTTTATGGCAGTAACGAGTAACGGTAGTGTCCCGGTAATTTTATGGAAGTAACGAGTAACTGTATAACTACCCTTGATATCGTGAAATGGTGCCCATCACTGCGTACGGGAGTTTTTGACTAATAAAGTAAAATGTAATGCACAAATAAAAATGCTGATTCAGAAACAAAATGCTTGAGAATTACTGTCGGTTGTGTGTGTTCCTTGTTTGCTCACGTACCCTCATGAACTATGTTGCGTACCCCCAGGGTACGCGGACCCCAGTTAAGACAACAAGGGTGTAGGCTACGCTGAGCCAGTAGCTTAGATATTCGCGGAATCAGTGTTTCGTGCCCACTTTACTTCTTTCCACTTTGATACTAATTATACTTTATTCTGTTCTTTGTTCCGTTCTTCCTCTTCTTTCCTGATTAGCTATTCCCATGCGCATTGATCCGGTGTGGGAGCATCCTTGTGCATGGCTTCCACTTTTATATCCACATATTCTGCGCCCCTTCCTTCTTTCTTTCTTGGTAAGCCTACCTTCGTTCTGACAACGGAGGCTTAAATTAAGTATAATAATAATAATGATCTTCCTGGGCTTGTCGATCCGGTTGGTGCGTGGTAGTTGGTAGTCTTCCAAGTACAGTATACATGTAGTATAGCCTACATAATTATTGTGCATCTCTTCAGTCTTCCTATAATTATAGATAAGTATTCCAGGTCCTTGGATATGCGAGCTATTATCTCCCAGGGGACCATTTGGTCTCGTCTTAAGCAGTGATATTCCTGCGACAGGGAGGAATTTAATGAAAATAATATAGCCCCCCGTCCCATGTGGCGGCGCTGCCGGATTTGTGGCTGCAAGGGCACATAATAGCAACCGTTTGACACTATCCGCAACTGCTCTACTGCTATGTATCGGGCGAGACCTCCTAAAGGCCAAGATATAAACCGTGCAGTAAATCAATGTCTTAAAGTCGACAATATTTTTATGTTATGCACTTCTGTTATAGGCATACCTCTAATGAACAAATGCAACGCGGATTCGCCTCGCGATATTGTTCACCGCAAATAATGAAATCTTCCTATATACAACAGAGTTCTATCCAGCAAGACTGGCGAATGCATGATTTAACACACAGGAAGACCTGCTCAAATTCAACCTTGTCTAGCGAAAATATAAGTATTTTGGAAGCCTGCACAAGCATATTATGAACAACGAACTTCTCCCCGGCTGGCAACTTGCTAGCATATTTCTAGGTAAAATATGCCGCTTAATAGTGAGAAACGCGTAACTTACGTGCCGTTCTCTGCACAGATTACCTGACTCTGCTGCCCAATTGTTTCATAAGCTTAATCTCTGTGTGCCGTGAGTGATTCGGCTTTGATTTATAGAGTAAGCAGACGAGAAATGATGGGGTAACCTTAGCCGCTGCATTTTTGCTGAGCACTAACGCACAGCTTTTTGAAATGCGGTTGCCTAGGCAAGGTTTTTTCCCTCTCATTATTTTTAGAGATGGTGAGAGCTTATATAATCTTTTATGATAGAGGGTGCCGCCTTACGAGATATTTTCCGTTTGATGGCTTCATCTGATTCCTACCGTATTCTTAAATTCTTTCTTTTTCAGGTTTTACAAGAAAAAGAACCGTAACCTAACTAACGTAATCCGTGACACAATCTAATCTGACTTAGGAGATAACCAATCAGGTTTCAGGTGCGGCTATCAAATGTAAAAGAAGCCTCGCATCTTATGTGAACATAAGTGAAGTTGCAATAATATTCCATGCACATCAAGTTATATGCGCACCTCGTCGTTAGAATTTAATTCTAGTTCCTGGTGGTTTGGATAAGGAAAGTTACGGGTAACGAACGGAGTGAGTGAGATGCTGGTTTCACAAACAACGTTGCTCAAAATACGAGTATGTGCGCATTTCGGCTCTCAGGACTATTAGGCTGAGATAAGTAGTTCATTTTTCCATTATATCATCTATCCCTTTGACGTCATACGGAATTGTACGTCACACGTCCAGGAGGAGGGGCATAGGTCATCTTTACCGTCGTTAGGCCGTCCAGCCGCGCTATGATCCAGCCGTGTAGGGAAGGAAAAAATGTTATCTAGTAAGTAGCGGCGTGCAGAGCGAGGGCTTTCGAAAGAGCGTGTTGCATGGGGGCAATGACGTGATGAAGGAGGGCATTTAATCATTTAAGGAAGAGATTTTGACAAAATTTACGTTATATATTATCATACATAGAGTACCTATATACACACTTATATTCTGTGCTTTAACAAGATACGTAAAAAAAAACTACTGATAATGCCCTCTAGAATGACACGGGTCATTAACCTCACACTAGAAAGGTCATTCTAACAGGACTGTTTAAACATGGCTGGGAAAAATTGTATGGGAAATAGCACTCCCTATTTAACGGAACCGGAAAAATGTTACGGATGAAAAGGCCACGTTCCTTGACAGATAAACGCCCCAAAATTTTTTCACACCACCACTCATCGCCACCGACCACCACCCTAGTACTACTGTATATAAGGAAGCTTGCCTCCAATAAATTGGCCTTCATGAAGGTTAGGTGCGGCAGGTGTGGTTCTGCTAACGTTCCAGTTTGCGTTTATTACTAAGTGTCGTCATTTCAGTGGCCTTAGCTACCGTGCTTTCGTTAATTAGCGTCGTCGTTTGATTGTCCCTAGAATGGGCTCTTATTACTTCGTGATGTCGTTAGACCCAGACCTGCCCTACCTAACCTAGATGCGAGTTAGCCATTTTGATCGTTGGCTTCAGTATTAATTAGATTCTTTGTCGTGTTAATGGTCGGAATAAGACCGAATTTTTACTGTGGTCTTAACAGTAGAAATAAAACTTTTTGGTGTTTATGTGATTGCCGTTAATCTGACGCGGTTTGCCAGCGTAACGAGAAAGTTATCAGGCTAACGGCATTTTGGTAAGCTTTCGAGACTAAATGTATTAAAACAACGCGATATAAATGCATACAGTAAATATACCAAAAGACTACTCTTGCATGTTAAACAAAAAGCAGTCGTAAATGTATAAATTATATAATTCCAGAAAAAATTACCATTACACTGATCCGGAATAAGACATCAATGCAAAACCCTGTACGATTGTTTCTCAATCGGGGTTCGCAGAGGTCATCTGTGTGTTATGAAAACATGGATTCACAAAAAAAAAAGAAAATACATACATAAATATAGATTTGTACGACTACATATAGCTACACATAAGGAAGTAATTAATGTCTTTAGAAAATAGGTTTATCAAGTAAGAATATAGTGTTCAACATTTATGCATGAATGTTCAATATTCGNGCCCGCCTCTGGTGATTGCTGACATGGAGAGCTCCAAGTGTTCCAATAAACTAACATTGGGACACAATACTATTTTGGGGACTAGGTATCAAACTGGATCTAATTTGAACTGAATGATGATATAGTAGTATAGTTGGAACGCCCAAGGGCGTAAGTGGGGGCAAATTTCAACGTTGTCTTTTTTTATGACCAGCTTACTCAAGCGTTTTGGAATTTTTCACATCTAGGTCAACCCACCTGACTCCCTTCAAAAAATGAACATTGCCCACTCTCTTTTTGGGTGGACAGACTGACAAACATATATAGAGGTATATATAGCTACTTAAATCTTCAACGAAAGCATTGTCACCCCTCTCACTTCGTTCGCCGGTGATAATAATATCTATTTAGACAAAATTATCACAACGCACCTTAAGAAAGTGAAAATTGCAGCAATCTCAATTAATAGACGCACCGTGACACAAGCTATCTCGTGGGAGCGTGTGTCACTGGGCTAACATTCATTCGCTCTAAATGCCTAAATCAGCGTAACAACTTGTGTTTTGACTGTTGCTCTCATAGTGTCTGCACATTTCAGTGCTGTTCGTACAAGAGAAGCAGATGAATACACGAGTGATGGGCTAAGTTAGCTGCAGTACAGAGCACCTTAATTTGATCAGTGACCCAAACCGTCATGAAATAAATATCCAAAATAATTGCTACAGTGACACTCCAGTTTTCTTCTCTGCTGTCCTTAGTTCTGCTCTGAAGAATTCATTTGCTCAATTAAGGTCTTGCGTACTGTGATTCCTGTAAACAACACCGCAAGTTTCTGCAACTCTTGCGCATGACTCGGGAGTAGCTGGACAGACATGCGTCACAGTAGAGGTGGACCGAATATTCGCGTTCGCGAATATTCGCAAGGTTTCCAAAATTCGCGTTTGCATTCACATGTAGACCTACGGATATTTTGCGAATATCTAAGCATATCCACCGATGAAGATCCTCTGAAATGTGGAAGATGAACGCGACTATTTATCTTAATCTTTCTCAGCGAAGTCTTATCTTGCTTGTCCGCCAACTAGTGTTGCGAGTGAGCGTCTTTTTAATGGTGCCGGCCTAGTGTACAGTACTATGAAAAACGAAGTAACCTGACTAGTGAAAGAGCAGAAAAATTGTTATTTTTAAAGTTCAACCTGCCAATAGTAGAATTTAACAATTAGATACTTGGAGTTTATACTTGTACTAGCAACAACAATGATGGATTGCATGCAATCTAGTGAACTCTAGTCAATCTACTAGTAAGTCATCCTTTTTCAAAGGGCGGTGGTTGGGGAAAGAGGTTGGTGGAATGCATGTAAGAGTGGGTCTTTGTACCGCATCTTGGAAACAAAGCAAATTTAATGAATTTTAGTTAGCTATTCAATTTTCTATGGGTAAACTCCTACAATGGATTCGAATATCGAATAGTCTACTGCAAAGTTCAGACTCTAGAATCCAAGTAAAATGCCATATTACTTCAAAAATGAAACTTTGAGTAAACATTCGTTATTCGCATTCACGAATATCAAAATAAAATACTCGCTTTCGCGAATGTTGAAAATAGACATTCGGTCCACCTCTACTTCACTGTATCCAATCTACGCCTGAGACGACGCGCTGAGATAGGCTACTCGGCAAACAAGTTACAACGTGTGCATCATGTTCGGGCTCTCATGAAAACGATCGAAAATTCGCCCAGAATAGAGATAGTGGCAAAACTATGGATATGTTCGATTGGGCGCCAGTGTTAAATCTTGGAGGCTTAACTTTTTCGAACTTACCCAGGTGCACTGGCTTCAATCCGCTGAACTATGTTTCAGGCATGGATCTTCAATCGGTTACCCGGAAACTCAATTTCGCTCCTTGAAACTGACTTTTAGCAGGCCCAACGTAATGGCGTAGCATCTGAACCCTTGCAACACATTCAGAGTAAGAAATCCAAAGCTTGTGTCGGAAGTTTCAGACAAGTTATTGCTCAAAGGCCCATGCTGGCGCCCAATCGAACGTGTCCTATAAGCATAAGGGGCTGAAAACTGCTAGTCTTGGTCTCTCCAACTATAAAATCTAAACATCGAAGTCGTCTGACTTACCTCTTAATAGTAGGCTATTCATGCGTGATGACTTTTGCTCTCTTAAAACATCAAAGCTTTAGTTGCTCTGAGATCACGATGCTTAAATTGAGCGAAAGATAAACGAAAGAACGGAGGAAGATATCCTTTACAGTAAAACCTCGAATAATAAATAGAAAACGAGAGTTTCCTTCAAGGATCTACATAGTCATTTTCTGGAGTCATTAATTCAGTGGCGGACATCAATTTTAGGGTCACTATATAATTCAGTGTAGTCCGATGCTAAGACTAACTTGACAGGAGCTAGATCATTGATATTGAGCAGTGATCTACGGTAATTACTATCGTGCCCAATACCACCCACTTCTACAGATCTAATATGTTACAATGTGTATGTATGTTACCTGTATCTATATTACTGTATATAATGTTGCAGCTGTAACCGAGGTATGCCCACAGTCACTTCCTCCTTCACTGCTTGTTTATCATTTTCATACGTACATTATTTTTTTTTCTCTATGGGCAAGGCAACATTAAGCAAGCCATGCAGTGAAGGGTTAGTGTCCAAATCCGAGATTTTGCAACGTTTTAAACTTCCTAAAAGTGTTTCATGTTATCGCGCGTTTGCAAAGAAAGGAAGATTGGTGTAATTTTCCGGTGTAAAGCGCATTACGATGTATGGTGCTTGAGCGTGTAATATTTTCATCTTATTAATTAAAACGTTGGAGCAATGCAATGGACTGGGAAAAGCTACCTATGTACTTAGTTTCGGTGTTACGATCTCCATATTAAAGTAAGCCCCATTATTAACTAAGCCTAATTATTAACTTTGGACGCAAATAATTACTACAGCTTTTTATCTCCACAAAATAAAAAGGCTTATGATTCGCGCAATAACGTCACTCGTGCTCTACTTCTCGACAGGGAACCAAGATGTTGCAATATCTACTGCGCACCACTCGACAGGAAGTCTTAAATTCACCCTACCGCAGGGCAGCGCTTTTCGCGGGAACGCTCTTCACTTGCGGTGCTGCCGTCTGTGCGCGTCTCCAGGGCGACCGGGGTTGCCGTATCCTCCGTCTGCGGAAACCAATGTTATGCCGATGCCACACGCTAGTCAAAAGAATGAGCATCGTCATCTTTTCGTCCGAATGTGTTGATGTACCCATGTAAATAGCACACACTTGCCAAGAATTTTGAGTTATAAATTCCTCCAGACATAATGATACGTCCGGAAGTTAACTAATGGCACTTGCGGAATAAATTGAACTGACGGTAAACATTTTCACACCGTTGCTTGGCAATCCCAAAGCTGTGGTTACAAGAGTTCAACATAACGTTCAAACGAAAAATGACGATGCTCGTTCTTTTGACTAGCGTGTGTCATCACCATTGTGCAGAGTACGGTACGTAGTTTATCTTCAAATCACACGTCACGTTCAAAGTTTGTCCCAACCCGGAATGGTCCTATCTTTCTCACGTTTCGTGTCAACTTGGATCTATTACATTTTACGTAGTTGATGAAACAAACATATAATTATGTGTAGATATCTGTGTCTAGATGCATTTATAAACCAGGGACTATATTTACCAACGTTACGGCATTGTAGGACTTGCTGTCTTGTAGCATACAACATCTCTACATTCCGAGAGAAACAACGATCAATGAACCTTACCCTTGTAATTGTAACCGGACCAAGCTGTGCACACGCCCCTGTGTGCCCCGCCAATGGGAGAGGGTTGTTGCTTGGGCTCTCGCACACCAATGAGTGCTTGAGCTTCGTAAATGAACTTACAAGTGGCAACTGTGAGATACAATACGTGCCGGGTTTTAGCTACTAGCTTGTATCTACCATGATAAATCTAGGCCCAGAGCGGCAGAGTTGCACTGTTGCCATTATAAATTTAGGCCCAGAGCGGCAGAGTTGCACTGTTGAAAGTCGGGCTCGTTGTATCTTGGAACTGTCTACTCTTTAGGACTCTATTCCTTGGCAAAATAGACTGTAAATAATTTTTCCCTCAGAGACCTGGCACAAGCATGTGTCCGACCAATAGCTGGTACACACATTCAGGCAGCTATGAGTGGGAGGAGTCAATGGGACGAAAATAAAACTTAGCCGTCCCCGCCTATCACCGAATGACGTCACACTGACGAGTCGAAGAATTTGAGGGTCGGACTTCAGGCCTTGGTAGGTTGGGCTCTTAATCTTAAAAATATATATATATATATATAAACAGGGTTATATTCTTGACGCGAGAGAAACCATAGGAACAGTTATTGCTCAAACTTCCTGTATTGACGACAATCATTTTACCGTGGTTTGTGCATGGGTGCAGCTCAAGTAGCTGGCCAGTCAGGAGCGGGAAATTGAATGAATCAAGTCGAAGAAATACGGTGATATGTGTAAATATGTTTTATGAAGAACACTGTGAACTGAATAGGAAGTATAAATAAGGCTTCACTTCAAAGAAGAAGCAAGTTAAATCAGGGCGCCGCACCGTCCCAGATATTGCCTCTGGTACTGTGAAAGTATCCAGCAGCCTCCACTGCAATTTTCTATTGATGATTGTTTCTTGTTCTAGTTGTCCTTATGTGCTTAAGGGGATGAAATGTGCAGTTTCGACGATTTTTCTGGCGATGTGAAATAAAATACTCACAGGCTGCTCAGTCGAACCTTTCGTCGATATTGATGTCATTGATGACGTCACTTTCCGATGTTAGTTTCTCGTGAGTCTTCCCGTTACGCTTTTTGTTTCCTGCCCACGCTAGTCAAACGAGCACATTTCGTCATCTCCGCGTCCAAATGCGTTGCAGTGTCCATATAAATAACGCACACTTGCAAAGAATTTTAAGCTATTTAACTCCCTCCAAGTTTAATGTGATGTTCGAAAGTTAACCAACGGCGTTTGCTGAGCAAAGTGAACTGATGGCTAACGTTTGTACACCTTCGCTGGTAAACTCAGAGCATTGCTTACGAGGGCTCAACTAAATGTTCGGAAAGCATGCTGAGCGAACTCGTTGCTTTGACTTGCACGTGTATCAGCCTTTAGACTCCTTCACACACGACTCTGCTGCAGCCAAGCAGCATTATAATAAGGGACAACGGTAGCCTAGACGTGCGTCAAATGAGGCACCTTGTGAGAAGTTTAAATCTTTCAAGTACTGTATATGTATAGGCAGGGAAATGCCATGGTGAGGCTACGGGCGACTTATGCTCTAGAGCACCATTTTTGTTGAACCCCTTACCGATATTGTTAATTAACTGCAAAAGGAAATATTTTATACTAATCTCTTTGTAGAATGCTAAAAGAGAATGTGAAATAATATGAAAATCCCTTAAAATATTACCGAGCCCATAATAGGGTATTTCTAACTAGCGCGAATGGGATATGGTTGATTGACCTATTCACAGGAAGTTTGAAGAAGTACAGGGCTCTCAACAGACTATACATGACAACTAATGTATTTCCGTAAACTCGTTAAGAGAATGTTTTCTAAGTAATTTCCCTCAACAATATATTTTTCCTATAAAACTATATACATATATATATTTTTCATGTTATAAATTAGAAAATCATATGAGTGAACACTATGCACATAAACCCATTTGAAGCTAAAATTGCAGAAATTTGCATTACAAGATGTACGATAGCACCAGATAAAGCAAGAGTAGTTTATTCTCATATTAGCATTAACCAAACTGTATCTATGTAGGTCAGGGTGTATTGCGACTCGCTCTAGTTCTGCTGTGCATATTTCTTTCGTCACTTCCAACGATGAAGTGAATTGTGTTCGTTCTCATCCTTTTGTACTTGCAAGTTCAAAAATTCCTTTTACTATGGTCCTCTCTTCTTGGCTTCATTGTTGGACTCACTAATACTACGCGTCTCTTCTTATTCCTCTCAGAATTAAGTGCCGGGTAGCTCAAATTAACGTATCACCAAAATAATTCAGTCTTCGTAATTCCTTTCGTTCATTTACCATTTTTTAGCTTGGTATGCATCAGTTTTGCTGCTAGTTACCTGCACTTTCATTCTGTGGGAGGAATGTGCTAACGATGTATATATCTCTATGATATATATAAAGAGGCAGTTGCGTTACAATTCGGTTTCTATTGCACATATTCTGATAAATAGCACATTGCCACTAAATCCCTGCAATTACATTAACAATGAAATTCATCTATGTAAGCAATGTGGGTCATTGAGGGCGAAATGTATCATCTGCCTCCCGAGCGATCCAAACTTAACCTTCTAGGATGGTGCAACTGGTGCAGCTAGCCGGCGTCGTGCTCCATGGTCATCGCTTGCCGGCAACAGCCTTGTGTTTGCTCGTCGTGGAATTTCTCCCAGTCTGTTAATCCATCGCGTAAATGTATTCAATTAGAATAATAATATGCAGTGTGACTGCATTTCTGATGAATATGAGTCACGTGCACGAAGCAAACGAACAAGCTGGCAAGTTGCAATGTTGCTGGCGTACTCAATAACCCGGCGTGCACGAGAGGGGGGATGCTATGGTGCCGTTAAGTCATGCATGTCTGTACACGCTGTGCATGAGAGTTCTTTGTTAGAGGTATCCTCTAAATAACACGGAGACGGTCTTCCCACCCAGTTTTTTGCTTCGTATTTGGTGCAACCTCTTGCTGTCCACTTCTGAATACCATTTATATGTTTTTTGAAGTATCATTTTATCTTTTACCGCAAAGTGAAGGGTTTGTGTATTCCAACTCCACGTGTTCATGTACGGTATTTTGAGCCAATGAGAGGCGCTTGTGATTGCATGGCCACGCCTAGTGTTGCACTTGAGCTCCCGGTCCAAGTGCACGCTCCTCCTCCGCACCAAGTCCCGCGCTAGCAGCAAAACACGGCAGCAGCAAACCTCGCAGCTCAGTTGCCAGGTTGGACGCGACCAAAGCACGGTAATGGCGCTCTCCTGACTAGACTCGCTTCTTCGGCCTCATCGTCGCGGATTTGATTTGTGTGCTCTGAAAATTAGGATCAGCAAATTGTGACGCCTAGGAGAGCTGAGCAAGGTTATGGCTCGATCTTGACCTGACTAGCTGTATCGGTACGAGGAGTTACTACTTTGAATTTCATTTTTGTGATTTTGGCAAATTTTGTGGATCGCGAGAAATCTATGGGAGCTATTACGAGCCACCTGTGTGGCATTGGAGGAGAAGAGTAAGTCCTAGATTCTTTGGCTTCATCGCGGTGGTGTTGGAGTAGTCAAACTCAAGAATTTTGTGAACTAGCTTTACTGTGGAGGAAGACGAAGAGATGGTGAAAATGCCGCAACGCCAACGCCACAACACTGGAGGAGGCACTGGTGGAGCAGAGTTGCCGTTGTTGGACCCTGGTGTTATAGAAGCACATAATGCTGTCACAACGCGCTGTTGCATGCCTCTATCGACGAGATGCTTGCGTGGCAATCAACCCATCAGCATTGCCTCGCCGGTTGGAACCGTCCGGGTATTGTGCAACAACGAAAATTGCCGGGTCGGTAGCTACATGCACAAGGAGTGCTTCGAGGCATGGGAAAATCACGTTCTGGCATATCTGCGTTCGTGTGGGCGAGCTAGGTCGTGGTCGGAAAAGCAAAGGCTGCAAAACCTTTGGACGAAACGAGGATATGACCTCGCTTACAGAGCATGTTCATGTCTGTGTGGACGTGGACATCTCAGGAAAGATCTAGACTGGACCCCACCTCCAGAACCAGAAGACAACAGGGCTGCTAACAAGAAGAAGAAAAAGAACCGTCAAAATCAGAAACCAGCGCTAGTGACAGGTTCGATACCGATGCCGTCCACGCATCTCAGAAACCGAGCGAACTCTCTCTCTTCCACCGGCTCCTCGCCTCCTTCTGATGCACCGGGCAGTCCCCACCACCAGGGCAACAACAGGAAGAGCTTTGATAGAGACAGGTGAGTGTTTTCTCGTACAGTATGTCTCTTCGTAACTATTACTTACTCGTTTCCAGTAATAATGTAGATAATCTCACTTCTACATTTTGAAGGACTTTACCTGAGGGGCAGGTACAGATATTGAACTTCGGTCATGATGTGGTTAGCTACATACATTTACCGTGTTTGCACTCAATTTGATCGTAAAAAAGTTACGATCTGTAGTTCGAAGATCAGTTAACCCTGAATTTTTGTTTACTTTGTAAAAAAATGGCAGGCTTTGCTTTCGATATAGTGATGTAATGTATCACTTGGTTAAAATACCATTATGCCCTGAACACATAAAATAGCGTTCGTATTTAGTATTTAAGTGGAACTACGAAGTCTAATCCGTTTCTGCTTCACTTACTTACTGATCTCACAAAGTTATGCGTTTTTTGTGAGCACCCTAAAAAATTCGATAAAATGCTTGCTGCGGCCGTAATGCCCAAAATATACCAATTTGATCGTTGCCCTCATGACGCTTAACACCTTTCCAGTAAAAACCTCTTGTATTTTGTCATATGTATATATGAAACATCATGGTTAGCGATATTTCGTATCGAGTTTTGCTTTTCTGACACCGTTTTATATATTCCCTGTATATTGCTGTATTGCCGCGTTTTTATCGGAAATTACATGTTGAAAATTTACTCCTCAGCATTCTAAGCAAAAAGAGATTCACTATTGCTACACCGAAGTCGAATTTTGTTCCTACTGAAGGGAAATTATTTTATACATGTGTGCTACAATAGAATATTCTTATTAACTGTCACAAATTTTTCCCTTTCCATGAAGAAATTAAATTTTGGGTACTGGTAGTGCGATATTTTAAAAAAAATATTGTTCAGGTACTCTCAGTTCTTGTATTTTTGAATGCACGCCTGAAATGTAACCGGTCAATATTGACCTGTTTAAGGTGTTTTTGCTTTGTTTAGGAATATTTTTCCTTCTGGGATTTCCTGTATGTGCGATTACAATGCAGGAATTGGCTGTATTTTATTTAATCGTGTGAATTAGCTCGCTAAATTACTTTGTCAACAGTCTAGTCGTGACGCTTAGACGTAGCATATCGTGGATCTGATAATTTTCGCTGCTCATTTGCTAACATTGCATGCAACTTGACAAAGGAGGATCCATCACAACTGCTGAGAGATAACACCGGTTCCAGCCGGCTCAGAGCGGCAAGCTGTTTGTCCAAGTGGTGCTGGAGCGAACTGCCCAGCTGCTGTCGCTCCCTGCTGCTTTTGCGTACTTCTTTTGTAGATTGAGACCGCTCTGTTTTTCTTATAAAGCATTTCAGTAGCCAGCTTTGATTATGCAACTGCTTTTTTCATGTTTTGTATTCGTGCCGAATCACCTTCAAATGTTGTTGCCGAAGGTAGGGTTATGATCTCCATCCCATGGTATGCAGAGTCGCGCTCCATAAAACCCCATAGGATAGGACTTTGAGACTTTTTTACATCCTTTGTGCCTTCTTTCATTTTCAGGCAATTACTGTTGTTCTATGGATATTTTTGTACCTTTCTTCGGCTTCTTTCTTGATTTACTGGACCGGTGCGCGGTGATGCTGTGTGGGAGCTCCCCATGCGCGGATCTCCCATTTTTCTCAACGTATTCGAAGTCTCAGCCGTTTACCTATTCTACCGTATTCTAATCTAGAGTACCTACTAGCTCAATCATAGAGCACCTTTTTAGCATGAGTTTCTTTCTATACAAGGCATGCCAGTCAACGACGAACGTAAATAACGTTTTTAAGCAATGCTTGTTTATTGTTTACGAATAGTTGTATTGCATCTCTGTAGAGATAACCCTAAACCGTTGAGAATTTGCTCTTCGCGATTGTGTTATTCCTGCGTACTCCCGTCACGCCCCCTCCCCAGGTCAGCGGCTAATGTTAGCTGTTGCAAAGCTGGCTGCTGCCACCCACTCATTGTTGATCCTCTCTGTTGTTACTTTTTCCTTGGAAGTGTTAATGCTTGTGTAAACTATTTTCTCGCCTGTTATTGTTTCTGGCCATGTCCAACTTATTTACGTGTACACGGAAGTGTGGTTGTGGCTAGGGTAGTTGGTCTTGCGTGGGAACATCCTTGTGCAAGCACTATGCATCTTGTGAAGTGTTCTGAGAGTAAAATTTTCGCTTGTATGCTTTTTTCTTCAAGTTCGCGATTCTGGTAACTCGTTGCCGCCATCTTTCATGGGCATTTTGGGTGACATTGACAACCATGAAAACAATTCATTCTTGATCGTGTGCTACCACTTCTCAGTAGAACCTTTAATGCCCGTGGCATTAAAAAAAAACATCCGTTACTTGAACGCACTTCTCGTGGGCGTCTTCCCGCTATTGTCTCTCTTCTCTTAGACCCGCTGCCACACTCCAGCTGACGAACGAGTTTTGCGTTTTTACCTCCGGATCGACGGCTGGAAATTCACGCTGTTGCGCAGAATTTTATTATGGAGCATACAGTTCTTATGCGCGCTGGTCACATGCGCGAAATGTGAATTAACCGCTCACAGCTTGGTGCTTGCGTTGGCATTCGTAGCCGCGACAGCTTAGCTAATCATTTTTAACATATATTTTGTCGTAGACTTCTACTTGATAAATTCTAAACGCAATGGGCAGAATCTACGATATTCAGCTTGTTAGATTTATTTTCGTCACGCTATGCTGTAAACTTTGACAACGTTTTTTATTTCACCGGAACTCTTTAAGTCGGCTGACCATCGGACCATTCTCACATGTAAATAAGGACACAAGGTTTTGCTTTGCTCCAAAAAATTTCCCGAAAATTTTGAGAGTTTCCTCAGCCGTTGGCTGGTGTGTGTACCAGCCTTGACGTGCTTACGGCCCTAGGAAGCCGTCCCTGGCACTATTCAGCATTTTGCCGCTAATAAAGTAGCTGTTACCACCAGGGTTGTTTTAGAATTGGAATCAAAGTCGGTAGTAACCATATAGTTTTTTTTTTTTTTTTTGGGGGAGGGGGCAGGAGTCCGAGTCGGCAACTAGTTGGTCCTGGGAGTCGGGTTTCATCAGTCCGACTCCGCAGCCCTTGTTACCGCTTCTCGTGGGGGGGGGGGTCAATAGATGCCCGTTGCTCAAGGCACTCCGCCGCACAGCCTGTACGTGACTCCGGCCCAGTGCCTACCAAAGGGCACTCCCTTGTTTGTTCTGCAGAGCCTTTAGTTTTGTCTTCATCAGTTGGAATCCTAGTTTTTAAGCAATGCTTGAACTTAATAAAACTGAGGTGTTAGTAAAATGCTATACTACTAACCCTTTAACGTCTTAATTAAACGTCAATGTATCGTCGTAATTGCACAGTTTCGAACGCAACCAAGTCGTCCCAACGGTCTTTACAGGGTGTAAGGAAGGACGAAACTTACCTTACCATGCATGGATTTGTCTGCTGATGTATTGGTTAATTATTATATTGAATAGTTTAAGCTTTCGTTCCCACATCAGAGGCGAACAGAAGCAAATGGTGTTTTTGTTACCCTTTTAAGTTAAGTAGCATCATGTTTGTGTGTGGTGTGCATACGACGGGTTGTATGCTCTAGGCTCGAATTAGTCTCTATATCTGTCTTGATGTATGGAACTGCGTAACTACTGAAATGGATCTTATTACGTTTCAGTTTTTTTTTATAGTTTTTTGTGTACATGCCAATTATCTATCCGTAAAGACCAGGACGTACTAAATTCTCGTATTGGATTGGGTAGCGCCCTTGTTTGTAATGGTTTACCTACGAGTCGCTGCTAGTGTTTATTTATTTGTTTCAGCTATTCCGGTTACTGGAGAGTGGCGATATCTTCTAATTACATGTACTGTGCTCCATGTGCTGTATATGTTGTGCGCGATCGATCGATCGCGCTTCGCAAACGATCGATCGATCGTTCAAACGCCTCACCTAACCTAATCAATGTTTTTCTTCAACTTTTCCCCTATTTCTGAGTATATCGGGTAGGTTAGGGGAGGCAAGGCCTGTTTTTTTTATTTTGAAATTTCGGGCACCGTCAATTTTAGTCAATGGTGAGATGGAGTTAGGTTAGATTTAGTTGGGTTTGGTAAGGTTGGGTTTGGTAAGGTTGGGTTAGGCGTTTGAACGATCGATCGATCGTTTGCGCAACGCGATGGATCGCGCACAACATATACACTAGAGGGTGGGAAATATTCTCATTTGTGGTGCAGTACGCAATGCATTGTTTGTGAGACTAGGCGAGTTCCTTCAGTTGCACTGTGCCAGGGTGGGCTCTTTCCTTCAGTTGTACTGTACTCCATGTGTTGGTACGCAAGTTATTTATTCTTCGCGGCAGTGACAATGTACGTACGTGTCGTGTCGCGTGTGTACGGCGGGCGCTGCGTGCGATGCCAGGCTGGAGCTCATATCGATCAGCTCGCGACTTGGCAACTCGGGTGCGGAGCAGTTGGCCAACGTGGGACCTTACCTAGCAATACTGCCGTTGCCAACCCTGCCTTGGTCATGCAGCCAAACCGGCGCCTTGCTCTTGCGTTTTTCTCGGTAGTGGGGTTCACAGAGCATATAGGTAGCTATATACTGTTTAGTGTTATGATTGTAGTGTTGGCAAGTACATCCAGGATGTGTTGTATTGAATTTGAGCTTTTGTTAATGTGAAGAATATGAAGTGGAGTTGATGACTTGGGTAATGGGAATCTGGTTCAGGTGGAGAGCTGTCAACCTCCTGATACCATTGTAGATTATTTACAGCAGTTAGTGTATAGAATACGTAGTTTCATATATATTTATACAGGTAAATTTAACTCACGGGGAAATGTACAATAATGTGGATTGGAAGTAACCTCTCGATAGTACAATCAGAGTTAAGTAGTGTAGCAGTGGAGTCTAGAATTTAATTGTACGTAGTTGATATAGATTCTTAATTTGACGCAGACATCCATGTACCGCATGGTTCCTGAAGGTTGATGTTTCACACTTCGCTGGACGCGACTCGCCGGCGAAATTCTAGTGCAATATATTATGGGTTTGTTTAAAATCTCTTTCTAATACCTATTCCAACTGAAATCTTACGTATTATATCACCTACTGATTTTGTTCTGTCAGTACACGGATGTATGTGCGCTTTATTTATAGCGAACGATGCAAAATCATGTTTTGTTCAGGTTCTGGAAGTACAGTTGCCTTAACCATTCAGTGCATAGGGCCTGGGCACTCAACATGACACGGAGAGGATTTTGTTATTGGTACGGTATGGGAGAGATGAGATTTTGCAGTGAAGGGGTTATATCCGCAGCTATTTGCCGTTCCGTCTACGGTCCGTCCAGGGCTGCAGTGTTGCCGTGCGTGTCCTTGTGCTCACTTCGCTAGAGTTTCTCAGTCCCGTTACAGCTTTCTTCTGCGCTCATCCGGCCGGCGTGCCGCGCGTTTGGAGGTCAAGTGCGTCCGCCGTCTTGCTGCGCGGCGTTTTGAACGTTCGCTCTACTGTTCTCGAACAGCATCGGCGATGTCGATCACAACAGCTCTGCCTTTTGAACGATCGTGCGCACCTGTACTCAAACAGCAACACCGAGGTTGAGTCGCACTATCTTCCAGTGTTTCATGTTTCGTAGCTGAACGCCGAACCTACAGCCCGTGCTACTGACACCTACGTGCAAGTTTTTCATCTTCATACTTTACGGTACCGTACATCACCAGTAGTGTAGCGTTGGATGTACCTACTAGCACTCGCTCTGCGGTTGCTTCAGCCAACTCTTTCACCATCTTTAGCAACACTTTATGTGACTACGCGATGTACCTACTAGCACTCACAACTTGGGTGCAAAGGTGCGCAGCTTGCACATTGTTTATACTATAGTAGAGTACCCAGCCGTCAAAAATAATATTTACAATGTTTTTTTTTATTGTTTTTGCTTGCAGCGCGGGTTTTGTCGCAAAAATGACCCTCATACCTGCGGGCTTGGTCCACCATTAAAGTAACGAATGGTGTGCCGTCATGATTTTGCGTGAGCAAAATTTCCCTGCAACAAGTAAAGGCCCGAATAACAGTTTTGAAATGCTTGCAAGTAAAGCAGCGCCAAGAAATTAAAGTTCAATCAAAATATAAATACATAATTAATGGAAAATGATCAGTGTTTACGGTACTGTATCATGTATACCAGCAGTTAGATGAACCATCAGGATCGAAATTTGGCAGCAATATAAATTGAACCTGCTTTGGTGTTTTGGCTTCTGCTCAGCGTTAACGTTCAACTGTTCGGAACAAATCCAGTTCAGACTAGAACGCCTCGTGGCGTAAGACCATCACCCGCGGTGGAGGCAAATTGAACGAAGTAATTTTTGATGGCCAGCTAATCTTAGTTTATCATATGGATGCTGTGTCCAACAAGGTTAGGGCACAGCGCCCCCTTCATATCTCATAATAATAATAATAACAGGAAAAATAGAACGCTTCGTAGCGTAAGGCAATCTGCCGCGGTGTAGGGAAATTCAACACCGTAATTTTTGATCGCCAGCTAGGCCTAATTTTTTGGCATGGGTCACATCTAGATCAACCTACCAAACTCCCTACAAAAAATTATGAAGATTGCTCAACTCCTACCTGTTTTTGGGTGGACAGACATATATATATATTTACAAATATATACACTTAAATCGGCAACGAAAACATTATCACCTCTCTCACATTGTTCGCGGGTGATAAAAATTGCGAAATAGCGTATGCACGACAGGATAAAAAATTATCAAAGGTACAGCCTTCAATATACCACGCTTCGAAGAAAAATTATTATCTAATCGTACCCAGCTACTTTTCTGAGTGAAACGGGTTTCAGAAACCGCATTATTTTGATTTTCGAGCATACATTAAAGAACCTGTATTTGCCATCGAATCTAATCTTGTTATTCAGTAGATGAAGTTTCTCATTTCTAATGTTTTAATTAAGAGTTTGACGGGAGAGGAGCAAGCAAGATGGCTAGCAACCAACCAACAACAACTGTGTTTTGTTATATATATAGTGAATGTTTACTACTGACTTGAAATATATACCTACCGCAACGACGTGTTCGCTGCACAAATCTCATGAAGTTGTGCGTGTCTTAGTAAATGTGGCGTCGGCTTTGGATGGACGCATTTGATTACAAAAGTATGGCTCGGCGAGAGATATTATTTGGTCTGACCGAAAGTGATAATGACGTTACACGCAATCGAGTGTTTTGAGCTTCCGAAAAAGGGTAACTGACACAGATCAATAGTCTCGTGCCGTATTCTCGATCATTGTGCTGAATATGAAAGGTAAACTTCAAAAATCGTATATCTCGGAGAGTTTCATTCTGCAACCGGGAATAGGAAGAGCGCCAATACTCCACTGGGTTAATTTTCCTCCGACAGGGAAACCTCGAACTGCCAATACTGGTTTGCATATTCTCAGCTATATACAGTGGGAGGTACCCGGAGCTCTGGCACTACTCTTTCATTTTGAGGTTATTGATTATGCACGATATATAGTTTAACGTATATGACTCTCCGAACTATTGTACAATTCTATTATATAGTTGTTATAGTCTTTAGGNGACGTGGAGGCCGCAGAGTCCTCATTTGATGTTCCCTAAGATATAGTTATGCAATTATAAGGTAGTAAAATCTTGTGTTGGAAAGGTAGTAAAAAGTAGTAAAAGGTAGTAAAATGTGGTTTTCACATTTTTGTAGACACCTTGATACAGTGGGAGGTACCCGGAGCTCTGGCACTACTCTTTCATTTTGAGGTTATTGATTATGCACGATATATAGTTTAACGTATATGACTCTCCGAACTATTGTACAATTCTATTATATAGTTGTTATAGTCTTTAGGACATGCTTCAGCAGCTGTTTGATAAGCGCTAGCAGATTAAACTTATCTTTATTATCGTATAGATACCTGGTCTCGCGTCGTCCATCGTCCGCACCCAAGTATTGAGGTCAAGGGCACGGAAGAGTTACCACGATGTCGCTTAGTGCTTATATCCAAAATGTATCTACGTTCTTTCTACTAACTTATACATAAATGGAGAGTTACATCTCGCATTCCAATAATTTCATAGATAAATACAAGGATCGGTATTCTTTTTACCCACAAACGCTGCTCAGTAGGAAAAGGTGGTGGACCATAGACAACAGGCATACCATACCTAGGGTTACTTGGGTTCGTTCATCTTATATTTTGGAGCGTCGTCCCCACTTGTTCAGGAGGGGCATCATAGGTTACTTTCACCTTAGCAAGTCCAACGAGAATTCTTTCTTTTCCACTTTGCTTTCTGCTATTTTCATGCTCCAACTATTGATACTTTTGCTCTGTTCGACCTCTCTGCTGACTTTTTGTACCCATGCGCGTAGGAACCCAAGGATAATATAGTCCCTGTTTTATTAATATCCGTATCGAATTCTGCTTGAGTGTTGGCGTCTTCGTTCGCGTTCAGAACGAGTGGGACTGTGTCATTGCTTGCAGCGTTGTAGTGTTAAGAGAGAAGCACTGTTTGCGCTGGAGAGAATTAGAGATCTATGAACGCTAATTTTCTCGGCGTCCCAGTCTCATTGAAGAGAAGGTCTGATTGTATTGAAGCAGAGTTTGATTAGAAAAATTTCGGGTTTATTTCTTATTATAGGCAGCAGTATTAATTACTCCGTAATTATGCAACGTAATGTACATAGGTACCTTATAAATTATATATGTTATAATGACGCTATTATTAATCAAGCTCAACTGATTGTGCACAAAATAAAACTAACATTTACCAATGAAATTTATATTAAGTTTGAGAGCTTAGCAGCTCAGCCCTGCAACCCGTGAACTATAATGGACTGGAGTTTTATTTTGGGTAGATGTCCTTCAGTGGCAGTAACACTGAAGTTGGAGAGGCGTTTGAAGTTGAATGTGTGGTGAATAGGGATTCTTAATCTTTTCCATACTGAATTCTTAAACAAGCCGGTGTTGGCAACTTGGCAAGCTGTGCTGACTTGTACGAGTAGGCTAAGTACACTGAGAAAATTTGAAATTCAACATCTATTTCAACGGGAATAGTACCGTTTCACAAGTGCCCAAATGTCCCAGTAGATCTTTAATGCGAAGAAAGTGGTGACCATATGGCATGTCAAAGTGGCAGGTTAATATCATGACTGATATCTTGTGCTTAACTACCTTGTGCTGTTAACGCCTGCATTTGAAACGCGACTCAACGACCCTTGGGTTTGCGGAAGGTTAACTTCGGGTACCTGACGAGCCCAAGTGTGTTGAATTTGGCGATGGTCTCTCAATTGCAGTCATGATGTAACGTAACGTGTGAAGAATGTGGGCAGCGCTGGGGAACGTAAACTGTGCCTGAAGTTGTTGACATGCGTATACAGGACACGGTTTGCTTGGCTAACTGCACTCTACTCCCTCACGTTCACGGCTGTTGCCTGCCAACTATTTAAGTTCAAGAAGCAGAGTTCGTTTCTTACTAGACCACTGGCATTTATTTTTAAGGATATATTCCCATGTTGAGCTATTATGAACATATTACGTGAAACAATTCTGGGTTATTTGTGTGGTTTGTTTCTGAAAATTCTGGGTAGCTACAGTGTTAATGATAACCCACGAGACGTTTTAATAATAATACCCTCACGATATGCCGTTAGTATTATATATAAGCTGTTAAAAATGACGGCGTGTGCTCGAAATGATTCCTGAACGAGTGGAAAAAAGATAGATATTGAATAAAATTAATTCTGAATTTGCGTCGCAGTAGAAATTTTCATGTAGAAAAAGAAAGTCTAAGTACGTCGCATATTTGGAGTTGCTCATTACTTCTCGTATGTTGGAAAGGCACAAATGATTCTTATTCCCAGCTCTATGGTAATTTTAAAGCGAGACAAAAACGGTGTAAGAATATTTCTTGCTAAACATCAAACAGCGTAGGAGTTTTTTTTAGTGTAAAAGCTTAATTTAGGACGCTAATTGGAGCCTTCAGTATCACTCTTCTGCGAATCAGTAGTTCGGAACAGTGTTGTGCTCAGGTTCAAATCATCAATCAGAGCTGACTCATCAGTTTTAAATGTAGACGTTACTTGAAACTGAACCGGCACAACCAACATCGATGTGAATTTTCATCTTCTTCCTCCATTCTGATGTACAATTGTTTAGCTAGTGTTATGTTTCTTACCAACAGACTGCTGGGCGTTAACTGATATAATTTTAGGGGTATTTTCCGCGTATGATTAACTACGGCGCAGCACTGCTATCACTTGGCTGAGATACCAGCCGCAGTTTGGCAGGTCACCGAGTCCTTGTACTCTACACAATGTCAGGAGAGGTGCCTCCACCTTGTAAACGTTTGCGCTGGCACTGTTGTGTACTGGCCACTATACAACCAGTGTGTTGTGTTTGTATCTTCTTAATTGGAGCTAGTTGTTGCTCCCGCAGCATAGGAAACCCTGAAGTTGCACAGTTGAGTTCACTTTGAGTGTACTTTCAATTCCACCCGTGTTACTGGTCACGCGACATGGCATATCGGCCGTCGCTGCAATTCACGACCGATGGCGCTGCATACAGTCTACGTTGCTAGATTTTTACAGTTTTGGGTTTCCCCTTTCAGGAGTTGTCTCTGTTTTGAGGAGACTGTTCTCGTTCCTGAGCTCCTCGGTAATAGAATGGCATTGCTCTCTGTCTTGCGCCTGTCCACACTCCTGTAAATATTCATTGAAGTGCCCTCTGCTGCGATGACAGTAGCGCGGGCGTAATTGATTTGGCTGGCGCCATGGTAACGTACTCTACATCTACAGTTCGGCACTGAATTCCTTACCTTGAGCCTTATATCGGACATCAGCCCGTAGCGGAGCCACGGTAACGTACTGTACCGTTATCTTGCCTTCTGTCCCCAGCTTTGGCCCTTTCAGGTGTCATGGCAACTTACTCTTGAATCTAACCTCGAGTCCTTTACCTAGCATGACCCTTTACAGTCAGCATTAAACTTCGGTTTGCAGAGGGTTAATACAATACTGTTGGTAGCGGGACTTTGCCACTCTGAAAGCCGTCGATGTGTACAATAATTGCTGCAAACGCACTTAACGAAACTAGTGAATTGGTGTCCTTCGCTAAGAACTGCTGTAAAATGCTTCTTCAACTTTTGCTGGCCATTGGCTCCAGAGGCAGCTTTGTGTGCCAATGGGCTTTAGTCCAGTCTTTAGTGATCTGCCAGATCCCCGACCAATATAGATTTTCCTAATATTTTGTACGACATACGCGACATCTCTTGTTTTCGCATGTGGGGTTGCGTAAAATCCTCTCAGATATTGTTACAGAGCTTATAATTTATATCAAAACACATGATATTTTCATGTAAAGAAATGAAACGTATTCTTCCAAGCGCTGTAACTACGCACTTACACATCAGAGTATTTTATGTAGAAATAGCACTAGCTGTAGCGTTCTCAAATAGGTACAGTAGGCGTTAATTAAAGGGTCAACCTCATAAAATTAAATGTGATAAAGTCCAAAATTTCGCGAAAAAAATGAAAATAAAAAGATTTGTACATTGTTAGCTAACGGGAAAATTCACGTCAGTTCCTCAGGTGTGACCGTCGTTGGATGTTATCGAGCGTTGTAGAATCTTATGGACAGATTCTACCTTGGTTGGTGCCGTTACTGTCATGGGGATAATAGATAGCCATTTCACAAGATTAGCTTGCGCCGGGATACGGTACACAGAGGGAGGTCTACTCCACTGGATATACTCGCTTATGGCACGCTTTGTTAACAAAGTGATATTCCCTGTGTGTGCGTATCGGCGGGCTACGCCGCAAGTACAGTAAACCTACGGGCTTTAGTGGGCCATTCCGTTTGTCATAAAAGGGAATGGATTTGATCGATTCAAGATAAAACTCCGGGCCGTGCGATAGTTCACTTCAGTGCAGGTTTGCGTTTCGGCCATGGAGAAATACAAGCGTAATGAAGTGTTCCTTTCTAACTGAGCAGATTCTTGGCAAACTGCAGTTCGCGTCTTTTCCTTTTTGAAACAGCGTCGTGTAGACTACTCACGTGTAACACTGCGTAGTTACATAATATAGTAGTAATTTAAAATGGTCAGTTTGCAAATCGTGATACGATCAACACTTTGCTAAGTAAACCAGTCTGATTAAGTTAGGTTCGTCCATACTGTGTTAAGGAAAGTGGCGTCTCCAGGGGGACGTTAAACCAAATTACAATATACCTCCGCTAAGGGGTTTTATAATATTTATATGTTTTTTTTTTAATTTGTTTGTCTTTTTGTTTGTCACCAAGATAACTCAGAAAGTTACGGACGGATCTTTACGAAATTTTGCAGGGATTGTTAAACATGCCAGGAGAAAGATATGATTTACTTCGGGTGAGAATCCGTTTAACAGTTTGTTTGTCCGCCTCAGCCATCGGGGGGTATATTCTGGCGGGCCCTTGTCAAATATAAGGAGCCTTACGAACCTAAGGGCTGTCCCTAGTGTCATCTCCGCAGAGGATGTTGCAACTGGCTGCAGTTCCTGCTGACAAGGTTAGTTTGTTAGGCTCTCAATACGTCCCCTCTGGTTCCGCGTAGTGGGCCACCGAATGGTGGTAATTAAGTGACCCATCACATGGGATTCCTATCTGCTCCCGTGTGATGCCACGGAAGGGACCTTCCGCATGAGCATTTTCTTTCTTTCTCTTTCTCCTTTCGTATTTCTTTGCTTGCCCTGTGCTGCGTGGTTGTGCAAATCTGTTTAAAGCACTGTAGGCTTACTGGAAGTGCTTTGCCCCTTGTTTCATGTCAGTATCGCACCGACCATTTGCGACCAAAGAACTCACCTCTCTACCTTCCGGCAGAAAGGTCGAGATAAAAATCGCCGAGAATTCAGCGTGGGTGTATTGCTCGCAACGGTAGTAAACACTTTTTCAGTTAGTTTCCTTTGTCTGCCTCACGTTTTTCTCGGTAACATACGATTTGGTACCCGAAAAGTTGTTGACGGTTCTTCATGAAATTTGTAAGACTTGTTAGAAATGTTACCAGGCACAAGTGACGAAATTTTGGTGACGATCGTTTCGTCAACATGACTCGAAAGGTTATTGACGGATCTTCAAGCAAATTTCAGGAGCTGTTAGGAATGTTAAGAGGCAGTAGTAACCAACTTTTGGTGATGATCAAATACACATATGCTGGTATCAGGGCTTCTTTTATTTTTTTCGCTAGTGCTGCCTTGATTAATTGCTTGACGGAGGTATCCGCTCTCAGAGTGTTTTCTAGCTATTGTGTAGTGTAAGCCTCCGCTTCCGGAGCAAAGGCGATTTAACTGAGAAAGAATGATGGGACTGGGACATGTAGCTAGTGTGTGGATGGAAACGTGGAGCCCATGCATGATGAGTTTTCCACACAGGTTGGCTAGTGAGCCCTACTCTTATGTTGCCTTACCGCGAGTTACCACTAACCAAAATATTATTTACTTAAAATTGAAAAAAAGAGGTGGTTAGAAAAACCAGTCCTGCCCTGCCCTAACCTACCCGAAGTTAGGCAGGGTGCTAATTCGTCTGACCCGAAAAAAAATCGGGTTTCCGAAATGTACGGCCTAAAACGTGCAAATTAGGCCCAACTGTAGATTCTAGTACAGGGTAAGGTTACCAATAGTAAAGTTAACCCCCTAAAATATGAGCCGAAAATATCCATTTTATATAATTATAGGACCTCTCTCCAGGTCTCTCGGTAGCTATATCTTGAATCTGCAGCGGAAATTACTGCTATTTTTGTTAGGTAGCTCTATGGTTTCCAGTAAAGTCTACCTATCTTGATATTGAATAATAGGCGTACTGATATCCAAGAGGACACTGATGTTCCTATTACAGATTCTACTATACGATAATTCGTGTTTAATTCGAAATGGAATGAGTTATGGAAAATAATTGACCCGCTTGTTAAATAATAACACATTGCCTTTTATGTAATAAATCTACAGCAGCACGAACTTGATGCGATAACAATTGATCCTGAATTAAGAAGACGCAGCAATCTCTTTTGTCAAACACAAGTTCTCTTGGTATGCCCACAGCTAGTCAAAAGTGGACCAGGAGAAATTACAAGTTGGCTAATGTAGAGTACTCTAGAATGCATTTGGGCACAAGTTCTACCTCTCTCGGCAGGCACCCTCCGCCCTGTACCAAACTTGCCGTGTTGCACAGCTGGTTGTGGTGCTGGGGCTGAGCACAGGTGTCCTGTATCTCCGCTGTCGTATGAGTCATGCACCAGCATACAACTCCCTACCTATATTTTTATATAAATTTTATATATAGCTATATGAATTTAGGAATTTCATCAATTTATCTAACGTTTTCGCTGCTTGCAATTTCACCAATTAGCTAATTGTTTGCAGACGTAGGTAGGTAGTCCTGTATTTCACTTAACTACGAATACATGAATTTTACTGTGTCACCAAGTTCAAAGTTATATACCTAGCTACTTCAGAACTTGCACGTGACCTATTTCACAGGTAGTAATTTCTGACCGCCACTTCTACAATCCCACTCACTAAATTCGCAGTGCTCCGTGGGCCGGTGCCGCGCTGTATGGGTACTTAAGGCTGTGACACACGCTAGCCAAAAGCTGAGGAAACTTTCGCGAACGCGCAATTTTTTTTTTTTGCAAAAAATAACCTCTATTCACATATGAGAATGGTCCGTTAGTCAAAAAACTTCGAGCTCCGTTCATCCAAGCGACTTTGTTATGGCTACGAACTCAATACCATGACAAAAATTCATCTAACGACCAAAAATATGTAATAGATGCTACCCAATGCCTTCAAAAGTAATTTCAAGTTCAATTCTATGATGAAGCATCTTGAAAATAATGAGCTCGTTGCGGCTCCGAAAGCGAACTGAACGCCCTATCCGCCGCTAGATTGCTCTGGTGGCGGTTTGTCGTCAAAAATCCACCGGTTGCCCAGTGTATCGAACGCAAAAGTGCTGCATGCTCCATCCCAGAATTTTGCGGTAGTGTGCAGGTGTTGAGACGTCGATTTTCGCGCGCAAAACTCGGATACTCGTTCTTTTGGATAGCTTGTGGCATCGGCATTACTGCGTTCATTTTTTGTGCGTGGATCGAAAAGCACAAACTTCGATTATGCCAATACCTAGAGCTGCTGTCCAAGAGTGCAAACCCCCACCAAGCAACGCAAGGCTAAACGACAAAATGGTAAATAGACAGACACGCATACCGACGGTTCGTCACCAAAATGTAATCGTTTATATCTCGTGACGTTCACTAACAGTTTTTGTAAATTTCTTACAGATCCGTGCAATAACATTGGCTCCTTGGCGGGCGTAATAATGGCTTTAGAACTCTGGAGTTTATATCACATGCGTCATTTGTTTCGTGACCACAACAGCAGTTGTCAGGTTAAAAATACGGTCCGAAGTGGTGATTATCGTTGCTCGCCCTTCCTTGATCAAACTTTTGCGGGTAATAACTTTCAATTTGCTCTATTAACCCGTGCTGCTTTTGGCATGTTGAGTTGAAAAAAAGTAGACCTTTTTTTTCGTCCGAAACAGGTATGGTACCAATTATTACCAAATAAAGTGCTTATGTCAAATCTACCAATAACTGTAACTTGGTTAACGAGCAGGTTTGGGTGTTGTGTACCTCACTGATCATAGATTTTCTCATAGCGATGACTTCATCTGAAGCATCGCCGAATAGTACCAGTCGATGAGCGATGAATACAAGAAGTTTTTTTTGCAATAGGTACCTTAATATTGAGACGCGATGGACGAAGGTCTTCAGATATGGGAAACTCCATCAAATCTAATCTATAAAGAAAGAATGCCAGTGATCAAGTACATGTGCTGTGCTATCAAAAAATTCGAGATAATTTCGCGGTATCATTATGGATGTACGGTACGGAGTTGATATACATATATATCAGACTAAAGCTAATTTCAAAAAATAAATACGAATGTCGACAAATGTCTCTAAAACTTAACGTTTCGGGAAGTTAATTCCTATCATCAGATTTTCAAATATTATGACCTGCAAAGGACGGCTAAAAAGAATATTTTATTTTGCATGAACGAAGTCGCGACATGTGTCAGCAGGGGTGGGGGGGGGGAAGCTGAAAGGCAAATGACTACAGTGCGCAATGAGAACCCCTATATAAGCGTCGGACGGTAGGTATGGGAAGCGGAGGGAAACGGGCAAGTACAGTTGGAAGCGAAAGCGTCAGTCATGGATCGTGACGAGTGATACAGCTGATGTCATTATGTTGAGGTAGGTTTTGTTTCATGGATGTATAGTGATTCTAGAGTTGGGAGTTATATTGGAATAGAATAAGCTATGCCAGAGAAGTCTTTCTTGCTAACAGTGCTAATTGGATGGTTGTTTTGCTCTGCATGAAGACGGGGAGCTGAATGTGCATGTTTTTAGCTAAACCTACCGTTAGTAAATTAGACATTTTCCACTCCCTCCCATACTACAGCAAAACCACTGTCGATAAAGTCAATTCCCTGAAAGTTTGCCTCTCCGAGGCCTACCCGCGCATAAACTGTACAAAATTACATTTACCTTAGGATCCGCTTTTAAATTTTAAAGATAATCCTTCCTCAAACCTTCTTTCCAGTGTTGTTAATGCCTTTTCTTGCACGAGCTGCTCAGCTCTGTGCATCGGCAGCACTGGACAGCATTTCAAAGCCCGCGTTGACCAACATTTAGGCATATCAACCAGAACAGGTTTACCGCTAGCAAAAGCTGCACATTCAGTTCCCAGTCTTCAAGCAGGGCAAAACAACCAATTAGCAGGAAAGACTTTCCATAGCTTATGCTAATCCAATAGAACTCCCAACTCTAGAATCACTATATAACCATAAAACAAAACCTAGCCTGAACATAATGACTTCAGCCGTACCATTCGTCACGATCCATAACTGACGCTTTTGCCTCCGACTGTACTTACTCGTTTCCCTCCGCTTTCCATGCCGTCCGACGCTTATAGGGACCCCCATTGCGCACTGTAGTCATTTGCCTTTTAGCTCCTCCTCCCCCTGCTAACACATGTCCAGACTTAGTTCATACAAAATAAAATGTTCTTTTCCGTCATCCTTTGTAGGTTATTATTTTTGAATTTCTGCTGGTGGGAATTAGCTTCCCGAAACGTTAGGTTTTAGAGTAATTTTTCGACATTCGTACTTACATATACAGTATATCATACAGTGCTTCCAGTGAATTTGCTGCAAATGAGTGCCGACACGCTATCTCTAATTTTGTCATGGAGTCAAAAGAGCCCACCGCGCGCCTCACAAAAGAGTAAATTTTACTCTTCCAATATTTTACGCGTTATTTACTTTTTATTTACCAACGAGGGGAAACTATAAATTTGTAGTTTCATTACTTTTTCACCGTGTATCTGTTGACTACTGTATAGCTTCCAACAAGTTAATTCTTGTTTTATGGGGCTGCTTGTGGTCTGGTGCATCGGGTCCACAGCTGCACTATGTTCACACCAAGTTTATTTTCTCTACTCACACAAGCTGTCGATTCAGAAACTTAGCATGCAGCATACGTATGCGTAAAGATTGTCACTGCCACAGGTCTCACGCTATGAAGTATCTGACGTTGGAAGTAGCTCGGGAGCGGTGTCTGTGTCACTGGCGGTAGCGTTACGTACGTACGTTCGAAAACATGACCGCAGTGCCTTCATGTGAGGTAGCTATCTGCTAAATAAAAAAAAAAAAAGAAACTAAAGGCTGTACTTTCTTCCTGAAGGGTTGTAGTATTAACACTTTAACGCCTAGCGTAAAACGTTCTAGCTTGTAAGTATTTATACCGTAAAACTTTCTAGCTCATTAGTATTAATAGTATCCACAACAATGAATATACCGGTATGCATTAACGCGTTGAGGTGCACTAAATTTGCTCTAAACGCATTGTCTACATTCAGCCACTTAACAAAAATTAGATGAAGTCTAATGCACAGTTTTATTTGAAAAGTTAGGTTTGATTATTGCTACAATGAGCGCTTATGTTGCAGTTTCAGAAACGTCATTTTTGTGAGCAAATATCCGCGATAAATTCGTTCTCAGACACGCACCCTTGCTCGTTGCTTTGGAATAGCAGAAACAGGCAGCCCCCCATGTTAAGAACAATTTGCATGGTGAACAACCGTTACTAATATGACGTTTGCCTGTGCTACTTTAGACGAAAAAAAAAATACAAATTATTCCTCTTTTATTTGTTCATATATTTATGTGACACCCTGATGAGAAAATGAATTATTTTGGTTTCTTGCATACATTTATCCTGTAAGATTTTTTGTACTATCCTGTATCTTGTTCCTAAACAAGGACATGGCTGAATTTAAATTAAGGTGTAACTTCAACAAACTATGTAGTTACCATTTTGGGTCGTATTTTTGTTCTTGCAGCGGAGCCTGCTTGTATTTGCAATCAATATTTTATTCTGTATGTAGGCGGAGTTTGCTAGAGACAGCGAGATATATCCTGTACTCGTGAACAGCAGCAGCTCTTTGTTTTGTAAGGCTTAAGCCACTCTTTCTATACTGGACAATCTCGGTATGTGGATACTCTTCTTTATGGTTGAACCAAGCAGTGTTTCTATTCTTTAAGATTAAACCGAAGCTCTGCAGTACTAGCTACTTCACAACCGCGACTTTTCTCGCTCTCCTTTAAGGTAAAACCTCCAGAGTTCAGCAAAAATCCTGCAGCCCCGTACCTCTGCAGCCACAGTGTTCGGCATATCAGAGGTTACATTATTTTTCCTATCCAAGGTGCCTATATCTCTAAAAATGATGACCCCGTCCCAGTTGGTTTAGAATGGCTTCTGTACGGGCGGTTCTTACGAAGCACCGCATTTGCATCGCTCAGATGTATGGGGAGTGCAATTGAATCCTCCAATAAATGCGATATTGACAATAAAAATGGAAATTTACGAAAAGTTGTGCTTGAAATCTCGTGACCGTTCCCGGGCTTTGTTTGTGATAGACAGGCATAGGCTTGCTGGCAGACAGTCGCCAGCCTATTTTATTCTAAGTTACCGTACACAAGGTTTTTGCGTGTTATGCCTGTACAGTAGGTACTTCAAGTGAGCACCCTAAACTCTGTATTATGATTCTGCCTGTCCCTCCGTTGGTTATAGTTAGTACGACCGTGATGCATTTATGAGTATTTATTAGATAGGGGGAAATCAGAGCATCCCTGAAGTAACCGTGATACGATAGGGGGAAATCAGAGCATCCCTGAAGTGTCCGTGATACGATAGGGGGAAATCAGAGCATCCCTGAAGTGTCCGGGATACGATAGGGGGAAATCAGAGCATCCCTGAAGTGTCCGTGGTACGATAGGGGGAAATCAGAGCATCCCTGAAGTGTCCGGGATACGATAGGGGGAAATCAGAGCATCCCTGAAGTATCCGGGATACGATAGGGGGAAATCAGAGCATCCCTGAAGTATCCGGGATACGATAGGGGGAAATCAGAGCATCCCTGAAGTGTCCGGGATACGATAGGGGGAAATCAGAGCATCCCTGAAGTAACCGTGATACGATAGGGGGAAATCAGAGCATCCCTGAAGTGTCCGTGGTACGATAGGGGGAAATCAGCATCCGTGATACTATAGGGGGCAATCAGAGCATCCCTGATGCATCCGTGGTACGACCTGGGAAGGGATCATTAGGAGTCAAGTTCAAATTTAAGCTGCTACTGCTGGCAGGTCTTGAAGTGTCACTGCCTGACTCGGAACATTTTTCATCCTTTGTATGCATGATACGGGTCCGAAGGCATCAGAATTGAGGAACCATGTGTTTGTTCTGTAGAGCGTCCGCAGGTTCCATCTATAATATTAAAAGCCTTGTTCAGGGTTGGCATAAACCATGTTTTTTTTTTTTAACCAAAAGCCAATATTTTTGTTAAAAATAAAAAACATGTTTTTTTTTTGTTTATTTGGTTTTTTGAATATTTTGTCATTTTTTAGTTCTACGAATTTTATCAAACATTTAAAAGGTTTTCTGCTCTTGTAAACATGTAGTTAGCTAATCATCAACAATCTTAGTCGCTTCATTGCAACTTCATAGTGTCCCTCAGGGTAGCATACCTGGCCCGCTGTTGTTCGTTCTGTATACTAGTGATATGTTCTCTTCGCTGGAAAACACAATGATGAACTATGCCGATGATTCCACTTTAATAGCAATGATACCTACACCACGTATGCGTAATGTTGTCGCCCAGTCTCTAAATAGGGATTTGTCCCGCATTAGTGCCTGGTGTTCGGCCTGAAGTATGAAGCTGAATGCCAGTAAGACCATGTCGCTGGTTGTCAGTCGATCTCGAACCCTTGTGCCACATAGAGATAACATGGAGATAACCGACACCTTGCTTCAGGAGTCTGGCTACTTGGAGATTCTTGGTGTTGTTTTTGATGAAAAGCTTACCTGTGAGCCGCATATTAGGCGACTGGTGTCACGTGCTTCCAGTCTGTTGGACAGACTTGTCAGTTCAGCCAGTAGCTGTGCGCGGCTAATGATTTGGTGAACCTGTCCCATAGGAGAAGAATTGCCGAGCTCTGTATGTTTTATATGATTTACAGCAATCAGAGGCATTGATTGTATTCGTCTGTCCCTGCACTTGAGGTGTTTAGGAGAGAAACACGTGCTGCGGTCGGTGCGCACACTTTCACGTTGGAGGAGGTTAGAAGTTAGAAGTTTTAATAATAATATTAATAATAGAAGAATGATTTGATGAAAAGGGGCTAAGAAAAAGCAGTTAGCAGAGTACCTGTATTTGCTATGGCTACATTTAATATTCAAACTGCAGAGAAGCTATGATTTATCATTATTGCAGTGTAAAATCCTTTGAGAAACTTGAATACACTTCAAATTACAAATACAACTTGACAGAAACAAATAAAACTTGACAGAATTCGCTAGCGACTAGCTAATTAAAAACAGAGTAATGAACTGAAGAAAGTGAAATAGCTATAAAATCTTTTGTAAAACACTTGAACATTTAAAAATAAAAAGAAAACTCAATAGTAATGGCTAACTACTAGCTAATTAAAAACCGAGTATCGAACTAAAGAAAAGGAAATGGCTATAAGGCTACATCCTTCTCATGAGCTCACTAGCTATCTAATAGTAACTGTAACTACTACTTCTAATTTTCAGTAGCTGCAGGCATACCAGAATATAATTAGAGTTGCATCTCTGAAATGAAATAACGCAAAATTGAATAGGTTATAGGATTTTAATAAACCTAAGCAATAGTTGACCCTAACTGTCCTGACAGTCGAACGCATTCCTGAATAGAAACACATCAACTCATCCTTTTAGTTGTGTAACTGAAATTTAATAATTTCTAGAAGTAAAAATTTATTTTGCAATATCTATAATTAAAAACCATACAAATCGAATAAAAACCAAATGAACAAAAAAAAAAAAACGTTTTTTTATTAGTTTAAACCATGGTTTTTTATTTGATTTGAACCATTTTGTTTAAACCAGCCAACCCTGGCGTTGTTCCTTTGTGTGTTATGCTCGTCATCAGGAACAGATAGCAGGAAATTAGATATATACTGTAGTTTGGTTGTACAGTATGTATCCATGATACGGAAGATTAAGTCGAGCTTGGCTGCATGAATGTACTCTTAAATTTAAAGGTGATACTGGTAGTAAAATAGGACAATACGTCACATATGTAGGTATTTACCTTGCGCGCGGGCAGTGTTAAATATAGCTTTCAAAGCCATGGCAAGGAGCTGGTGATGGTGACCCACGCGGCCAGGAGTGAACGGGGACAAATAGCGCGTTGTCTGTGACCAGCTAAATAACACTTGATTCTTGCGAAGGAAAAAAATTGTGATAACGAACCAACGGGTCACGGGCAGTTTAGTATACAGTGCTATAAAACTTGATAGTTGTTTATTACGGCAGAATTTCCAGGGGTCTAACCTGAAAGGCCCCTCCAGACCGTGAAATTTTCACGGGTACAGCTAGTCACTATTAAACGGGGGAAAATTAGGTTGTTACGGGTCTGAGATATCACTGAAGAACAGTGTTTTGTTGGGTGGAATTTCCACAGCTTCCAGGTAGTGTGCTTTTAGCTACGTAAAAAGCAAAGAATCTAATCATGCAGAATGGCTGGATGACGAAGTAGAATCTGGCGCCTTGATATCAATCAATGTAGCCGAAATATTAGTTTCCGTACATAGGAAAGTTTTAGCAAAAGGACAATATTAGTTTCCGTACGTAGGAAATTATAGTAGAAGGACCTTAACATTAGTTTTCGTACATAGGAAATTTTATCAAAGGTCCTTCATACTAGTTTCCGTAGGTAGGATATATTGGTAAAAGGATCTTACGGTTAGTCATTTTCGCCTAACTTTTTATTGGAACAATTAGAAGCATCAATGCTAATATTTTAACTTGAAGCCCGTACGGTGCATTGGTCTCGATGGAAATTACGCTAGGCTAATTCCCATGGTATATGTGACACCCTCATTACTTTCTCGCCCGTTGCGTAGCCTTGACATATTTATATCTACTAACTGGAACCTGTGGAAATTTCACTGAGCAAAAGCAATGTTTTTCAGTGCTATCTCAGATCCGCATCTTTCATACGAAGTATCTTTCATACGAAGTGTGAAACTGTGTTCCAAGTCAGGCAGCAAATCTTCTACCTATAAGGCCTGCGAGCAGCAGTAGCCGAAATTTGAACTCTACTCCTCTCTCCTATTGATCCTTCCCAAGGTCGCATCAAAGATACCCTAATTTTTTCCTATCTGACACTGATGTAATCATCACTAATAGTAACGGAGTGACAACCACAATTATAATATAGATTTCAGTTTCTTTCTGGGCTCACGATCTCGTGTGAGCTTAGTTCTTCTCTTCTATACGCCCGCCCAGTCGACCTAGGCAACAATTGAGGCTCTCTTAGGTCCTCATGACACCTTTCATTGTATTTTGTGCTTCCTCCTTTTTTCTTCCATTTTTGAAATCTTTGCATAATATGTGACCAAGCGGACAGTGTTAGGTTAAGGCATACGTAGATGGGTGGGGATGGGTTTGGATCGCCCATCTGATGTTATAGGGAGCAGCATCCCTAGGGGACCCTGTAAGTCACCTGAGCTTTATCTAGGCTTTGGGACGTCTTTCCTTCGTGCCCATTTAACTTCATTCCACTTCTGTACTCATACTGTTGTTACTTTCTGTTGTTTCTTCTCTTCTTTCCCGGCTTGCTGTTCCCATGTGATCCTCTGCGGACCACCCTCGTGCAAGGGTTCCATGTTTCTATCGACATATTAGATGTTCGATCCTGGTTCCTCTCTGATATCGCCATTGTTGTTGGAATGGAGCCTTAAACAACTCAATATACGGTGTAGCTTTATAATAATAATAGGTTACGTGAGCTAAGAATAATGTAGAACCGGTTCAGTTCGGCTAGAATAGGTGCCTAACATATATGTACTGTATTATAGTCCCTCACCTCATTACACAACATAACCTGCTATGAAGGCTTCTTTACTGCGTCAAACTCATCGTTTCGTTCATCCACTTCTCACCGACTCACTGTTGAGGTACTTCATTGTTGGGCCTTCAGTGTTCTTTTTTTTTTACATACAACTAACTTGCGATGTGACACTGTTGGCTTGAACATACGTACAACACTTGAACACACGTACAGTCCTGCACATCTGAATTTACCTGTAACTATTGTAGGAAGTGATACGTCTGTCAGTAATGCATTGTGCGTGCTCCACTCTGCCCAACTTCTTGGTCATGTGAAGGAAGGCCAGCAACACTGGAGCTTTTCCATCGAGGCTCCCTAAAAGTGTACTAATTCCGGCATCAGCGACAGTCACCGTCTTAACAAGGTGGCTGTTTTAGGTCAGCCCCATTGCTAACAAAATCCAGTTGGGAACTGAAAACCAAGCGTAGGGCAACAGAGCAGCAACTACTGAAGCGATAGCAGGGCACTTTGATTATAATCTAATAGAGCGAGCTTTTAGCAGGACCCTCGCAATAACAAAGGCCG
>LQNS02278160.1:8467144-8493366 GCA_001587735.2 Parhyale hawaiensis
GTGCCGTGCACACAGCCATGTGTATGGTGCCGTGCACACAGCCATGTGTATGGTGCCGTGCACACAGCCATGTGTATGGTGCCGTGCACACAGCCGTGTGTATGGTGCCGTGCACACAGCCGTGTGTATGGTGCCGTGCACACAGCCGTGTGTATGGTGCCGTGCACACAGCCGTGTGTATGGTGCCGTGCACACAGCCGTGTGTATGGTGCCGAACACACAGCCGTGTGTAGGGTGCCGAGAACACAGCCGTGTGTATGGTGCCGTGCAGACAGCCATGTGTATGGTGCCGTGCACACAGCTGTGTGTATGGTGCCGTGCACACAGCCGTGTGTATGGTGCCGTGCACACAGCCGTGCGTATGGTGCCGTGCACACAGCCGTGCGTATGGTGCCGTGCTCACAGCCATGTGTATGGTGCCGTGCACACAGCCATGTGTATGGTGCCGTTCATGTATGGTCGCAACAAACCCAACTTTCGTGTGCACCAGCACCAGCAGCACCTCGTACAGCGAGCGCTGAAGGTGACATTGGGCCTGTTCTGCAGCCAGGCAAGCGCTGTTGCCAGACTTCCAACACACACACACCGCCGCACCATTGCCTAACTCTCTCTTTGCTTTAGCTCCTGCTCCTGCCTCCCCCTCTTTGCTAAATTCTTCTCTTCGTCACTTGCGGAATCCATTGTGTTTTGAACTAATGTGCGATCTTGCCATTAGTGCGAGGCAACTGCTTGGCTTCAGAATTTTTGTCTAAATTACCGGATCTCTGCACTGGCACTTGCATCCCTTTGCAACAAATTCTCCCGTCACTTGTGGTTTGTCATTGAGTATATGATATAATTAATGATAGTTAATGTTTCTCTTGGTCGTTTTTGGTAGGTGCTATGCTAACTGACCAACTCCTTTGTCCTGCTCTTCATCTGCTTTCCCGAGTCACCGTTCCCGTCCGTATCTGGTGGTTCTGCGGTCATGTACTCCCCGTTTTTTCCTGCTGATTGTATCGTTCCTCAATTGTTTTTCACACTGAAAATGTGTTACTGTATTGCGGTAGGTATAAAAAGTTCACTTGATGGAGGAGTAAGTCTTCAAGTCTTCGCAATTACTTTGCTACCGTCACCTGCGTACAAAGTCACTAGAATTGCAACAAAACTGGTGTGTAGGTATGCGTTTAGCGGTCCATTGTACCCCTTGTATTTACACCCTGTTCGTGGAAACCCATGTTGGTGACTTGTCAGCTGCCTTTGAGCTTGAGTTCTTTTGTTTTCAGAGGTAGGTAGGTATCTTAGTACTGTCATATCCTCGTTTACCGTTTTCTTCTCTGATTATGATTGTCCATTATGTTGAAGTGCAGTGTCTCCACAATTTAGGCCCTATCCCTACCACTCTTTGCTACTGGAAGATGTACATATATATTGTGGTAGTTTGCACCGATGAAAACATTTTACAGTGCAGTTCTTCTTGAGTTGTCATGACGAGAGCAAGGAACTTCTCTGGCAACTGCAGTATTAACTGACGAGCAGCAGTATATTAACTGCTGCTTGAGAAGATTGGTTTACTGTAAATCTCTCGTTTCATCGTTCGACATGTTTCTCACATACTATCGACCGATCGGATTTGAAATTTGGCCGCGCTGGCCACCAACAATCATTTGGCCGGAGCCTTAGTCACCAAAAAATAAAATGGCTCTAGCTGGGCCCGGGGTTGATGAAAGTTGACCGGAGTCGGGCCCGGGGTTGATGAAAGTTGACCGGAGTCGGGCCCGGGGTTGATGAAAGTTGACCGGAGTCGGGCCCGGGGTTGATGAAAGCTCGCCGGAGCCAAGTGTGGGGCTGACTAAAGCTGGCCGGGACCTGAGAGTGTGTAGATCTGTACTAGGCATAGACTGACCACTGACATAGGTATGCCCGGGGCCGGAGTGACTGAAAATGAGTGACTGCGGTCGGCTTTACCCAAGCTGACCGAGGTCGGGGTGGCAAAAGGTGGCCGGGGCTGCCGGTCGAGCTATATCATATAGCTACATGATGAGTAGGTCTATGTCCCATAAGTTTCCTCCTGCTGCTATGTGTGCAGCACCTCTTACGGGACATAGGATAGGCCATAAGGTTAACGTTTGCATATCCTAGGTTATGGGGCCCGGCAACCCCAGGGGCTCGTGTAGGTTACTTTAGCCATTAGCTAGGCATTCGGGACGTCTGTCTTTCGTGCCCACTTCGCGTCCTTCCCGATTTCATACTCTTACTTGCTCATGCTTTGATCTGTTCTTCCTCTTCTTTCCCGACTTGCTGTTCCCATGCGCCTTGATCCCTTGTGGGAACCCCTTCGTGCACGGGTTCCCCGTTTCTATCGACATACTATATGTCCCTTGCTCTTTCCTCTGTGATATCGTCCCGCTCGGAAACGGAGGCTTAAAATTTCTGACTATAACATAATGTATATGTGTGCAGCACATGCCCCATGCGTTCATGCGTTGAAGGTGAGCAAAATAGCACTGTTGAACTGTTCTAGAACCACCGACCCCTCCAAGACGAGAATAAACAGAAAGCTCTGAATTGCATCTGTTGTGTGTTCCTTTAGTCGAACGTTTAGGGCATACATAATGTGCATGTACTTGAGCGTCTGCCTGCTAATGCAGCTACATTTGTTCGTCGAACGGAACGTTTCAGTGTTTGATCGTTTCCAGGAACAAATGTTATTTGAGTAATGAGGTGCCACTGTACTGTATTGGCTGCTCTGGCGTGACTCGAGCGACCTCCAGCCTGCATGATAAACTTCTTATCGGTCGTGCTGTATTATCGAATAGATTGTGTCTGTCGGCGACCATAAATACTATTCATCAACTTATGCCAGCACTGCGTGGTATTTTTTGTATGTTACTGAACAAGAGCTTAGTCCTTACATAGGGAGGCTTGAAATTTCTTGTACTACTGCTGTAACCTGTACTGTTAGATCTCTGTAACTGTTGAACAGGAAACCTCAGTCACTTTATTTATTCATGTTTCTTCTTCAAACGTACTGTAGACTCAATCTAGTGTGGAATTAATCGATGTGTATATATTTATTCACATAGCTAGTTCGTATTCAGTCGGACAAGAAAGTGAGAAGAAATATTTTCCGTTAATGGTTTTTTGAACTAAGCTTGAAAGAGTTGAGTTTCAGTGATTCTTGTAAGAACTTGTTATAACAGCCTTGTTTTTTGTGGAGCGGCTAGACAGTTGTACTGCTGCGTTATCTTGCCATTTTCAAAATCGAAGGCTTAAGGTATGTTTCAAGTTGAGGCAGGGGTTCTGGAGCATGTTTCCCAGTGTTTGAGATGTAATTTTGGCGAAATATTCGGCAATCAAAGAGCAAGATATTCTTCCTCTTTTGATTGCTCAGGAAGGATGGCTGCACTTTCTCCCTTGTGTTAGCTGCGCCACCTCACCCCTTTTACCATACGTTAGTTATATCGGACATCAAGCTACAGCCATGGCTACTGCGTTGCAGGCTCCAGTCCACTGGACCATCGCGCCTAAAAGCGAACACTGCAACAATGCTTACATTCTTGGACACAAGGCAAGGTTAAGATCGTTCATTACGCTCAAGTTTACAGTATGGAAGTATCCAAGAGCAAAGCCACAATCATAGCATGGATCTGCAGTAGAGCGCAATGAACGAGCAACACACTATTACTACGTTTCCACTAGGTAACAGGCAATATATATATTGGTAAAATATTCATAGCACCGCTGATGTTGCCGTCATATTTTTGCCAAACGCAATCACTTATTACAGCATTCGTTATGTGATGTGTTGCAGGGGGTGGTAATATTGCTCGGGTTATCTATCAATTACAGCAGTTTTCTAAACTTCGCACACTCGACGTTTTCTCCCTTTCACTCCCGCGTCACCACGTCGCAGACACTTTCATGACCTCTAACTCACCTTTGGTCTGACTCAGCTGCGCTGCTTCTGCTACACACTGAGGGCTTCTACTGTTATGTTGCACATAACCTTATCTTGCGAGCTTCTCTTCTTCCAAAATCGCTTCTTAAGCATTGTTCTCTTCTCCTAACCCTTCCTCCTCTCATGAAGTTGTCGGTTTTGCGTAAAAATCTCCCATGTTTTTTGGTTCTCGTTTCCTAAAATCCGTTCTTTTAATTTTCGTCTTCCGTAAACTGCTGTTGTGCATGATTCTGATTTCTTTAAGTCCTTTTTCTTGGAAGAACGTCATTTTCTAAAAGTTCTTCCTCTTGCAAGATTTTATTTTCTTGGCAAAGTAATCGATTTGCAACGTTCTACGTGTTCACGTGACGTTCTTGTTTCGCGTTGTGAGTTAATATCGAGCGCCAGATTTCGTTCTACTTTTGTTGCGCCATGGGTGTGCGTGCACTTGACCCGCTGGAAACTAAAGTGTGTTGGTAATCTTTTTCGTAGACCACATCATACCTGTTTGTGTGCTCTGTGCCTCTTCAGATACTTTACACCATGTGCATTTCATCCATCTATTCCTGCAATGTTTGGATGCCTCATAAAGTATCTCGTGTTGCAAGCTTCGAAGCAGGAGCTACCGCTTTTTTTTGTTCTAGTTAATCTGTCCAGTGATGTTTACTGTCATTTCCTGGAGGTATTTTAACCCCTTGACGAAGTAACCCGACTTAATTCGTTGTTTAGTTTTTGGAGGTTATTATTCCAAATTTAAAACCTTTTTGAAAGAAAAAAGAATAGTTCGTTCATGGGTCAAGAGTACTGCTTCTATTACAAATATTGGTAAATTTATTTTATGCAATGATGGGTTCAGTTAGCTAATACCCGAACATCTTGTTCTGCGTTGAAATGAGTTAAAACAAAGGCGCAGTTAGTCGCGCAACGCTCACCGACGTAGGCTGTTCATAGCTTATATCGTCAGTCATTATTGTCGTTATTAGTTCAACATTTCAACTGTAACCGTCCCCTCCTGTAGCCCATTTGGCGACCAGCTTGGCATCATTGCATGGCAGAAAAGGACACCACTTAAGATTGCAACGTTTGTCTATGACGCACTAGTTTCTTAAAGGTTAAAATGTATGACCGGAGAAGGGTTGTGTGTCTCTGGTCCTTACACTGTATCAGGCCTCCAAAGGTCATAGGCAGCGCTTTTACGTGATCTCTCTTCTCGAGAAGTTCTCTCCTGAATTATTTCGACGCAGTGAACTTTTGCTCTAGTTTCATTCGCTTTCTATATTAACGAGAGACCTTAAGAGCTTTGGTTGTTGTGGCATATCAATCGTGGTGATAGTATTTTAGATCATATAGCGTGGTGTTCGTGACCGCGCAGTAGATCCTGTAGGTAATTTTCGGTGAATTTCAGGGAATCCCTGTCGTGATTGTGCTGATCTACGTTTTTCTACTTTCAGTAACTTTGGGCGTAATGGTCAAGTGTGTAGGACTGGCGCCTGGTGTAAAAACTCCGTTCTTTTGGCTTTTGCCCTTCGTATTTTGATGTTAATGGCACTCATTATAAGACTACTTCAACCTTTTATCGTGGACAGAGACCTATAGTGTACCAAAGAACCCGCATGTGTATCATATATCGCGTGTGCTGTTCCCCACTGCCTGCTTGTTTAAGTTCCGCTGACCCTCACAGTTGGTCGCAGTTCGGCACCAGTTTGGTCTGCTCAGTCCGTTTGTTTACCAATATTTCAGGTTTGTTAATGACCTGCTGGTGCTAACGTTAGCAAATTCTTTGCTTACAACAGCGTCAGTCACGTGTGCCGCGTGACTTAAGTGACAACACTGCTGTTTCTGTACTATGATTACATTTCTGTGCCAAGCTTGTTATTGCGGCAACGGCTTTTATTGACTGCAGTTCTGTGCTTGGCGTATTTATTATTATGGCTATGGTACTTCTGTTAACTGCGATTCTGTGCAGTATCATCATCGGGTATGATGTATTGTACTATACAGTGTGTCATACAGCACTGTGTATCTTCTTGCAGACATGGCTCTGGAGGCAGCATCATCAGTGGCAGGGTGGTTAGCAGCAATGGAGCTTTTATCGGCAGTACGGGGATGTTCGCAAGACGGCCCAACTTCTGCAGCTTCAACGATCTGCCCCGCAACAAGATCAACTCGTACCACATCAAGGTAGGAGCAGACGCTAACTAAACATCCTATGAGGGTATTTTAACCTCATTTGTTTCATTTGTGCCACCTTTTCAAGTGTTGTTGCGAGTGCATGTTGTGTCGCTGCTCTAGCGCAGCCGACATACGAACGAACCTATTCCAACGAAGGTGATATCATAATTACATAGTAGAAAACCCGCGTTCGTTCGTTCCTTGTACGTTGCCAGTCGAAAGACTGAACTATCTGTAGAAGTCATGCGCACCGTAGAAATGCGCTATGTAGGTCATGTTAATGAGCTCATGTTCGACGAACGAACTGTAAACAAACTTGGGCGCCTGCTCAGTTGAGACATAACGTATACTTGGTGAACATTATTTGCTCAAGCGTGCCAACGAAACTGATGGATCTCAAGCGAAGTCGTCGTGCTCATATTACTACCCAAGATCGCCGTGCTTCTACTTAGATGCGAGACTGGACTTGGCTGTTCCCCGTAGCTTCAGGATTTGACAAACATGAAGTAAACACGTAGGTATAGGTATGTATGTAGAGCTACCGATACAATTGCTTCAGGTTCTTACAATTCTAGTGTGACCCTAACACATAGCTATAGGTCTGTATATATCACTGCTAATACACTGAATTGATGGACGACAAACAGTATTGCCGTTGCTCATCTTGGATGTTGTTCTTTATTTACGCTTTTTGACAATACTGAAATGCTCATTTGTAGAATTATGGTCATTGCAATATTTGAATTCCATTTGCTGTCATTTCATTTGGTTTGAAGTTGAACAATCCTGCCTCTTATTGTGGGGTTAGCGTTTTCTATCCAGCCTTCTTTTTTCACTAAGCTATTCGTCTTCTTACCGAATCTCTTTTATTACAATTGCTTTTCCAGTTCATCTCATCTACTTTCTCACATCACACATTTTGCAATCATCTAATGAACCAGAGAGCCCTTTTCCTTTTCAGGTATATTACGCAAGAGCAATACACTTTCCGTCTTGTTACGTCTCCACTATCGTAAACATTTGTCAGCATCAAGTGCTGGCGATATAACACGTTGCCTCAAGCCTCTATATGGGTCACTGGCGAATAAGAAAGAAAAGAAAAAAATTAATAATCTGCCTGCTGCACTTGCCACTTCAGCTAGCCCATTGACTTGCCACCCAAGTTCCGAATCACTGCCACTGAAGGAGTCACATTGAACCTATGAGCATGTTCTTAATTATTGGAATGAATTTGTTAGAAATCATATGGGCTGACCTGCCACATTCTAGCGGCATCCTCGTTTTGGTAGCTAGTCACAGCTCTTATCATCGTTAAGTTTGTCTTATCAAGTCCCATTTCACCATTTTTTCGGATGTCGTAGGGTACACATTTTTAATCATATCTATAGCGTTCGCTTTTCATGTCGGTCGTAGGATACAGTATTTCACATGTCGTAGGGTGCATTTTTTTTTTATTCATTGGTCGTAGGGAACGCTCGTCATAACTATGTGTTCTCATTTCTTATATTTTCTTTTTTTGTTTGGTACCGGTACCAGCCTGTCTTTTCCAACTCACTTTCTAGTTTCGTTTACATCTTCTCATATCTACCTCTCGTTTCCTTGTGTGCCCTTCTTGCTGTGTTGCATTGTAAGTTGTCTTACGTGGGACGTTCGTTCGGAGTGAGAGCTGGTCGAAGTTTCGCCGGTTGTTGTCTGTCGCTGATATGGCTGGTCAGTCTTCGTGTTTAGGCCAAAATTTGTTCATTGATTTTGTGAATTCGTGCTTGGTTGATGTGACCGATTTGGGTGCTGTGATGTCGAGTGATGAGTTTGCGGTTGTGGCTGATGGGCTGAAGGAAGGACATGGAGCAGTGTGGAGAAGTTGGTCCTACACGGGGTACCGTACCCCCAGAAGACGTGCATGGCTCGCTGCCTCGTCGCTTGTCCTTGAGGTTGAGCGCCCATGGTTGGCTCCCGAGAATCCGCTGCTTCCGTCTCTGCTGTGACAAGCACAGTGTGCTACCCTGTTTGTGGGTTGTTATTCCAGTGTTCTCGTGCTAAAAGCACGGATGAAGTGTCGGTGACTTGCTTAATAATGTTTCATATGAAAGTTTTGTGGTACTAAAAGCTTTCCTTGTCGACCTTCTTGCGAGCAAACTGTTCCTAAGCGAACGGTCGAAACTGCTAATTGGCTGCAAATTTCAGTGCCCTATTGCATTTTGAAACTTTTTCAATAACATTTCTTGTGTTAATAACTGTAACTAAAGACAAACTGGCTAAGTGAGAGAATGAAAGAAAGCTCCTATAGAAGGCATCGACAGAGGTGCTTCGATTGGTGCTGCTGTTCTGGCTTGAGTGTCTTCTCGCCATTGCCTTGCTCCGTAACGTGACCTGCCACTGGGCCGCTTCACACACACACCAGGTTGTATTGGTTGCTTACAGACGACAGTCGACTGGTCCCTTGGGTTCTTGCCTGACTCCAGGTAGGTGGTGAAGTGTCTCGCGACGGTACAAACAAAAAAAGTTGCTTGTCCGTATCGCCAAAATTTAATTAACTCTCCTGCTATTAGAGCAGACTTTAAGTAAATTTATTAGTGATTTGGACCGTTGAAATACGTGACAAGTGACTTTTCCGATCAGTAGAACTACCGTCGCCGTACCAGATGGTACTAGTGTGACCTGACTTTTCCAACATCCCCATCCGATATGACTATTCGCTGCGGTTACGCTTGGTTGCGTTCGATAGGGATCTCTCTTTCGAACCGAGTCTCGACGTAATTGCATTGATAGTGGATGAGGTTGGTTCCTAACCAGATACGAAGCCTTGCTGCGTCGTTGTGGCGTATCCGCGCGTCGTGCAATGATAACTAGGGGTTGAAGTAGCCCCGTTGAGGTAGGTAATAAATAAGCACAGTCTTGGTCGGTCTCTCTCTCCAACTCGAGTTCAAGAATCCATCTCCGCACGGCGTCTTGGGCAGGCGAACCGCGATCCTTGATCGTCTATCTCGCTCCTACCACCGGTGAAGTAGCCCTTACTCGTTAGACTTTTTACAACTTGTCATATAATCTTAGGTGATAACTAGTTCAAAGTATACATAAAGTTACCAGTAATAGCGTCCGAGTCATCTGGAAAGTAACCTCTCTAATTATAAGTTTACATGCTTACGTGTAAAGTCATTTATGTAAATGTCCACTCACGCCCTTCGTCCGTTTACGGTTGCGAGGCGTCGCGGACATCCCAGAAAATAAAATAGTGTCAAAAAAAAAAAGATAAATTTTCCTACGGACAAACGTAAGTTGGAAAACTGACCTTGCACTAAGGCAGCAAGTACAGCTGTCTCGCTTCATAATCCTAAGGTAGTTAGAGCATCGATTAGTTCCCAAAATTAACCGTTATCATTTCTGAACCTTTTTGTTGTACACACTTGTCTGGGAATGAAATGGTTGTCTGCATGCATTTTGCCGCTCTCTTTTTAGCTATTGCAAGCTATAGCCGCTCAGATTTGGTACAGGTGTAATCATGATATTTTGCACTGCGGTGCTCTTGTGTGTTTGGCTTTCCCTGGGACAATCCTTCAATATACCGATGTTGTTATATTATTAGTGCGCTTCATCTACTAAATCACCACTACCTCCTTGGGTTTTTGCGATAAACTTTACCATGGATGGCTTGTTGTGTTTATTTCTTCTAGTGCTTCATGTTTATTGACTGGCGTTACCAGCACATCGCGCCACTTCACTGTCTCTTCCCAGCTCTGCCTGCAGTGGATTTCTTCTACTGTTTTTTATTAAATTCATTGCTGTATCGAACTCGGCTCCTGTTCAAGATTTGCTTTTGATTACGATCTTCGCATACTTCGAAGTAACTGAAACCCGCGCAGATACTGCACTCTCTTTGAACATGTATTCAGTCAAGAAATTCTCCTAGCTTGGCACTCGTTGGAAGTGCAAAACGTAATAAATTCTCTCTACTGACTAAGCAGGGCAAAGAGGCTTTAGAAGTTGAGCGACTGATATTGGCCATGCAAGTCTATAGCTGCGTAATTTCCTACCGCCACAATTGTCCCTCACTGCTTGCGGTGGGCCGGCCGTATACGTGCTGCGTCCCTATGGCGAATTGCCGTTTCTCCTGGTTATCTTTGGTTACGTGCGTAGTTACCATTTTCAGGACCTAGAAATGACGGTGTCCCCTAATTACTCAACCTTTTCCTTGTGAAAACATAAAAGTTATTTATCCACTACCTACTTTACTAAAAACAAAATATACCTTTATTTAATAACAAGAAAAAGGTTGATTGAGTGATTTGCCGAGTTGATTTGCGCTGCATCGTATAATTTTTTGAATTTGAAAATATCTCGTTCTGTATGTATCAGTGTTATGATTCGTTTTAGTGTTTCTCCGATGATTAGCAGTATCAAGATTGCTATGGATGTTCCAGTGCAGGGTGTCTTGAGCGTCCTAGATAATCACCGCAAAAAGTTGAGAATGCGTGCCACTTCAATAAGGATATCTCCCATTTATTTATCTTGTCACGGTCTGTCACACGATCCCTGTTTTATCCACTTGTCTGTGCATCATTATTGTTAAGAGCATTGTTGCTGAGATCTTTTAATTAGCATTAATAAACGGATCTTTTCACAAATCTGTTAGCGCTGTCCTGCAATCCCTATTGTTCATAAGGTGTCGGTTATGTGCTACTTGTCACGAGCCTTTTTTTTAAATTCAATATGCAACTGTTCTTTCATTTTTCTTACTGCCAGTGGTGTTCACACTATTGGATTATAGCGATGAGTCTTGGGGGTCATATCAGGACTACATGATTCCAGTGGGACGCTCTCTAAGAGACTGAAGGACAGTCTGATTTGTGGAAAGAAGCCGCGTTGTGTTGGATCTAGTGTGGAGATGTCCTTGGGTAGCTGTGTCTCTCCGAGCCCCCGCGTGGCTCCAATAACCATAGTCCGCGAGTCCCGAGTGTCTTCTGCCCAGTTGCTGATATACTACTGCTACTACTGCTGCTGCTGCTACTGCTGCTGCTACCACTACTACACTACCACTTCTACTTCCGCTGCTCATGTTGATGCTGCAAGGTGTATTGCTGACGCTACCACACACTTCTCTCATTATTATTGTTATTATCAGTGCTCCTCTCTTAATAGTGTACCATTGTAATTGTTATTTTTTGATCTTCCTGACTCCACTTCTCCTTTTCTAGAATAAATTACCAAAGTTCCTTCTTAGCGTTGTGAATCTGACCTACCCACAACTGGGCCTTGGCCCTGCTCGTGTTGTTACCATCTCTCTACCTTTGGCTTCCATCGAAATATCCTTTTTCTCTGCTGTGTCGGTCACAGTGCGTTAGTTCTCCATCTTAACCCTCTACCGCTGGGCATCTTCTAAATAATATTGCTACATTTACTCTTGAGCTACATGACGGACGGCCTGCCTGTACAGTACCGCGCATGTAACTATATGTTTGCAAAGCCCTTCTGTATAAATCACGTACGGTACCTCTTGTTGATTACACTGCCAAATATCATTATGCGCAGTGTCAATAGCACCTGAGTATTGTGGTACGTTGTGTTTCTCTACCTAATTTGTTGCAACTTTTACGCGGTAGAGGGTTGGCCGGCTATAACTGTGAAATCTAACACAAGTTACTGATAGTTTAAAACAGCTTAGCATACTTGGCGATCGCTGTCCATCTCAACTCCGAGATAACACAATGAACGTACGTTACCCATCTGTGCTCTAATCGTGCTCAGTGATGCATCTCGAAGCGTCAGGTCTTTCTGATTTTATCTTTCTTACAATTAATTTTTTTAACCTAATGTTAGTATGATTAGCTCGCGTTATTATGTAAGAGTAGTTGTCTTATGGGTCTAGTTTAATCTTTTTAGTGGTTTAGATTAGCTGTTTCGAGAATTCACTAGCACATTTAGAACACAGGTGGAAGTCGAATTCAGTGACCTCGTATGCTTTCATTGCTATGTCAATAAAATTTTATCTACATATATTGCTGTGTTGCAGTGCAGTCTTGACGAACATTGTCTATCCAAAGCGCATTGATTTAATAAAGTTCCATTAATTTCCTTTTAAGGGATGAAGGATGTTTACTGTTCCCGCAGTTACAATAAACTTTTTGGAGTGATTTGTTCATGGACGTCGCATGTTACGATATTAAAACAAGTGGTGCCTATTGAAACACGAGATGATCTATGTGCCACGGAGCTTAATCCTCCTCACCCTTTTGTTTACAGGACTTGTTACGTATAGAAGCATGTTGGGACACCAGCTCCCGTGGGAGCTTAACTTTTGACTTACCGTTCTGAAGTGGTGTACAAATTTTTTGCCGTTTATAGCGTTTGAAACAGCGCAATCCTGGTGCTTTGTTATGAATTGTTATGTATTTCTGTCTATATAACTTGGTTTACTTGCACCCTTTATATAAAAGATTTTCTTTTTTGTCGACTTGCAGGTATCTTGAAGAAGCACCATTCCAACTCATTTGCGGTGCAAGTGTTGGTAGGATAAATATTCACAAGTGTAGAATGACGCTCAAGCACCCGTACTGGCTTGCTCTATCCAGATTATATTCGTGTAACATTGTCTTGTCATTATTATTATCATTATTACATTACTGCCACTGTTTGTTTCTTCTCACTTCTGTACGATGTATTCATAGAAAAGAAAATGAGTTGTTTCTTCCGCCTCCTTCACCTAACCCAAATGTTGTCTAGTGTCGTGTGGTGTCTCCAGGAGATGCTTAGTTTGCACAACGCCCAATGTTTTGCTCTTGTTAATAATTGCTGTTCTTCATTATTTATTAGAGTTTCCAAGCGATAATGCACCTGACTGCATCCTCACACTGTACCTACAGGTATTTCATATAACAAATTTTGCATTTTTAATTCATTGGAAATAACTATAATTGCCTGGTAAGTAATGTACTTTTGATATGTTGGTTTTGTTAACCTCCAATTTTACAAGACCGCGTGAATATTGGCTGGGAAAGCACCGCTCTCTTTATTTCTCCAATTTGTTTTCAGTGTATCTACCTTGTATTGTGAAAATTATCCTGTTTGGTCGGCACCCAATTGCGTCACACTTGAGCCTCCACCGCAAAGCAGTTTCGGGGTTTGGATAATTGCTCTTCTGGGTATGAACCCTACTTACTACTCACTGTTGATTCTTTCGCTAGCGTTTAATGAATGGCTTTATACTTGTATTTGTTTTTGCTCCAGGATATTTTCACTCTACTTGCATTGTGTTCTATGCCACCAGACGCTTGCACATTCGCGTTACCATCTATCTCTGTTTTTGTATATTTACACGTTAATTTTCTTCTGCGTGGGCTGCACTAGGTGTGTTGTTTGCGTGGTCTTACTAGATTTTATTTTCAGTGTTCATCTTCATTGAGTTATTTACACGTATGACCTGGTACGGTAACTTTTTGACAGCATGACCACAGATTTAAATGTAGTAGCTATGCGCTTACCGTAATGCAAATGTGCTTAAGTACCGCTTGGCTCCGAGTTCAATCTAGTATTGTACAGATCAATTCTTCAAAGTTTATTTAGATTACTGAGCTATGTATTAGCTTCATTTTGATTAAACAGTGACAGGAACACCTAATAGTAATTTTGATGCTGTTCATCTTTCGATAACTACGAGTTTCTCTATTTGTACATAATATAATACCGTTAACCTTTATGTCTGGTGATCAATTAGTTCACGTTTGAATCCTGGAAACCAAATTATTTATATTAATATTTCTACTATGTAAATACTCCACGGTACTATAATTTTGATTTGTACTTCGAAAACAACGAAGGAAAACAATGCATAACAGTTTTGACTCGACTGATGTAGAGAAGTAGTAGATATTTTGATATCTCAGTCTCTTCTCTCATAGCATCTTTCCTAATAGATTAAAAAAAATGAAAAACTGACTAAGCACCCACCTCTGACGGGATTCACGCTCACGACGTTTTATACTTTATTTTTCTTCTTTCTTTGCTGCTCTACTTATTTCCTAAGCTTATTTCTTTATTATGAGGAAATTACGAGCAATGCCTCATGATGTAGCAAATGATTATTTATCTATTCACACATTTTGTGCAACTCAACTTGGTATTCTCAGCCTGGGTAACGTGTGTTTATAGTTATTAATATCATTGTTACTATTGTTATTGTCGTACTGTTATTCTTATGGTTTTAACTGGTATAAGCAAACTGTTGCTTTACAATAGGCGTAAATAATGAATTTTTCACACGTTTGTTCTTTGTCATGTTCATCATCATAATAATTATTATTATTATTATTATTATTAGTTATGGAATGAGGGTAGTTGGTGATGTTTTATATTGACGGTATGATTGCTAGTTCATAAACAGCGTGTATGAAAGTTAGTGCTTTGCTGCTATGTAGACTACTCTTGCGGAAGAGGCTCCGTGTGGCAATTGGTGCATGTTTAGACACTATCTACGAATGAGTATATATGTATATATATACAATAATATATATATATATATACCTATATACTAGGTACATAAATGCATCTGCTTCTGTGAGTTATGGGTCCTTCTATTTTCCTTTTCTCTGCAGTGAATTTCTTTTGTTCAATATCTTCCAAAACTAATCATGATGTAAAGCGATTTATTGAGCAAATAAAATGCATCTGCTTCTTATTGTAATTTATAGGATTGATGGGTCCTTCCTGAGTTATTCTCAATATTTACCCAATGATTGTTTGCTTTCTACCTAATTGTACACTTACAAATTTATACATAGTGATTCGCTTTGTGCACCTTTAGTTAAATGCAGTGTTGCTTTTACGATGTTGTTGCAGTTGGTACCAGGGTTTTTGGAGAGTTAGTGTTCCCAAGTTAACAAAATGCATATTTTTTACGATGTTCTCTTCCAAAATGGTAATTCGCTGCAGGCCTTTGTGCAGAATTCGTTCACCGTAACCTCAGGCGTTATTGCTGCCCCTACTCGTTTTTCAACAGATCATTCTTTTTCCCAGACCTGTGTACAATTTCCCGCAATGATGTAAAAACTCTCTACCTGTACTTTGTGCATTCGTATCACACCTCGGGTGGCATTTGTAGATGATTGTGGTGTAGCATGAGCTAAAGACTCCCATTGTTATTCCTTTATTTGAAAGACGAACTTACCGTGTCTTAAGACTTCATTTCAGTTGATCCTCTTTTCGATTCTGCTCAACTTTGGCAAAGAGGTCCTCGACATCCTCCTTATTCACTCTATATTTGATTCTTTTCTCATCCTGAAAATTCTTTTTTCACTCCACTGGATGCGCTTGAACAAGTTAGACAGCTGCGTTGGTGAATGTTGGGCCTGGTAGTTTGTTTTCGTTACCTATACATGCATAGTATTGTGCTCCTAATATTCTGTAGTTTCAATGACAGATGCGGGTATAGGTCATATAAACTGTACTTGCAGTATATTGCAGATACTTTTTATCATCTCTTGTGGACTGCTCTTTTACGTATGTTTAACCATATTTCACAAATGGTATCCTTAGTTTTGTGTGTACCCCATTTGTCATCTGTGTATTATCGCTCTCTTTAGAAACCTATAGCAACTGTCGATGGCATTCCATAGACTGCCGTGCATACTCCGTACGCATTTTCTCTAGTCCAGTGATTCTCAACTTTTCCTTCCTTCGTCAATAACCTACCTTAGAGTCAGTGACCCACCTTAGTTTCATGTACTAGGTACCTACTTCATTTTGTTATTCCCTTCCATTAAAATTCAATTGCCATTCTATATTCTAAAGACCATCAGCTCTTTACCCATTGTCATGTAGTTTGTTTCAACTCCTAAGAGGTAAATTTACCTGTCGTTGAGAATCGCTGTTCTAGCCGAAGTTGTACCCTTCCTTCTGCCGCGCCGCAGTTTCTATTTTTCGCGTGCAACAAACATTGAGGAGCGCGCCCTCGTCCATCCTCTGATATGACGTGACAATCTGTTAAGCGACCGTTGTGTACTTCTTCCTGCATCAGTATAGAAAGATAATGGATACATTTACCTTGATAGCGGCTTCGTGCGCTGTGCAGCTTACTTTGACCTAATTATCTCCAGTCGCGTCAAATACACTAGTGCAGAGCGAGCCCATTTAGCTAAATGACGAATTCCTGGAAGTTTTAAAGCCAACGTCACCATAATAATGAGTGGTGGTGTACGTTTGGTCTTACAGAATGTGATATGTGCTTCTGTTTACCAATGCCCACGCAAGCCTATTTTTGGAATGTTGCATTCCTATGCTGACGTTGCCTGTTTGAGAGCTTTGCGAATGCTTTTTTTTATTGCCACCATCACTAATATATAATAAACACCACCTAAAGCTCTCCTGTTTCTAGAAGTGATGATTGGAGTTGTGTAATCTTATACATAAGTAGTGGGGGATTGCGCTTGAGGCAAGTTTTCAGTTGATTAACAACGTTTTCTTTGAAGTTTCTCACTGTTTCTGTCTCTGTAATAAGTCACAAGGGGTTGGAACCAAAGCTTTTATGATATATTGCAACCAAAGATTGTTATTTGCTCTGGTCGATGATGATAAGTGCATTGCCCAATCTTTTGGGCAAGGAGTCACTCGATGTACCTGTTATTTCTTTCTACAGTTAAAATAATTCCAAGATCCATGCTCACGCATTGCTGCAGTGTGGACTCTATTTAGACGCACAGTCACGTGCTTATTGCCCAGAAGTATAAAGAAAAATATAGTTGGTCACTGCTCCAGCTTTCCATTTTCTACTAGTAAGTGATCTTTTTATTTTTTTAAATAGGATCCGCTTGATGTGTTCATGCTGCATCAGTTTTGTACATGGCTATACACATACACACATGTTGTTGCCTTTGCTAGCGTATTGTTGAAGTTTCCTTGTGAACACGTGATTTTGAAATGTAAGGAATGACTATGCCTGCTTTTCTTAAGTGTGGTCAGTATGTTTTAGTTGTGGACCATTCTTTGGACTGATGGCAGTGGTCTTATGATTGTCTATAGCAAATAAATAAATAAACTATGAGTTTATGAGAATTTCTTTGCCATTGCTTATAGATTTTTTATTGTGGATGTGGTATCTACAAAAAAATGGAGTATAGCTCTAGCTAACTTGTGGAAACTCCCGACCATCGAACAAAGCTTACTGGGCTAGTGTATGGTCTTGCTTTGTATTAGCTAGGAGTTGTAAGTAATATGCAGTGTAGTTGCCCTTTGGTGAGAGGCGGTGTTTTCCCTCCAAACACTACCTTACGTCACACAGTAAAGTCATTTTTAAATATGCCCACACGTGGCTTTGTTCCTATGGATTTGTGGAGTTACCGCAAAGCTAAATCTTGATATAACCCATGGCGATTTGCTAGCACTTGGGATCCTTTAGTCGGTAAGTGCTTTTGTGTCCATAATTCTATTTATATGAATAATATATTGCCTTAGAGGAGCTGCTCTATAGAAGACATCGTGCCATTGGTCGAGTCCTATATTGATACAGAGGCAGTTTTTTTAGATCCAAGCAAACCCCTTCGAGGTGCCCCTCACTGTCTATTTCATAGTGTGCCTGTGATAGTAAATTGGAGGCTGGAGATCGTGATTACGTTATTTTGACTCTTGCGTCCTCCTACCTTTCGCCTTCACATAGATCTACTATTTAAGTGATGATAACGCATAACCTGTAAATATTGTGATCATTCATGTCATATTCACTACTGTAATTGTGAAGCATCATGGAGTAAACTATATATATATATATTCACACGAGCTGTAAGGGAGGAGATTTTAATGTGGTTGTGATAAGAGAAGCTTTGGTTCTGGCTCGTTACTTTAGCAGCATAATTCTGAACACTGATGCTGAGTGCACTACACAACCTGAGAACTCTGGTGCTAGTGACTGTTGTACGTGCGTTCTGTTCTTGCCGTTGTTTCTTCTCCTCCTCCTCACATGGGCGTGCGTGCGTTTCACGGTCATCGTTCTGCTGATTAATAATAAAGTTTGAGACAGTTTGTGCAATATATGATGATGAAGATGCTGTTGCTGCTATTACTACCATCCACTTGCCATTTGTAGCCATGAGAACGATGTTGTCCGGCAGTCTTGAGCACGGCTCTATCCTTCATATTTTTGCCCTCCTCTCCTAGTTGTTGAGGTTTATTGCGATCCACGGTGGGGCCACTTAACTAGGACTCTTTGAGGTGGATCTTTCGTCTATGTAACAGTTGCTCTTCTTAGCCATCATGCTTATGGAAACGTTGCGCTTTAAGAACTTCCAGACGACGGCTAAAAAGCAATTTCGGCAACCGGTAGAAAGTAACAAATCGTATGATAACTTGTTGATTTTCAGATCGTCATCAGAAAATTCATCCAAATGATTAACAAACCAGTGCTTTTGAAAAAGAGCAAAAGCTAGAGTGTCTGAGACAGGTTTGGTAAGCCCTACGTTAGGCTACAGCCCGACTGCCTTGTGCTATTTTTTTTTTTTTACTCAAAGGCGTACTCGCTTCTTCACAGCGATGAATTACATTTTTCCATTTTGCCTTTTTTGTTATCTTACTAGAGCGATTGGAGAGCATATTACTCATAATCGTGCATGTTACCAATAAATTCGTGGTTGTTTTGCACGGTGTTATAACGAATTTATATTCTTACTGCAGTAGTAGTGTGTATAAAATTCATTGACTTCTCTGACGGTGCTACGCTTGATACATAAGTTTCCGCAGATATTTCTTTGTGCTCCTGTTTCCGTGTCTTTGGCAGATTGTGCGCTCTGCAGCTACACCACTGGTAACACATTTTCTTTGTAACCTTGTCGCATCCTTTGCATTCTCACAATGTGACTGATTTTGCCAGCCTTTAATTGACGTTTCAGTGCCTTGGTAAATTGTGCCAGCTTTGTTACCACAATAATAAGGGAATCCCATTCCATCTTCTTGAATTCTTGGGTGTTGGCTAGCTTTTGTGCTGCGTGACCTAAACATGCTGCAAGCATGTGATATTTTGCCATTAATAGACTGCACCTAAGCTTAGCTCTCATTCTCTCTACTCTCATGCTCTCACATGGAAGATGGTCCGAACGTTATCATGACGTATAACTTTATAGATAACATCCTATATACTTGTGAAGGAACTTTGGACTCGCATCTATTCTATATTGTTTCTCTCTCTCTCTTGACAACTGTCGACAACGGATGGGTTCCCTTTGCTCTTATGTATATGTGCATTGCCCCCGCCAGAGGCTCTTCGCGGAAGGGTTCATCTATATATACAGGTACCCTTTCCTTCAGAAAGTTCGTAACCTGTCAACAACCACAGGAGAGTATATATTTACGGAGCATCTTTACGAGTTTAGTGATATGTGCTGCAGTGCTTGTGCAATGATCGACCAGTAGATTTTCGCATTCGCGGTATATTCGTAGCGTATTGTATGTTATTAAGTATCCACTGATATCATGTGTGCAGATACTATAGTGAACGAATTTATAAGTAGCCAGTAACGACGTACTGCCTTTTTCTCTTTCCCTGCTTTGCCTGTTTCTTCCCATGATGCACTCTTCTTTCTTCCTTTAATAACTTTTCAACTTAACAAACCTGAGAGTCCTTAGCTTTTTTCCGACATTTGGAATATTTACTGGAGAATGCAGATCGACAGGTGACTTGCGGTGAACTAGCTAGCTGGACTTAGTTTTTGCTATATGTAGCTCTAAAGTGCTGAGCACTCAGTGCCCATAGGTCGAAGAGTTTTATTTTTCATAGGGTATACTAGCCAGTGATATATAGGGCCCATTAATGATTCTCTTTCAGCTACACGAAGCAAACACCACTAATGTAAGGGCACTTGTAAAGATCTTTTGTGGAAACATGTGGACAATTTGCCAAGGCTCTTATGCTATAGTTAGTGCTGTCAGTAATGCTAAACGGGTTGCACGAGCGAAGAGGTCTTGCCTTGATTTGTATGCTCTTCGATATTTGTTATCCTTATATATAGAATATACTACACGGTACAGCACACTTTGATTCACCCTAGGCGACTTATGTAACACACTGTACACAACGATTTTTAAACACTGGCGAAAAGAGACCAACGTTTCTGTTAGCCAATTACCGCAATACAGGGCTGATGGGAGAATGCTACATGAAATATGATATGCCTCTATACACTTGACTGGTTAGGTTATAAAGTTGACTGCTGATAGTTCAGCGCTAACTCTGGAGATGTCCGGGCGCTTCTGTTGGCCTCAAATGGCTAGGGTGGAAACGGGAATGAGCTGACTGTCTTGGGTGTGACCTTTGAGGGCTGTTACAAGCCAGTCAGTCCTGCGTTGGACGTTTTGGGTGTTGTCCGTGCAGATGGTAGTTCAACTTCCCATCAGTATCCTTGCCCTCGTAAATCGCTCCCGCTATGAGCTTGGTCCGGGTACCCAGGAACGACATAGGACACATTCTGGCCATACACGGTCCCGCAGCTTTGCTGCTCAGGACTGGCCGTTTGCTGTCGATGTCCTGTTAATGGCACCGCAAGTGGATTATTTCCTCTTGTGCTCCTCCTCAAGATGGGTCCATCTTCATCCAGGAGAGAGCGTGGTTGCCTGCAGATCCTATTTAGGTATGCGGTACTTGCCCCTAGTCCATCTATTGGGTGGCAGGTTCCCCATGCCGAAAAGTGAAGATTCTGATTTGCCTCAGATATTACGATGGTGTTGTTGGTTGTGATGGTGCACATGTGCTCCTCCTTCACCGCCTCGCAAGCGATGAATTTTTCCTCGTTTTTAAAGATTTCATCTTCGATGAAAGTTTTTTGCTTGCAAGGCATAACATGTTTGCTCATGGTAGACAAAGCCGTGAAGTATTGCCTGGTGAACATAATTTGTGAGAAATTGAGGGCTTTGCGGAAATTCGAGCTTGGGCGGAAAGGTTGTCTCTTGGAGCTTCGTCACTCGCACATACACACATTATATACACCGACACGAACCGACTGCTACAGCTTCTTCACGCTCGCGCAAGGTAACTCTGGTGGCATAAGATGGCATTACCGTAATGCGTGAGTTGTATTATTAGCTATGTGAGCCGTAGACCCTTGCTGTGTAGGAAGCCTGTCCTTCACTCGACGCCCCTTATGTTGAACGCTCTTCTTGGTTCTGTCGACTGCATTGTTTTGTTGCTCTCGAGTCCGTTGGTGTACACTGCATGGACTCGGTCTCTCACTACTGACGAGCGTACATTTGCTATACAAAGTCACGGCTCAGCTTACTTATTATTGTTATGGTTATTATTACTGTTATTATTAACCATCACCTGCCCCCGCCTCTGGGCAGACAGACATGCCGCGGTCTGCGTATGTTGTTACATGTGGTGACCATCTTGTAGTTGTGCGATAATATTGTTTCTGGCACCTGGGTTACTTAGAAGTCTGCTTGTGACGCTTCCTTGACAGGATGATCATGGTTGTGACTGCTTGATATGCACCTGAACAAGAACACCATGTTTATATACATTTTTGAACTGTGTTTTATTAGTTGTTGGATTTCATGTTTTTTTGAAATCCGTAGTTAGCCCCTTGCTCAACAGAAGTGTTAACGTATATTTTCTTCACTAACGACGAACAAGTGTCGTAGTATTTATTATTTTTGTGAATTTATGGTGCTTGCATCATTTCTTTTTATCATATTAATTATTCGTGGCTTCTGTGAATGAGTGAGTTTTATCCACATTTCCCAAGTATTATTACCTTTACATGTTCGCCTGCTTGGTGGATAGGAAATGAGCTTTGTGAGACGGAACTAATCATTGCACGGTTTGCAGGAAGGCATGAACGACTCATTTACGGAAGTGCGGCTTATGCTACAAGAGTTACATACGTAGTGCACGCACTCCTACACACATCACATGCTATACTGTTGACGGGTGCTACGTTGCTAACTGGTTCGGGGTATTATCCTGTAGGACATTGATACGCAGCACTTCTTTCGCACAAACAGTCTTGCGCTTGCAAGTTGCCCCCATATGCGTCGTAGATTTTGCGCGTGTTTAGACATGTGCAACGCATATGCTCCACTTCTCATTTTCTTAATGAAATTAACCTACGCACTTCCTTCGCAGTACACCCGTGCTGCCATACTGCATTGATAACGTTTATATTCTGTATACTAAGTCTGCTGACTGGCGTTTTAGTATGGGCCGTATTGCGAGTTTGGTTGTCTATTGTGTATGCTTTATGTCTCCCACGATTTAGATCTGCACCAGACTTCTTGTAGAGGAAATAAACCATCACGACGACATCTTGCCAAAAGTTGTGTACATAATACGCCCGCTGAGACTCTGAACCCTCTGAAGCTTCCTCATGCTCCTGATTCTTCTTGCTGTATACTACAGCCTGGACGCTGAGCACGCTGCTCATAGTTCTTCTTCTTGGTCCAATGCATGCAGTCAATTTTACCGCCTGGATAGCACCATTGCAACAGTTCTGCGTGCTAATATGAACGCATTAATTGATGGAGTAACAATCTGCAGGTAGCTTTCCTTCGTTTGCACGCTCACACTTTTGTGTAGCCATGAGCGAGAAAAAATCGAGTGGATGCTGGACTAACAGTTGTGACTTGACGCAGTTTTTTACTATTTGTTTTAAATTTTTTATTGTATTTGTTGATTGGTTGCTTCCTACGAGCCTTTTTTTCTTAAGTGATCGACGTGTGCTCTTGGAAAAAATCTATTCTTAAAATTGGAATGATAGCAGCTATGTGCGTGTAAACTCTGAGAAGATATGATGCATCTCCAAACTTTAAGTGTTGCGGACTGTACATCTCACAAAATGCATGCAGACATTTTTTTTTTTGCTTCATGAAAAATGTAAATATGTCTTAAGGGTTATAAGTGTGCCTTTTCTACCTTGCCCTTTGTCCAGTCACTAACATAAAAACGTGATTTTCATTCCCGGTGCAGGCTTCAAGCTGTGTGCTTTTAAACATTTCATTTCTACAGCATCCTTTAATGCATTCATTATATTTCTCATAGCAGAACTAGTGGGTGGAGCTACTATCCTCTTAATTTTTGCACGATCTCCGACTCTATCCTGTGAGTAACACCTTGACCAAAAAATATCAAGCTGAGGTCAGTTGGAAGACTTGCGTTTGCTCCTTGGTCGGTTTCTTCTCCCCACAGATGGAGGACGACAGCAACCATGGCAACGATGAGACAAGGGATTTCATCTTGAGTACGTTGGCTGCCCAGCGGACCTTCCGTATGTCGTGTGTCTTGTGCTACCAGACGCTCTTGGTGTTCGACCGCTACCCTCTCATCGATGGCACTTTTTTCCTCACGCCCATCCAACACTCCAAGGCTGCTATTGCGGTACGTAATTAATTCTATTTGCTATGTTTTTGTTTACGTAATTGGTCAGCGCCTTTTCTCTCAAAAGTTGCTAATCCGATAATTGGTTTGCAAAATATTATGCCAACTTGGATTTTTTTTATCTGAAATATAGGTAGTGTAAGTTTCAGGAAAGTTCTATACGTATCCGAAACCCTTTGTTTATGATGTTAAGTGCATGTAATTACTCTGAACTTCCTGCTGCATTCGCATTTCCCTGGCAAATATTGTCACGTGTGTCAAGTTGACTGTACTTTGAACTTCACTATAATATGGCCTTTCTCTTTGTGATCCATGTAGCTAGTCTTTTTCTTTTTTTTTTTTGTCGCTTGTAACTGCTGTCACGGGCACTTATACTGTATTTTAAAATTTATTTAGGTTGAAGAAAAAAAGTTCGAATTGGCCCAGTCACGTGGTGCGTCGAGTGACCACCAATTCTGCTTCTGACTATAACTTGATGTGGCTGAAAATCTCTACGATAATGTCAGTTCTTCTTTTCCGTCTCCTTGATGTAATCGTCGAGTGGTTCTCCCGTTACCCCGAAAAGTAAAGAAAATCGCGTGTCGACCCAATGTGCAGGTGGAGGTGGACGCTCGGCGCCAGTACTTAAGTGCCGTGTGTCTGGGGTGTCTGGAAGGCAGCACTTCTGAGGTGAAGTGCCTAAGGTGCTCCCGTCGCTGGAGCGGATCTCCGCTCATCCTTGGCACCATGTACTCCTATGACATTTTTGCTGCCACTCCTTGTTGTCTGGACCGACTAAGGGTGAGTCAGCGGCGACGGTGTTTTTTATCCCAAGTAATGTTTTAACTCTACCGATGTATTTATTGTTTGTGGGAAGTAGCTACCGCAGCAAAATTTAGACCTTGGCAAATATGCTTGGGTTTTCGCTGAAGAAAATGCCAGTGTGATTCTGTAACTTGGCCGTTAAACTTGTGTGTTTTTCTCTATATGGCCGATTTGTTTCAAATTTACATCAAATAGCGCTTTATCTTTGACCATTAACAAATTCACTGGAGTTTTCTGTTTATGAATTTATGTATTTGGGAGTTAGTGTGTTATTGTATTATTCGAACTTTGTGGTAGTGGAGAGTGCTGCAATTTTATTCGAGCTAGGAATATAATATTTACACTGCAGTTTCGGTACTTGTTACTCCTTTGTCACGTTTTATTGCACTTATTGGTGAACTAAGTTAGGTTTATCATGTGTAAAACTTGGGTTTTATGAAGCTTTAATATCAAACTAGTGTTGACTGTTCAAATCATGGTGCACCCAGCCACCCACGACGGAGCAGATTTTTGTTAGGCTGTTTGAAGAGTTACGAGAAAAACTATACATCCCTATTAGAGAAATAATTTACCTGTAGATAAATTGTAGTTACACACAGTAAAGCGAAATAGTGAAATCACAAGCTAGTCAGGCATAAATGTAAGTTTCGGACACATTTTGTCCTTCATCAGCAAAGGTTCTGAAATCGAGAAATTTAAAGTCGGCAAGTAAAAGGGTCATTACGCTGCTAAACATCAGCTTATTATCACAATAGCTGATAATAAACTGAAATTTAGCAATCTGATGACTCTTTTAAACCGTGCCTGGAAGGTTTGCTCTAGTTTCACTAATTTACATTTAGAATTTATCTTTCTAAAGCAGTTCTTTATTTCCAATGGCTTTCCGGCTAAATTCATAGATCATAAAATCAATAGTTTTTTAAACAATATTTACTCGGGAGACAACTTGGAACCAACTAAAAACTTTACCTATTTGATATTTCCTTTCTTTGGACCACAATCGTGTAAACTCAGGACAGAACTTATGAAACTTCTGACAAAGTATTTCCCCACTTTAAATTTTAACGTAATCCTAATCAACAAAAACAGAATTGGTTCTTTCTTTCACCATAAAGATCTCCTGCCTCACTTTCTACGTTCGTCCCTGGTGTACAACCACAGTTGTTCCAAATGTGGAATGCGCTATGTGGGCTCTACTACACCTAGCCTTAGTACCAGGGTCGCCGAGCAAAAGAGGCGTTAGTTCGAGGACCGGTCACCCTTTGTGTACACCTTCTCACTCCTCCATTCGTGAACATGCTCGTAAGTGCAAGAGTCCAGTCACAGCAAATTATTTCAAAATTCTCTCTTCTGCTAAAGGTACTCACAATTTACGCGTTATAGAATCTGTTCATTTTCAAAAATAAGCCAGAATTGAACGACATGCAAAGTGCAACACCGCTCTGCGTCACAGGTCCATAGTAAAGGGGATTTTTATTGCAAAATTTGAGCTTTGTATACTGTGAAATTATTTAGTTTACTTACTAACTTTAAATTTCTCATTTCAGTATCTGCTGATGATTGACAAAATTTGTCCAAAACGATCTTTCATTTATGCCTGACTAGCTTGTGATTTCACTAAATTTTAGCTAATTCAATTAAATAAACAAGTGGTAAAAACTTTCAAATTGTAGGTATAGTGGGAACAGATAACCCATACATATCGTCAGTCCTTCATTGATGGTATCAAAAGTTTTCGTTACTATCCATTATAGCCATTCGCTAGAACTAACACGTGCCGTACACAGCTGTGCTCCGTAACTGACGACACCAGTGCCCACACGGGCTTTCTTTTGTTCCCTTGATGCTGGTGAAGTGATCTGCCGTTCGTTGTTAATAGATTCTTCCTCCTTTCCTTGCAGTGCTCGAGGTGCCAATATCCTGTGATACCTCCCGACCAGAAATTGAATTACTTCAGTGAATACAGCCGTCAGAGAGCTTGTCCCA
>LQNS02278160.1:8493404-8508477 GCA_001587735.2 Parhyale hawaiensis
GCAAATTGTAGTAGGCCTCACCCTTTTCTTACTTCCCATCGGCTACCTTAAGTTGAGTCTTGTATGCTTACGGAGTATCTGTTGAAAAACGTCGCTCTTGGTGGATGGTGTGTGCGTAGTAAGAGGTAAATAAAATGCTACGTTATGGATCATAGAAGGTAGTGGTTAATATCGGAGTGACGATTGCTAACTGTTGACTGCTTGATAACAAGTTGTGCTGGTATCTGTGACGCTGCTGCTGGGATCGAAAAGAGAAACTACTGAAAGAAAGGAACGCTCGTAAAATACTTGCATTTGATTCGTATGCTCACGAACATGGCTTGGGAGGCTCTTGCAGATTCTGTTGATTTTGTCCATAGTAATTGAAATCTATACCATTTTTAGTGTGGAATATAATACTGCAGTCCATGTCTGTGTGATGTGTAATGTCGCTCTCAGTATGCGATTATCAGACCGGTCTCTGTCAGATGATGTTGGCATAATGTCAACTTGGTATTTTGAGTGAGAGCAAGTGTAAAATTTAAGTCAAGCAATGATCGTCTCCTGTATTCTAGAGGCTAGTGTCAGGTCGTAGCATAAGAAGCTGAACAACTACCGTCATAAAGTTTGGAGGTCGTATGTGATAGAAGTAGCTATATACTTGGACCGAAAAAGTCTGTCTACAGCTGATCGTATTTTGTTGACCTTGTTGCGTATGAGAACTTGTTCTCAACCGTGGTACTAAGATCGCCACTTCTTCATCTGCATCAGTTGAGCAATGCTAATTGAACGTAATCGTACGAGGGAGAGAAAATTCGTATTATATCTAAATCTGTTGAAACTGACATTTTGCATAGCGCCGTCATATAAATGTACGAAAATTTTTGGTATGGATCGTGCTGCCAAAGTGAAGCATTCTTTGTTGGAACAAGAGAATAATGTAGGTCCTGCTGTTATAGAGGTCGGTCAGTAATTATATTTAGAGAAGTGAATGATCAACACAGTCACTTCAGCAGACCGGTACTAATGCAGTATTTCCTTTCCACACCAATTCGGCTTATGTAACGAATATTTGGAGTAGACTGCATTCATTTTGGCCTTAAGGAGTTGGAGGTAACGTTTGTACCGTGTGCAGGAACATCTTTCACTTCAAAAACTACCAAGCTCATTCGTCATATTACACAGGACGAAACGAAAATGTTCAGTGTTCTCATTAAGATCCACAGCTGCATTGCATATGGTGAAACTTGACAGCAAGTGTAGGTATAGAATTGAGAGGTGGTGGTGGGAGGTAATATTGGAGACGAGTTGTAGCAGGTCGCTGAGTCTGCGAAGTTGCATGGTTCTACATGTATCCTTTACAGACACGCGAAGTCTGCATATCAGGTGGTGCTCATCCCCTTGTATTTGGTGACATAAACCTGTTGTTGTTGCTGTTGTTTTGTTTGTTTTAGTGGTCTATTTTTTATTAAGTCTCCTATTCTTATCTATCGTGCGCTCTATAAGGCTAACTTACGATTCTGACGAGTACAACTTGGCTTATAATTTCTCTTAGACTTACGTCGTGCTAAGTAAAGCTTTATTTGAACCTTTCTCTTACTTTTGTGTTTTCTTATTTGTGTCATACGAGGCACTGTAAAACTTCGTAACTTAGTTTTTAAAGACGGAAAAACTGACTGTCTTAACGTACCCATACTCCTTAGAGCTACACCTGCCATGGGAACGTTGTGTGGAATGACATCTTGTGCTTCGATGGTTTGAGGTACCAAATGGACCAAAATTGGATGAATTTCTGCCTGTTTAAGCTACAAGCTCCGTTGAGTTTGGGATACATCTCGCTGTTTGATTATTTTAGCAATGCACCAAATTGATTAGAGTTGCAGCTCTGCCGGTTCGACAATTGTTTAAAGTTTAGATCCGTCTGGTCCATGTGTCTGTTCCTGCTCAAGTTGGAGCGGTGAGCTAAAATTGCGGAATTTAAGTAGTTGGCTACTTTTCGCCATCCTTCTGCTTCCGGCCAAATACGAAGACTTCACAAGCTCTCTCTTTTCCGATCATCAGCTGCTTCACGACATACTTGAGAATTAAACACAAGTAGGCTAACATGAAGAGCTTACTAGCCCACTTCAGCATCTTCTACAGCATCCAAATATAAGGGCAAGTTATCAGCACCGAAAAGTTGGAAACGAAGTCCCACCCTTGCCTTCATCCAACCTGGCCTGATACCATCAGCTCTCCTTGTGAGTATTCAACTATATCGTCATACGTTCGGCGTCAGTCAATGATGTTCAGTGGTATTTGTTGCAGTGATGTTAATACTTAACTAGGGATTTCTAGTAGTCGCCCTCTGCCTTTTCTCTAAATTGTCTCGTTTCAAGTAGCTTGAACATGTGGAGCGTCTCTTGCCATTTTTCTTTAAATTGCCGATGGCTGACTAAGCTGAGAAGTGGTCGCTGGATTTAGTGACGTTGTAACCATGGACAGAATCGAAGAAATTGTTCATACACCGGAAGTATTCAACATCTTCACTTATTTCTCAAAACCTAGTGTTGGTTCAGTCCTGTGTTTCTCTGTGTGTATATACATTAGAATGTGACGAGGAATGTAAAAGTAAAGTTTAAGAAAGATATGTTGTATGGAATGAATATAACAAGTAGCTATATCTTGCAGAAATTATGGAACAAAATTATCCGTGCAGTAAGAAAATGTGAACGAAATAAAGTTATCATCAAGATAAAATCATTCATTTCTATAAAGTCTACCCTGCCACAATATGTTTGGGCATCACGCACCCAAGGGTCCCGAGTGCCTTCTCCGCAGGGGATGTAGCATCTGGCCGCAGTTCCTGCTGACGAGGTTAGTTTTGTAAAGTAAGGTAGGCTCTCAATACTTCTCTTCTGTTTCGGGAGGTGGGCTGCCGATCGAGGTGGCTGACCTATTCCCGCTAGACTTCTAACTTTCTTTTATTTCGTCTCCTTCCCCTGTGCGGCGTAACTGAGCGACAGCGTTCAGCCACGCCCGGGGGTTGGAGATGCTCAACTTGCGCCTTTTTCCTGTCAGTAGCGCACTGACCACTCTGAGACCTACCGGCAGAAAAGCAGAGACAAAAATCATTGACAGTTTAAAACGCGTTATATAGTCGGCGCACGAGCCTGTGGTTAAACACAGGAATAGTCGGCGCGATATAGGCAGTGTGCCACTGAAGCGCTAGTAAAAACTTCTAAACTACTATAAAGTCTAGCGATCGTTTGTTACAGTTTTTCATGAGATGCAAGCAGGTTTCTCCTCTGATGTTCTTTCCCTTCTTTAATGACTACTACGCTTCTAATTCCTGGAGGTTCTTCGGAGCCTGACATATCCTCACTGCCAGTTCGTGTCATAAATTTCGGGCGGATTCAAGTCAGGACTATCGGATGCCCTGGCAAAACTATAAGCTATATTCTTTGCTTGAAACCTCGCAGTTACCGATTTAAACTATGTTGGGGTCATTGTCTTGCTGGAAGGTGAATCTCAGCCTCGACTAAGCCTTTTTATCGATAACTATGCATTTTATTCCACAAATTTCGCCATAATCATCAAATTTCATTGAATTTTCCTGACCCACTTAGAAAGAAAAAACACTCTATAGGTCGTCGTAAGACCACCTCTGTACTGAACGGTTGAGACCGTGTTCTTTGGGAGAACCCCTCGGGGGGCTTAGGATGGACCATAGAGTTGACTTAGTTTAGGTTCGCCCATCCTATGTTACGGGGAGCAGCGCCCTCAGGAGGACCCTGTAGGTTATCTTAGCTATTAGCTAGGCCTTCGTGACGTGTCTTTCGTGCCCGCTTTGCTTCCTTCCCATCTCATACTCCTACTGTTCTTTCGTCCATCTGTTCTTCCTCATCTTTCATGACTTGCTGTTCCCATGCGCGTTGATCCTGTGTAGGAACTTTCTCGTGCATGGGGTCCTCGTATCTGTCGTCATACTATATGTCCCTTCTTTCTTCCTCTGTGATATTGCGTTTGTTTTGGAAACGGAGACTTAAACTTGTGAATTTAATAATATTAATAATCTTTGGGAGAAAAGTTTCATCTCTCCTGCGCCAAATTTTCTTACCGTCGTTATTCCGAAAATCACGGATTTTTATTTCATCACTCAATCGTACTCTTTTCGACAGCATTCGTCGTTGTTACGTAATTTAAGCGTAATTTTTTCGAGCAGCAACATCTTATGAATTATGTTGACCCTGCAGTTCATTGCTGTTCAGATACTGCTGTATTTGCAAGTACTCACGTTAGTACCATGCGTATCCGGCCTCCTGGCCATGACGAGTCACCGCAACTCACGGGTTCATGTCGACTTGCTCAGGTACTGCCGTATTGTGCGAGCATTCACGCTTTTGCTCTGCGTATCCAGCATCTATAGGCAGTGTGATATTGAGTTGGCGTCACGACAGTTTGCCTATAAAAATTCTCCGCGAAAGAGGGTTTCTTCCGCGCCCAGATAAAGTTCTCGTGCAGCCAAACTGACTAAACTTTACTGACCGTACTGGAGGTCTCTATATGACGGAGCGTTTAGAAACATTGCCACAACTAGGCCTATGTCCTACTTTGTAGAGGTCAGTAATCTTGTCTCAAGGCGAAACTTGGTTAATTTGTCTTTCCCATCGTGACGCTGATGTGTGAAAGACGAGGCATAACACTTGTTGCACCACGTTGCATTCTTTGAATTTTCAAGAAACTATGAATTTCAGAAGTTTCTCGAACGCCGTGCATAATCAGCAAAATATTAATAACAGTATGTTAAATGTTTCTTTGCATCAACGATAATTTTTCAGATGAAGAATAAGTTTCTATCCGTATCTTTTGCCAAATTTACTTGTTATATTCATTCTAAGTGACCGAGTCTGCTAAAAATTGAGCTTGGTATTTTTTTGCCCGTACTTATAGCGCTGCAATTAACGTAGCACTGCACAACCACAAAGTATTGGGAAATTAGCGAAAATATTGAATACTGGATGGTGTGCGAATAATTTCGTCACCAACTGTGTGCTTTGAGATATGTGAAATTCAGTATAGCCAAGTTCTGAAGTGTGATTTTGTGACTACTGACACATCGCTTTGAATTGTCTGACAAATTTTGCATGAGTTCCTTTTCTATTCGTTTACAGGTGTGGTATTCGGGGGTGTGGGACTTCATCCTTCCACTCTTTATCTTGGATGATACGCCCTCTGACGGGCTAGGAAGGATGGGCTTGCATCTGCAGCGGATGAAGTTTTGGATTTTGTTCCACAGAAACTATTTCAGAGCACGGCGGCCTCCAATGGATGAAGTAACTGTGGGCGCTTAGCGCGAGAAAGTGACACGTGTTGCAAAACTACGGCTGAAAATCTAATTTTAACCTTGCCATTCAAGAGATCACCAGCGCCAGCTGTGGAGTCTGGGACCGAGAACTAGCTGGACGTGAATTAAACAGTGCTCAAGAACTCCCTTCAAATTGTTGCCTTCAAACCGGCAGAGCTTGGGACTTCCACCGCAGTAAATGTGTGAAAGATTTTGCAGAAAATCTGTTGAGCTGGTGAGGTGACGCGTATCCTGGCAAGTGCTGTTGTTAATATTCTAGAGATTGCTCCAGCTCGGGTTCCTTGAACACTAGTGCCCCATGGGACAAACGGTATGGCTTGGTGCAATTTTTTTTTATCCCATGAGATAAGCGATGTAAAGCGTTTCTTGGACAGGTATAGGGCAGTTTGTTTCAATTCATTAAATTGTTTTGCATCTGCTGAAGCTTCGAATTAGTGCGCTGTTGGGCCCAGTGAAAATCTGCAGTTGTGCAAAAGTCCTTATGATCCACGCCAGATTTTACCATAAAGCTTAGACACCGAGAGGTGAAGTATAGTTTCTCTAAAGTACTGTTTGAAAATGTATGCAAGAGGCAGCGTCGTTTAATGACCAATAGAAAATGGACTTCTAGACGATGTAAGCTTATTTAAAATAACACGAGGCTCTGTTGCTACATTACTACACTATCGTCAGCGTAACTTAGAGTAACCTCTTCAAAATTGCAATCGGAACGTAGGTGGTTAAACATAGTCATGAAGTCACTGAAATGTTCTCTACGGTGCACTGCCTCTTGGTCGAAGAATTTGCTCTCAAAATTTAGCTGTGGCTGCGCTCCTGCTATAAGGTAATGGTTTCTACTTGTGATCCAAACGAGGCCCATTAAACTCTATTTTACTTGTACAGGATAGAGATTTATTAAACTACGGTTAGCTCATAAGGTCGTTTTCGCATTCGTTTTCTGTACATATCTGTAATTGTAGACGATGACAGTTGCTTGTACTCAGTAAAAACTCGCTTTGCGTCGCCTCTTGATGGCGCCGTCTTTTCTAAACTTCCGCATGAAATTTTTATTGGAAATGTGGCGAATGTGCCAGATTTGTTACTAGAAATCAATGTTGTCAACAGATGCTGTGTATATTTTAGGGAAATGCTACACAGTGCAAGGAGGCATAGGCTAAATAATAAATTGGCTGTAAAGTTAGATTCTTGTCATTGAACTGTTATGATTGTACAGCATTCATCGATAAGGTTTTCTAGGGTTACTGTTGGTCTATAATCTGGGGACCTGAATAATGAAGGCTGTTGCGAAAAAGGTAGATTGTGTACGTAGCAGTTCCCTCGGCTTAGTCCTCAGTGATAAGGTTGATAGCTAAGAATGTGATCGGCCGCGTAGTGAGAATTCTTCAGCCGAAGATGATAAAGTGCTGCTGCTTTGTGCTCCTTATAGTTAATTGATGCTCTTAATTTCTTTATATTTTCGTGGATAGTATTTTAGATTTGGTTCGTGTTGCTAAACTTTGGGTGGAAAGTAAGAGTGGTGTTTTAGGAGGGGTAAGTTAGGCTTTCGTAACCCTTTAGTTGCAAACTGGAATAATTTTGGCCACCGGTGATGTGATCACAATTATGTTGCTTCCAATGTCTGTGGTGACGGTGGAAGTTGTTGAGATCCATCTGCATCCTCGTCTGGAATCGTTGACGGCCATTGTGTTCTATATTTCGAGGTTCGTGCTCTTCTAGTTGGAAACCATCTCTCTTCAATGCACCTCGATGTCGAAGGTTCTACTGGACTGGAGGATATCCTCGCACCTGCAGGCTGTCGCTACTTCAGTTTGGATTGAGGGTCTGCCGTTCTCTTCTTGGGACTCGTCCTTATCCTGCTGTGTTTGGACCTTGACGTCCCTTCTGGTGTCATCTGTAGGTCTCTGTTGTTGCAGGTAAGGGAATCATCATGCAAATCTTTATTTTGAACTTGAATTGTCCTCGTTCGTTGCGGGTGTCTTCCAGTACTTGGATGACCCAATCCCCTATAACCTTATTTAAAGTTTTCATCGGCCTGCTGTTTTCTTACTGTGCTTGGAGGTTATATTCAAGAAGTATTCAATCATTAATTGCCAGCTTAAAATTGAGGCTTTTGCTAGAAACATGGGTAGGAGCGCTATTTCTTGCAGTTTTCTAAAGAATTCCTTTTTTTTTCTCGTCCGAAGTTTATTGCAAATTTTAGGAAATTCGACTAAGTTGAGCATCTTTCATTGTGCAGTCAATTTTGAGAACCACCAAGAAGTAAGGACTTTCTCTTCCTATGCCAAAACTTCTCTTGTAGCTCATTCTATCTGCAGTTCTTTGTAGTATGGAATTTCCTATTGATGTTCTTTCCACATTCGGTGTTGTGTGTAAGATTAGCTTAACTATCTATCGTACTATAACGAATTCTGTGGCTATTCTTCGTAACAGTTACTGAATATAAATTTCGGTCACTTTATCCGTAGCAGACACACTGCTTGTGTCGTGTGGCCACCGCTGATAATGTGACTAAATGCGTTAATGGGTACTTAACGTAACGAAAATAGCCAAGAGAGCAAATTTCCTCACGCGAACGCGTTCGTCTTTGGTCCCTTTTATCAAATGAACGATGCATTTGAAATGCTTCATCGTTGTCCTTGCTTCATTGGCTGTTGCCAGGTGCTGCGTTCAATTCACTTCCAACTAAATATATACTTCGTACTCTTCGCGTGCCGATATTGACTCCTTGGTGTCAACCGCAATTCTACGAGTCCTGCCAGTATGAGCTTATAACGGCTTCTGCGGTGACGAAGGCCTTACACTTGCAATATGCTGCATGGTCTGTCGTACCCATTCGCATCAGTTATTCAGTACAGTTGCGGTTAATTGGTGTGAGGAGCAGCAGTGTGAACAGAGGTGAGGGTGAAATGAAGTTCGAGTAAATTGATGAAGATTTAATTACTGTAGCTCTGGCTGATGGACATTTACATTACCTACTCGAGATGGGGCTAATTTCCTGGGCATTTTGAATTGCCGTCGATGGTGGCGTCCAAATTATTTTCAGACCACTGGGCGATTTGGTCACGATTGAGCAACCTTATTCCGCATCCACAATTACATAGTTTATGCCACATCTATACGGCGGTAAAACATGACCTGATATCTTTCCACCATCTTAACCACGAGAAGGTGTCGTACATACTGCCTTAAATGATATAGAAGCACAGTTCTCTTTTTAAAGTATAAGTGGCAAATTTCTTTATTTTCTTTCAAGTATTTGAATTGTGAAGAAGGTCTTACGTATGGGCTAGCATATTTTTTTACTTATTTGGAAGTTTCCAACATTGGAGAGTATTTTTACAGCGAATTGTTCGCTGCATTGTTTTATCATGCACTGGGCACTCGTTTCACTGCATATCTCATTCAGCAACAGGCCTTAATCTTAGACGCTTGTACGATGTACGTGGCAATAGCACCAGTTTCGTCAGATCTCAAGGGAAGTCCATCCCACTTTCTTTTGAGAACTCAACAAAGCTTGTGTCGTAAGCATATTCTTTTCGTAATTCATCTGTCGTGTATTTTATTCTATGGACTACTGTTTGTTCTCGCTGCCTGTAGGGCATTTTGTTGTAGCTACTACATCAGTTTTTGGTCACTCAATTTCAAAAGCCTCTACCGCAACACTGTTGCATTGTTTCTGGTAGCTAGGCAAAAACCCGGCTTTTCAAGTGCTGATTTTGCAATTGAAATTTAATTTCAATAAAAGTTCTGTTAATTTGCTCTTCTCACGTCTTATACCGTACTCTTCGTAGTTTTCTATCATCCCAAACTTAATGCTCTGAACGAGGAAAATACCATTTTTTCGTACACTCAAGCATTCGGGGCCACCAAGATGTTCATGTTGAGTACTTTGAGGAAAAAATGAGTTCTATCTTTAGTTCCATATCATAATTCTCAGATAATTTCCCCTCACCTCATCTTCACTTGCTCGGGTGTTCAGCTGTCTCGCTTTGTCCATAATGCTATCAGGGACCTGATTGATGTAATGTTCGCTTGTCAAGTGTGCTGTCCATTGTCAACTTATTAAGCCAAGGCCATCGAGTTGATGCTCCTATTGCTTGTCGATGGCTAGCCTGCGTCATTAGGTTAAACTATTGCGTCCTTTATACCCTCCGTGAATACTTCAGTTAATGTCATCAAACGCTTTAGCTGTTAGCAGTCGGCGTGAGAAGACCTGCGGAATATAAATTCTAGGAAAACGTGGATACGTCCATGTTTGTTGAAGCATTTGGCGGCATTAGCTAGAGCGTTCTCCGACCACACAACAGTGAAACTGCCTCGACTGACGACACTCGAGCGTAGTGACTATTGGTCGCTAGCGTACGCTGCTCGTGCCTTGAGCTCCTCTGACGAGGCGCGTGGTTTGGACTGAGAAAGTTACGAGACGATTATGACAGCAGCGATCCTAACTTTGGTTGAAAACCTTGAATCCATGGCTAAACAATCAAGTCTTTGCAACTCCTAAGCGGCCATCACAATTGGAAAACTAAGTGTGGACGGCACGCTTGATGAGCTCCACTTCTATAGTTGCTCTTCGCTAAATGCTTCTGGTCACATGTTTCCTGTGTAGAAATTTGTGCAGAGATCTCGAAGGCCTTTCGGTTGTTGAGGCCATTTATTGTTCTCTTTCGAATTATTTATTTCTTCTTAAGTTTGGAGTCTTTTATTACGGTTAGTTGTCTGCATCGCAGTAATGTACCGCCAGTTGCGTGACGAATTCAATGTATACTTATCTTAAACATCGTATATATATTTGTTATTACTGTGCCACAAACAAGTGATCATGGATCACTCTACAGAGTTTTTCATAGTTTCGGTTTTATAAAAAGGCTAATTTTGCTGTTACTGCTAACCAACGCACAATATGTCAAAACAACCCGGCTTATCGAAGCCCAGTTGCGTGCCTGTTACGGAGCGAATTAGCTGTTGAAGTTCCGCAAATTTGTTCAATCTATCTCTAGTCCTCTAATTTTGTTTATAATTTAGTTGTTCACTTCTATTCCACCAATATCAGACGACCTGTTCATTCTCATCTGTTACACTATCATGTTTTGATTTCGAGTACGATTCTGTTGAATTCGAACCGCTCAAATATTATAGGTTAATTGGCCATCGTGGTACGTAACTGCTAATGTCATGAAGGCACAACGTTCTCACAAAATTCAGCTGTCATATTTTCTGCCGTAAAATGTCACTCGGGTTGCGTCGGACCGCCCAACTATTGTTGCATATCGTAGCTTTCCAGTACTGGTACGTGCATCTTATAAAGGGTTAGCAAATTTTTGAGTACATAGCTATGGTGGCAAAGTTCATGCCCTCTTTTTTTTTTGTTGTCGTACTGATCACAGGGTTTGCTGAATATAGGGCAATCTTGAACCTGTCACTTCGCAAAGATTCCACCCTCAACTGGAATTTGCTCTTGGGCCTCGTTCTGACCTTTCTTTATAAAGCAACTCCATACTTGTTTCGGGTTTCAGTCCCTGGGCTAAATAACAGCAGCAATATAGGTACATAGTTTCTCGACTTCGAACTTTCAACTGTTGCTCTATCTGTGAAAGTTAACATGCGCGTGCTGTATTGTCGATATATTGCGTTCTATTATTTGAAAGTCGCATTTCCGACTTCCGTGCAAGATGCTTTCTGCTCTTTATTAGCATATTTGTTATTGAAGTTGTGCCTTGATGACCAAATTGTCTTCTATCGGATTCTCTCATCAGGGAAATCACCGTTTGTTTTTTTTTTTGCATTTCGATAATAAATATTGTATAAATTAGCCTGCCATTTCATTTTAATATCCCAATTGGCATAAAACGTGGACGCAACCTTACTATTTTGGCGGTTGTCAAGTTGTTCACCTACTGCTTCTTCTCTAGTCCTGCTGCTCCGTTGCATGGACCAGCAACCGTTCCTTGAAATGACGGAAACGCTCATAACTCGCGGAGATATTGTTACGTCCCTTATAATGGGACCAATTGTCATTATCTACCAATTTTGTTGACCAGTTCCGGTCTATCGTGAGCCCTCTGCTCGTGTTTCTGGAGACACCTCATCGTGATGGAACTGAAATGTTGAAGTTGATAGTATCTTCGATTTCAAAACCAAAAGAGATCTTCAAGTACTGTATTTATTAAGTGTTAAAAATTTCCCCTTTTATTTTGTCTTCAGTCTTAAAGCAATCTTCACTCCTAAACCTTGTTCATAGTTCTTGAAACTTACTCTTGTGGTACCATAGTTTGTTCGACGAACAGGTTTTCCATTTACAAACCTTTTTTAAAAAGTCCTTTAGCTGAAGCATTTCCGTTCCGTCCAGAGGAGTTTTGCATACATGTGTAAGTAATGAGCTCTGTCACTATCGTTTGAGAACCGCCAATAAAGTAATGAGAACTTTGTCGCATGTTCTAGCGCTTCGTGCGATACGGTATGGTGCATGGCACAAGAAAAACCTTGTAGGTTCGATGACTGTAATTAAAGAAAAAGGTACCTTCTTCGCTATTCAAAAACTACAAATACTTCTTAAATTGGGCTTCATTTGCCATTGCATTCAGATACCAAAAAATCCGCTGGTAGTCGCGTTACTACTGCTATATGTTACAGTATGAAGTTTCACCCTGTGGTTGATCATAGCTTTTATCTTGGGCCTATTGAGATTTGTCGGTGCGCTGAACTACGCCCATGTTCACACAACTGCCCTCTCATATATGGTATAAAGTTTCATGAAGATACTCTTCTGCTTGGAGATTCATGTGAGCCAATTGTAGGACATAGTGAATTGATTTTGATAGTAAACATAGTTTAAATATTTCAACTCCGGATAAAAACATGAATTCTTTCTCGAAAAGAGGCTATAGCTGGTAATGCTTGAAAAGCTGTTGCCCTGAAGTTACCTAATATGCGCTAGATCTACATACCTACTGCCTTAGAGTAAATTTACAGTGACTTCATCTGCTGATTGACCACACCTGTTTAATGGTAAGAACAGGGCACTGCCAGTCATCGCTTTCCCCTCTTCCTCTGGAGGTGAGTTCTAGTTCTAAGACGCCCTAAGACTTCCATTGTTCTATTCAAGGTTCAATTACTGCAATTCCACCATTAACGATAAACCTTCATTTATGGTTTTTCTCCTCTTTGTTCAGGAACTGAACATAGACTTTCCCTTCAGATCTGGATGTTTAAAGATTATGTTAAATTTTCTTTCTAGTGTTAATGGTAAATCTAAATCATGATTTTAATATGCTTATTTGGTTATACTCTAGCATTAAATAGGCCTACGTTCGTAACTTTAGCTCTAACTAGATTAGGGTACAAATCTAAATTAAGGTAGGTACCAAAACGAGTGAACGTGAGCTCATTCGGCAGTGCCTAAGTAAATCCCCTAGTTCGTAGGTAAGCTAGGATGCGTCACCTGCCACTTTATCCCAGCCTTTGAATGTTGACTACCAAATGATCAAGGCTTTGATAAAATAAGCGGTCATGTTTCTTAGCTGTGTTATCAGTACAAATGTATATTTTAGGTATGTAAGTACAGCAGGTTTAATTTCCAAAGGAGATACTTTAAAGATGAGTAGATAGGTAGTTTTTAATGCGCACAATTGCAGCCTTACGGTACTAGTTCTGTACATGGGGCGCTCGCTATCCTGGTCATCAGTCGTATCGAGTTGAGCGTAGAGAATGAAAAGCTTTGTCGTTGATGCCGCGCATTGGCACTTTGCAGCCGGGCACTCGCGTGCAGATTCGCGCAGGTTTCATGTAGAAATTATTTCTCATCACTAATATGGACGCCAGTCGAGACTTTGCTTACCTTGAAGCGCACTTTTTGTTGCAGCTCATCTAGATTTTTCTTTGAACTGGTTCACCAAAAACTGTGATACTATCATCAGCTAGCCTCGAAGCGATGTTATCATGGCGCAGATATCTTCGGTGTTTTTATGAATATTATATCCTGGAAAGTGCTCGGTGCAGGTAGTGTCAAACGATGCAGTTTTAACAACGCTTCGCTTTTTCGGTCCGTGCATCTAAAACTGACTTGCTTCCACTACTGTACTGTTTCTGAAAACGGCATTGATGCCAATCCCTGAGATGTATTTGATCTTATCGCACTGATTCCCGTACAAATTTTGACTGCAACCGCGAATATTATATTCTACGAAAGTAAGGTGCATATGTCTTTTGTAAAACCTCAGCGTGAATTTAACTGCTTTAGAATATCTATCTGATGATATATACTTGTACGTATTGTATCTGCACTAGTTGAAATATTATTAATCAAAGGCAACACTGACCTGCCTGTCAAAGGGGAATCGAGAGATACCACCGGTTTCTGATGCCCACTGGTACAATTGCTTTTTTTTAATGCATGGCGTCGAGAAAATTTTTAAATTTCGTGCGGCAGTAGATGAAGGTCGGACCACACTATGACCTTCGCAATTACAGTGACTGTGATGAAGCCTTCTGCATATTCATTGAAATGAGGCGCGCACCCTTGGCTCTCTGCTGCGGCGCTTGTTGGATTTCAGTAAGAGTTTTAGCTTTTATTTCTGAGCCTTGATGACATCGCGTGCGTAGCTGCCATAGCCGAGGCTCTCTGTCCCGGTGCTTCGCATTCGACTGTGATAAGAACTTGTAGCTACATGAGTAAATGGCCAAGTTCTTCTATTCTCTAGTTATACATAAAGCACGTGTGATTTAAACGTTTTAAGGCTATAGAGTAAATGTTTTGGACTACGGGAACTGTCTCTGGTTCTGACAAAAAAAAAAAAATTGTTAATCTCTCAGGAATAGAGGGGTGAAAAACTCGATAAAATTTACTGTGATAAATGTGAACCAGTTCAATTTTTTTAAATATCTGTTTATACGAAGCCCAATCAGATCTTTGTGGATGGAAAGTTCGTTACTTTTATATTGATCGTCTTCATACCTTAGTTTTTTCTTTCGCTTGTGTCACAAGTTTATCACGTTTCTTTTTATTTAAATTTCATGCGTTTCATCTGTAACTTGTTTATATATTGCAAACATTATATTATTTGACAGAAAGGCCTGCCTTAAGGTGAGCAAAGTCTTACATTTCACAACGTTGGAAACCGCTCAGCAGCTGCGGCGTGTTAGTTCACGTTGCCTGGCAACGAAGATACCAGTTGTTTTTATGAGGTGAAGTGCTCGAGTGGGTACAGCGTGACCTCGGCGGGATCGAGTGAGTTCTGCCCCTACTGAGCGCATACTCTTCGGTGCATAACGTCACATTCGTCCGAAATTTTGTTAGTTGAATTCGCAACAATTTTCTTCAGCTGTCGCTTTTATCACTCAGGTTAATCGTTCTTTTGCTCTTGCTGCTCACTTCTAACCATATTCTTTGTATTGAGAAATAAGCTTACAAGGCCTTACTCTTTTCAAAAACGTCTCAGCGCTGTTATTTTCTCTTCTATAACTTATTGGTAGACTACCTCTCGAACAAAAGAAGCTGTTCAACACCTCGTTGTATACCAGTTATTTTCTGTCTTCTTGCTGCTCAGTCGACTTGATCATGGTCGTGCTTAGGGCCAGAGTTTCTTACATGCATGCCGCACATTCATGCAGATAACAAATTCTTGTAACCGCCCTTTCTTTCCAATCGGTATTCTTGGTGTTCAGGGTTCAATACGAAGTACTTGCAGACATAGCAAATGGACGCAACATTTATGCTACTGGAAAGCGAAGTTTCTTTCTACCTACTAG
>LQNS02278160.1:8508518-8544777 GCA_001587735.2 Parhyale hawaiensis
AGTACAATATTTTAGTTATATCCTTGTTTGTTTCTGACCAGTATCACTACGATCAGTTTCTGAGATAAAGCCTGTCGCACATCAAGGTAACTCTGATTTTGTAGCTTCATCTGCGGCTGCAGATCTATTATAAGCTTTCGGTGAGGCGGGAAATAGCACTGCTTTTCTCATTACCATTAAGCAGATCGAGTTTCCTGGGTGATAATAAGAAAGTACGAAGTGTCGTTGATATACGCACTGTAGCATTTTGTGTTAAAAAATTAAGCTTAAGTGCTTCTCTCCTGTCATTGCAAGTTTCATCACTTTTGTTGCATGTTAAAAGTTGATAAGGAATAGAAGCAGTTCTTTCTTACTTGAGGGTAATCTTTGTGTGTAGGATAATTGTACTTTTTTTTTAGCGTTGCTGGTGTGATAGTAATGTCTTTGCCCTTATTAAGATGGTTACATTGGCCTATACTTTTTGTTTTGAACTACAATAGCTGTTTGGTGTTAGTTTTGAGGGTGCAGTAGTTGTTTGGTTTTCTTTTAGATTGAGGCCGCCGTAATCGCTTTGTGGTATTTTTGAAAATTTCAAAATTTCGTAGGTAGGATTTTTGAAAGTTGTAGTGGTCGTTCCGTTTTATTTTTTATAGAGAGTAGGATTAGCCGCCTGTTTTTACTCGTAATGAATTTACTTTAATTTTGAATAAATTAAAATGATAGTGGTCGTATAGGCTTCACAGTCCAACTGACATACTTTTGCTTCTTTGAGTGCAAACATTTGTCTAAGGCACACACATGTCCCATTTCTCGTGTGACTGTAGTGACGATCGTGAGATTTTTGTTTCTTGACACATAAAAAGTAAAAAAAAAATCGCTTTATTGAGCGATAAAAAAAAACTTATTCTTTTTGCTCACACCTCGTGTGGTTTGTTCGGTTTCCACTGCTATCGCTGATATTGCCATGCTTGTTATATTATGCCATAATGTAGAGTACGTTTGCTTCAATTCCTGTTATTTGCGCCTTTGCATAGCAGCTAATCTGCTCCTCTTCCATCCTCTATCCCTGGGTTCGTGCAGCCAATATCACGTGGGAGTCCTCCCCCCCCCCCCCCCCCCNCCCCCCCCCCCCAGGATATTTCATAGTTCCCTAAATTTTTCTTTCGCTGCCGTGAGAGCTTACTGCCAACAGGTACGCTTGGCTTTTTTGCACCTAACGGTGCTGTTTGTTCTGCCTTTCGCGTTCTTGTGGTCTTTGCTCCTGCTTGCACGGGCTCACCCATTTCTGCAACTGAAGCATTCAGTTGCTTGAGTTTTTGTTGAGTTTCCCTTGCTGCTCTTTGTTTGAGTTACTACGTGTGTGCAGCTAGATGGAAAGTAATGGACGGTATAATCTATTCTAACAACTAACCTTCGAAGTCCCACGCTGGTGCTTGCGACGCCGAGGCACGAACGGAAGCTCTTAGGGTGTGTTTGTGTTATAGAGCAGTTTTCCTTCTCTGGGCAAGCGTGGCTTTAAATCTACGGACATGATGCTCAGGAGTTCATTTACTGATGAAAAATTTGCGGGTCTTCGAAGATTTAATTAACTTCAGGATTCGGCCTGCACCATTGCCTCGAACTGAATTAATAACGTTTGCCCCGTCTCTACTTGTACAAGTTTGTTCAGTCACATTTATATACGCCGCACACTGACGCTTCACCGTTGCAAATTCGAATCATTCAAATAATTTAGCGGGGAAAGTGGGTTAAAATTCCATTCCTGCTAGAACGACACCGAGGGAGCAGATCTGCCTTCTCGAGTGGTTGGAAGTGGGCCACTTACTCTCTCTGACCCTCGTGAGCCGTGCCTGCAAGAAGCTGGTGTCACCCTCGTATCACTTTCTAATCTCATTTTGATTGCAATCTGGCTTGCTGATGGATCCGAGAGCTACTGCTCTCCTCTCAGGCAATCTCTGAAGTTTTGCCTCCAGATAGAGACTGAAGTTACGTAGCAATCTTGGAACAGGACGGCAACTTGCGATCGACCAGGATGAAAGAAAGACAGGCAAGTTGCAAAGCCAACTCAGGCTATTGCTGGGCCTTATACCTGCAAATGGAGCACTCGGGAGCCGCTTAGGGCGCTGTGTTTGAGTTACGTCCGGTTTCATTAATGGCGTATGGCTGAAGATATTGGCGTATATAAACCGGTAAAGGACCATATTGTTTGTCACCTTAATTCTTTCATTAATAAGCTAGGGGCGCGCTTAGTGTATTGCTCGTGGCTGATACGATTTTCATTTCTATGACAAAAAAATTTTTTTGCAATCATGCGGCTTCCTTCATATATTATGATGTTCAGCTGCCGTTTTCTCCGATTTGTTGTGATGTGATGAATTTCTCAAAAATACAATTCCATGAAATTTCAGCTACGCTTTACTTGTCTCCAGCATTTTAAAATGTCACGCATCTTCATAACTTACCCCGTCTTTCGTTTTTAGCTGTGTTCGGAGCTACAATTTTTTGAAGGCGTTACAGTTTGGAGCATGCGGATACTTCTGCAAGAGCAGCAAGTGCACAAAAACTCTTTGTTTCATAGCTTGTCTGTGAACTCTGTTCCTTTGTTCGATGAACCAACTCGTCTTTTGGATATGCTTGAGCTTCTGTAAAAGTTGCCACCGGGTCGTAGTGCCTGTGACCACAATTCATCCGACGCACCAAAGCCCCTTGGTTTTGGCACTTTTGACTCAGTTTCTCACCTGAAAAGAAAAACTCATTTTACCATTAAGACTGGTTGGAGTCCGTGGTGTCTTGTTTTTTATTTGAGCGAGGGTGAGCTCTAGTATCACATTCAGATTTTTCTTCTTTCAGAAGATGTTGTTAGAAGTTTTCAATTGGCGAGTGCAATCGTCTTGTTTCTCGCAGACCCCGCCAGAAGTTTTTACTGGGGCACCTGTCCATCACAAACTGTGCTTTAGATGAACTTGGCGTTTTTCAAATGATAAAAAGCTAGATATTTCGAAAAATGTTTTAGTTTTGTCCTGCTGCTCGATTACCGAAAAACTTTTCTGCCGCACACCTCTTGTTTAGAAAAAAAATGACAATATTTCAGCCTTTGCTTTGTGTTAGTTGATACCTTACCGCAATAAACTGCAAAAAAGCTTTTCTGGTTTTTGGCACGGCTAGTCCAAGGATATCTTTGTCGAACTGATGGTTTAATAGAATTCTGTTGTTTTAGTAATACTTCTTTTTTAATCCGACCTTAATTATAGACACCAAGTGAGCGCTGCATTGAAGGAAGAAAGAAATCTAGTTTGTATATTGACAAATTAGGACTCCTTGTTTTTCCATGACTGTAACTTTGCTTTTGAGACGTTTCCTGCTTACCCACAGGTGTTTCTCTGCTCCTTGTAGATTTCGTGACTATATATTTATACAATGTTTTGCTGTCTTATTTTTATGATTAGTCCTCTGAGGGCTGTTCTATGTTCGCGTTCCTCCGTTTTCTGCGCATACTTCCTACCTCTTCCAGTTTCATTTACTGAAATGCTGTACCGTTGTGGGGTCGCAGATATTGTCGCATGGAGTCTTCTACCACTGGCGCCATAGCTCTATACTATCTGTGATCGACTGCAGCCGTATACTGCTTTGGGGTATGTGGGTCTAAATCTGCAGCACAAACCAATGCGTGCGGGTCTCCCAGTTGGGGTACGGTCAAGTTGACTTTACCTTTACCGTGTATACGGAACTTAACTCTTAACATATTAACCAACTTGGAAGAGCCAAAGCGATATAACGTCGCACGAATGAGTCTCTTGCAGTTGAATCAGTTTTATTTTCTCTCCCGACACTCATAACCGTCGTATCTCGTACAGAGTTAGGGCAGGAGCGTAACTTTGTGTTCTTGGTTACCGGTTACCTCGATCTGCTTCTCTCTTCTCGTTCATTAATTGGAGAGCTCATTAAATAGTTTAATGGAGACCTCTAAATGGCACTAACGGGCCATCCCGCACACTTTACCTTAACAAAGAAGAGCGTTTATTAGGTCCGCCTCAGCTCTGCTTTTTTCTAATAATAGTTATAAAAATCTACCCGTCCTGAGAGTTGAAAGCGGCTAAAAAAGAACTCAGGAGAAGGTGGGTGCGTTAATAGGGTCGGTCGTTTGCGAAATTAGACCTAATGGAACTTTAGGACGTTCGTCCTTGCGGGCGTTATATTTAGTTGTGGCTTGCTGTCATGGCACCGCCACCGCATTTCAACTTTGAAGCATATCCCTTTGTTTCAGTGTAATAGATGGCGCGTACTCTGGTAAACGATGAATTAGGAAAACTGATCTTATGTCTTTGTGTAGATTTTATTCAGGTATATGCCTAGACTGGCAAAAAAAAAAAGCAGAACAATTTCTCTTAGCTACGGATGTAACTTCCATATTATGGGGCGCCTAACACGAGAAAAAATTAATTGCTATGGGTAACCTACTGCACATTTCATTCAAATCTGTTGTGATCTGTTGTGCTGTAGCAACAGTTCCAACTTTCACCACAAATTTTAATTCGTTTTATAAAAACGTGAAGCGTTTACCTTGTTAAAGTTTGGAATGCAATATAAAGTGGGCATCTTTAGCGAATCGACTCAGTCGAGCCAGAACTCATGCCGTTGTAGCGGTAGTATAAAGTAGATGCAGAAATTCAATGACTGTTCGCTTATGAGTCGCGCAATTTGCACTGTGGCACAAATTCTATTGGCCGTCAGGAAGTCACCATTTTCGTTGATTAGAGCTACAAATATTTGCGCTCTGCTTCAAGCCTCCTTGCACAGTAAGCCAAAATAGTAATTTCTTCGTAACTATAGACAGTAAAAGATATTTATAGTTGCCTAATTGTTTATTAGTTTTCTTGTATTGTTCATCTCTACCATAAGCACGAGTGGTAGAATGGGAACAATAGCTGGAGTCCATGGTTGCAGTGTGTATTTGGAACGCGTGGTTTGTAGCAGGCATATGTTGTGCAAGTGGCATTTTTTCTCTAGCGGAAATATTTTGTTGGATTGATCTTGTCTTTTGGAGAACTATCACACGAATGTTATTTTAGTTTTTTTAGTACAAAGATATGGGAGTGTCATATGACTATCGGAAGTGCATCGCACGAGTGGTGTTTTCTACCAGTGATGGCATGATTTATGAACGTTTAATAGCAACACGCTACGACTCGCAGCTAATTGCTCTTCGGTCGTCGGATCTTCTTTCCTCGCATGAGTTGGTCTTCTTATTGGCGAGGCGCCATGGCTGCCACAGCCAGCTAGTCACTCCATCGGAAATCATTGAAATGATTCCATCGGACCGGAAGTAAATGGAGGATTATTAGAGTTCTTGCGAGCAATTTATGCAAGTCTTTAAATGATGTCTGTGTCGTACTGCCCGGCGGCTCCCCCTTGCCTGCCTGCTGAACGTACCTGCCGAGATGTGCTGGTCTGCTGAGACAGCCTCTGGTTTTGGTCACGTAAGGATTTTAGTGTTTGTGTCGCAATCACTTCGACTAGCTATTATTATTATTATTATTATTCTGTGCGTAGGTTCAAATTACTAATTGACATAACAGTTGCGGCATGTCTGCTGTCAATTCGTCATTGATGAAACATCTCTTGAGCTCGCTTGTCGCTCAACTTCCTCATCATAATCACAGTTTCTACATTTGATATTGCACAAAGCGCACAAAGTTTGGTCTCTCGATATTCGCTGTGTTGTAACTTGCGTGGTCGTAGTCCAACTCTACGATAGCGGCATTTTCACAGTACCCGCCATTGGGCTGTGTTAACGTCACTAGGTATGTGCCCTTACTGACGCTATTGATACACAATAAAATTGTGTCTGTGCATGATAAAGAAACGTCCGATATCTGTTGCCAGGAATGTACACCCGTCGTTGCGAGTTGCGCGAGGATGGTCGGCAGTAGACAGATAGTAGACAGATCGCTACGCGTTATTTACACAAATGTAGAAGATCCGTTGTGACCAAGTTGCGTGAGGATCGATGGCAATGAGCGGAAGCCGGAAAAGAAGGAACGGAAGGCTTAAGGAGGGCAGGGCTGTTGGGGCAGGCACGGGGGAAGGGGTTGGGGCCCCGGTATCGATTGCCTGCCGAACTTGACCTCTGCCAAGGGGAAGTTGTGCCTGGGACTCTCTGCTTCCCTTTGGGTCTGCAATATGTTCATGTAATGCCAATTGCAAGTGATCTCATGTTCCGCTTGCTGGCACTGTACTGCAGATAAGCACTGGGTAGGCTGCAAGTAACTCGCTCTTTTAAAACATTGATAACTGAAAAACTATGTGAGCTAAAAGAGACATAGGCAGTTTGCAATTATGGCGGAGACTTAAGAGTTTTATTTTCATGTCAAGGATGGAATGTGATATCTTTTTGATGACTACCGTTATTATTCAAACAAACACTTGCTTTTTTACTAGTAGTGTTCATTACTCAAAACATCTGGAGTGAGTTACTTCCATTTAGAAAGTGGCAGATGCACTGGTTGGAAGAGCTTAACATCCACAACATGGATGTTACTGTGGTGTCGTTTAGACTTTCCCAATTACAGGCATAATTAGTAGAGCGATATCGTAATTACGTAGAGTACCTTCAGTGACTGCCATCAATGCTTCGGTTCGGTGGCGCCTATGACAGAACGGCCCAGTTCTCGGACACCGTGCGATGCCTGGCGCTATAGTTGACTAATATGAACGCCTGGGCCTGTGCTGTTGGTGCTAGAACATTTGCACGAGCGCTGGCGGGATGTAACGTTGCGGCCTGCGTTAGGTTGCACAGACGTTGCTGGGTAGCGGTGTCTATTGTGACGGCCCTTTTAGGGAGCTGCACCGTGCGTACGCTCCAGTGCAGAGACGTTGCCGTGTAGCAACACCTGCAGTGAAAGAAATTGTCGGGAGCTGCACCGTGCGTACGCTCCAGTGCAGAGACGTTGCCGTGTAGCAACACCTGCAGTGAAGGAAATTGTCGGGAGCTGCACCGTGCGTACGCTCCAGTGCAGAGACGTTGCCGTGTAGCAACACCTGCAGTGAAGGAAATTGTCGGGAGCTGCACCGTAAGTAAGCTCCAGTGAGCTGAAGCGTGCAGACACGCTGGCGTAGCTGTGTAACAATATCCCTAGTGACGGTTATTCTGGGGGAACTGCACCGATTCTAACCTTCAATTTGTTGGGAGGTCACAGGGGCTGGGGAAGATCTGGGGCTACGTGGGGAGGAAGAATCAATACCGGTGACGTGGCGGGGTCACTGAGTCCGCGTGTGTTGGTGTGCCAAGCTTCCCCAAATTGCTGCGGTGCCAAATCTAGTCCACACTCTTCTTCGTCATACGGAACGACGAGGCCTCATTCTCAAACAAGCGAAGCAGAACATACTGTACTTCCGTGAGCAAGTACCGATGTCTTTACTTAGATGTTGTCACTTCTTAATATCTTGACAAAAAATGTAATGATTTATTTTCGAATTATTGCAACTTTCGGCAAATTAGTCTTTATAGCTACGCGAATAAGGCAATTGTTTAATTCAAGATGGAAAGAAGAAACTTGAGGCGTCATGACCGTTCATTCACTCATGCCTGCTGCTGAGCACTTACACCGTACCCGTAGTAATTCTTGTACTGCAGCAACTACTAATCCTTGTTTCCGTAACTTGACAAGGCTTAGGAGACACCAGGCCGCAGCTCCTGACTGTGTTAGAGTTGTGAGGCAGGAAGTAGGGTGCTCAGGGGGCACCCGCTATCACTTTTGGCCGGCGTATGGAGTGAAGAAGCAGGGTGGCCTCCGGCCTGCTGATGTTCTGTGACCGGGCCGCTGCTGCCCACCTCACGCACGTTCTTGTGCTGCGTTCGTGTAGCGACCAACATGTGATCCCATTGTAACTCATCAACGTTGCGTGTCCGCTTTATCGATCTGTTGACTTCATTTTGATACACGCCATTAAATAGCCTTGCTGCGAGTAGCGGTTGTGCTACGTACTGCAAACTCTACTCGTCTGTCTGTTTTTTTTTCTTCGTTAAAAAAAAAATGGCTTCGATATAACTGCGCTACTATATCAGGTCTATCATGATTATATCAGTTTCGTGATAGGTTTCCCTGTTTTCTGGCTTATGCATACGTCATCCTGTTGTAAGCTTCTAAGAGTAGTTATACTTGCTCTATTTGCTGTACAGAAGCAGTTGCAAAACAGTGGGTACTCGGTCCCTGTTGTGTCACTGCTGTTGCAGTGTAATCGGTGCCTGATTATTCCCGTTTCGCTATTGGAAGGACTTCTAATTAAAACACGACTATTTCTTCAAAATTTTTCACTTCGCTTGACTCCCAGCAAATTTTAAATACATACGTCAACGACTGGTTTGCATATGCATCCAATCTCTGTTCACAATGCGTTACTGCGCGGCATTTGGTCTCGTTCAGATTTTGCTATAACTGGAATTGTATATATTGAAGAGTAGAAGTAGTCGTTTGTCCCTATGATTTAAGCACCTGGATTCGTAAAATAAATATAGAAACAAATTTCGTGATTGACCATTTTTGTCTTGCGCAACCGCCTGTATTTATGCTATATAGGCGAGTAATGAATTAATTATGTTTAGTAGTGACTTCGCTTTATTCCCTTCCTTCTCTCCGTACTGTAGAGGTTGCTTGGTCCGGCGATTGTGACCTCTTCCCCCCCCCCCCCAAATGGCGCGAATTGAGAGCGATTAGGTAAGAAATAAAGCTTGATTTTGTAGCGGCGCGAATTGAGAGCGATTAGGTGTGAAACTGAGTCGCAAATTGAGCTTGCGCGATATGGCAACTACTGCTGTAGCTACCTACTTTTCCATTGCTGTCACCCCATGCGCAGGAATCTTTTGCGCATGGGTTTTGTTCCCAGGATTGTCAAGCACCTGTCCCTTGCGCCTCGCTCTAGCACATGATGCACGTTGTTCAAGAACAGGGAAGTTTTGAGCTTATGGTCTAGCTAAATTTGGTGATACCTGAGGACAAGGATAAGGTTTTCGTGCTCCTTGTACATTCTGCTGTATATAGAAAGGAAGGCGGTGCGTGTTGTGCTTAAATTGTTATGGTTTTTGCAACTTGTGTATGAATTATAGTTTGGTGCTTCTGTGATACAGGCCTAACATTAGTGGGTAGATACCTTTTGCCCGTTTCCACCGGTGTGTGCAGGTTGTGTAGGATAATTATAAGTAGCTATGTATCATATTGTATGTTTGCCTTGCATGCTGTATTTAGTGTTTGGAAATATAGTATTCCAATAGCGTTGGTTTGTTTTCATCTTTAGTCAATCCTCCTGAACATATTTGTTTTCGTGCGCGCATATTTTTCATACTCCTTGTAAATTTTTTGTTTTACTTGTCATACTTTTTTTTCACTATACCTCCCATGCATGCATTAGTTCCGCAAGTTGCTTCACAAATTATGTGGGCCTTCTTGCTTCCTCTCATTCTTTATATTATTGCTATGTGAGCTGTTAGGACGGTAGGCTTAAGTTAGGCGTATGGTAATATAGTATCCAATTAGAAATAGTAACGTAGAAGACAATAGGCTGAGCGGTTGCCGCTTTGGAAAGGAACTCCTCAAACTCGTACCTACTTTGCATAGCTTTTTTCGCATTTATTGTTGGTTTTGTAGTTTATTCCACCGACTTGAGTTGCTTTGGAATGGTGTTTATCTTACATTGCTGGTGTTACCATATCACTATTACATTTAATCTTTTTGTTCTATTGACTAATGTATTAACTTCTTGGTTTCTTTTGTGTTGTTTTGGCTCCGTGGTTACCATACGTATTTAGATTATTAATTTTCTTGTTTTGTGAAATAGTTTGCTTCTTCCACCTGTAGGCGTCGTTAGGTCCAGTTTAGGGGGCTTAGGACTCCTGAAGCTCAAGCCTCCTAAAATATTCGTGAACCAATCCACCTGTAATTTGAGTGTTTTATTTGAATAAATTTCTGTATTGCAAATAGTGCACAAACCAGCAAAAAAGTCAATATTTACAAGTTTTACATTATTAATATTATCGTTGTTTCCCAGGATAGCCAGAAAAATAAGCAGTAGTGAAAAACGCACTCCTGGGACTATGCCCCCTTATTTCTCAATCCAGCGACGCCCATGCCACCACCTCGCATTTCTTTGGCTAACGAGGATGGATTAATTTTAACCGCCTGTTTGCGTTAACTTTGAATTAAATGCATATTCTTTGCTGGAAAAATTGAATAAAAATGTATATAATGTGCGTAAACTTGTCGTCTATGATCCTGAACCTACGTGATATAATTTTGAATTGATGTAAAAGAAAAATGAAGCATCGTCAAGTAGTTTCACAGTTGTTGATTGTGTTCTTCGAAGAAGACCTTTAACACGTGACCAACGTTTTCTCGCACTCCACTTTTTCTTGCATGTTTTGCATACGTTTCGTCGCCCGCTCGTGTCGCCTTGTTTTATCCTTTTTAGTCTAGTCTCGTACCGCACGTTGTTCTTTACTTATTTTTTCTTTGCTTTCATCGCTTGGTTTGTACAATGTATAAAGCTGCGCTATATGAGCTCCCAGGTATCCCCGCAGTCTAGGTCTTCCCGTGGGACAAGCACTAATTCGTATATTTTACAAGCAACGTTCCATGGGGAAAAAGTTGATATATTGCTATCATTTTCATCTCCTTATTAGACGTCCTATGTTCATAATTCGATCGATTTATCCCTTTGTTGCATTTATGATAATTTGATTCACAACACAAGCTTTTTCATATACTTGCAAGGTGCTGTAATGTTCATGTCTCCTATCAGTGTAAGTTTTCTCTCTTTATCTTGCAGTAATATTTTGAAGCAAACGTCATAGCTTTTTCAACGTGATAATTATGATCTCTAGTTCACCTACTCTCTAATTTCAATCGTCCATCTGCTTCAACAAGTCTGTACGTCACTTATATACAATATTTTGGCAGAAATGTTATATTTTGAAACATTAATCTTACTCGCAAGCTCAGATTTACCTACTGCCTAACTTTGATCATAAGTCTGTTTCAGTAAGTCCTGTACGTCATTATATATGTTTAGACAGCAAAATAATCTTAACCGTGATCTCTAATTTACGTATCTCATTTAATGGTAAATCTGTTTCCTGCGCATCATTTATATGCATTATTTACTAGTTGGACTTATTGATTCGCGTGATGTGTTTGCTGTTATCTTTGCACATGCACAACTGTGATTTCAAATGCACAAAGTGTTATATATTGTAGATAAGCTTCTTTATATAATGCTTAGCATGGGTGTCCATTTTTAATGGTATAGTAGCTACTACCGTATACTCTTCATTGATTAAAAGTATGTCAAATAAGTTTACTATCGTTTGTTTTCATAACGCACGTTTGCATGTTTCTCCATAGGTCAATTTATTGATTTCTACTCATTTTACGATTTCATCATTTTAGATTTGTTTGAATGTATTCTATTTCTGGAGCGTCACACATTTTGTAAATTTTCTTGTTGACTACAATATGTGCCTCTTTGGTTATTGTACAGATGTTATTTTTTTCCTGAAGGCCAGGTTTTATTTGTATCCGCGTTAGTTTGCTGCCTTAGTTTACTTTGAATTGTGTTTTACTTACTGTACTTATCTCTGCATGTTTTCTACTTACGTTATTTTGCGCACGTGTGTCTGTTTCTCTTTACATTATTTTACACAGGCTTGCATGTTTTTTTTTTTTTTTTTTTGACTAACAGAAAGAAGCTTCTTCTTTGTTCTTTAACACGGCAGTGGAGGGGTTGGAGAGCAAGGAAGAACGTTTCGTTTCGCTAGGATTAATTGTTTGTTTGATTTAACTTTTGCACGTCTTCATTTTACCATAACTTACTCATCTCAGTAATATAATCTCTTATTTTTTACTTTTATATTGGTGTTCCGAAAGTAATAATTTGCGTGAAGCATAGCTCTTTCCGTATTTGTACGCAAAATTTTTTACAGTTTTACCTATGTTATTTTTCCTTTTATTCTATTTTAACGTACATGTGATTCTGTTCTAAGCATTTTCCTTTAATCTATTACGTCTTTTTATGCTTGGACTTTATAATTGCCCTTTCCTCAAGCTCGATCTGCTTCTGTTCTCACGTACCTTCAGTTCAAATTTTCTTCCAACGTTTTTACGGTATTCGTAGAGATCAGTTCTATTGGATTCTCCACCTTTTTTCACCTTCATTTTTCCGTTGCGTTATGTGGACTATTCTAATGTACATATTGTTGCTGTAACAGCGTTTTGTCGAACTTTTTTTTCATCGTTCTCCGTTCTCTCTACACTGTATCATAGATGTGTGCTAACATGTGCAAACTATCATGTAATCCACCAAAGTTCGCAACAGTGGTGACTTTCGCTTCCAAATCAAATATTCCCGACTGTTGAGTGAATCCAGAGCACTGCCTTCACATGCAGTGACGCTTTCCAGATATTTTATTTCAGTATTCAACCGCGAAAAACGACTTTCAACTTGAAACAAAACGAGAATGTCATTAGTTTTGGGGGCTGCTAACTGATAACGTAGTTTACTATCCAGTCACAATACATTTTACGGCTAACCTTGGGTTCATCCGATAATTGGACTGATCTAATTTGCTCTCACTTAAATAATTTTGTCATTATAATTCATTGCACCGCAGGAATGAATTTTACACTTTTGCTTGGCATTTCATAGTGTAACTGCAATATGATATCTCTCTGTCTATTCAAATTTCCCCAATCTTCAGACGTATGTTCAGCTTCATGTTATATCATTTATTTCTTTACATTTTTTTGCCCTGAATTTTGGGAAATAGCTTATGGCTTGCATTCTCCGTTTGTTTCTGCCTAATTTACTCTGTATCGTATGTGCTAAAAATGCTTAACTTTATACACTTGAATTTCATGTTGCTAACTGCCTTCTTCCTATACTTAGTGTACAATACATTATTGCATACGCGAATGCTTTCAATTTATTTTTTACTTGCTGTTGATAGTTTTCATTCCGTGACTGCGTTTTTTCCTGTTGATATCTTATGTTTTCGTTACCCGTTAATGCTTTATTTTGTTTTTCTATATACTCTTAAATACACTGGCTACTCTTTTATTATGTAGTTGGTGGAACGAAAAGCGTTGTAAAGTTCCTTGACAATGAATGATGCCACCGTACTTGATATACTTTCGTCGTATTCTGCACAACTACCGGAACACTTGATTATGCCCAAGGTACGTTTTCCGAAGTTCTATTGTTAATATCTATTTTGAAATTTTCTATCGAATTTTTTTTATGCGATCTTATCTACTCGCAAGAAACAGGTTATGTGATATAACCAACTTACGCATGTATTTTTTTACTGCAACGAACTCGTTCTCTTGAGTATTCATATAATATTTTGGTTGTTCTTTAGTAACTAGTTTGCTCCTTAGTAGATAGTTTCCAGCATGCTGTAGAAGCTCAAGTTTCTGGTAATATATATTATAATAGCTTCTGCGTCACAGCTTTCTCTTTCTCTCATACTTCGGAATTTGAAATGAGTTTCTTCTGCCACATTTTTTATTTTTGAAATAATTGCAATTTGTTGCCCATTAACTTTTAGAAGTAGCTTGTGGCTCAGCAATATCTGCAATTTTGACAATCTCTAAAATTCTGATTGAAGAACATGTTATTCTGGAATTACTCTTTTCGGTGTTTCCGTCATCCTAAATTTAGTTTGAATTATAAACTCTAAATTCTGTTACTTAAATTTCATACATAATAGACATTTTGGTAATTTTCTTTGGATATGAAAAATTAGCAGTCAATATTACTTACCCATTGTACACTAGCTTGTGTATTTTTTGTGCTGCATTAAAGATGCGGTGTTTTAAAGTGTTCAGTTTGCAAATGACAGTTTTTGAATGCTATGATATTAAAAAAAAACGAAAAAAATTGCTTACACATTTCAATAGCAAAGCGAAGAATCAATAGGTATTAATAAATATTTTGATATTTATTAATACCTATTTATCCTTCCCGTTTTCGTCAGGGATATTTTGTTGAGTTGAGTTAATGAACTAACTGCATGCTGTTCGAAGTTTTTACTGTATTTTAATACATTTCTCGTATGTTTTATTTTGGCATGTTTGTTATTTTTAACTTTTCTATTACGTATATACATAACACCTAACATGCATATGAGTGCATGGAAGTTTGTGGTTGTTTTTTGTAATTTCAGGGCTATTGTTTTAGTTTTTTTCTTCTGTTGTGTTGGTTNTGTTTTATTTTGGCATGTTTGTTATTTTTAACTTTTCTATTACGTATATACATAACACCTAACATGCATATGAGTGCATGGAAGTTTGTGGTTGTTTTTTGTAATTTCAGGGCTATTGTTTTAGTTTTTTTCTTCTGTTGTGTTGGTTTTCTTGGTGGACTAACCCTCTTTTGCATCAATAAGAGTTTGTTACGTGCTAACTTTTTTAGGAACAGTGGTCTGCGGAACTGTGTTGTGCTTGGCGGGTTTTTCATATTGTACAGTTTGTTCTTCGGTTACGCGTTCATTGTGAAGACATAAGCAATTAGCTGGTATTTTGGTTCGTCTATTGCCATTCATGCCATGTTGATTTTTCATCGTGGCTGCACCAGAGTGTATTTAGATTTTTTAACAAGCGACTGGCCGCATTGTCTACTCCGCTCATAATTGGCGTGCGCAGGTCTGCTTCCATTAGCAGTGATTCGTCTCTTTTCGGCTCGAATTTGTAGCTCCATCTTTACCATTCAAGAACTGATATAACAAATTGGTTTATTTCCTCGCTGAACCGCGGGGCTTATTTTAACTTCACTTGTTTTCGCTGTACTGAGGCTCAATTTTAACTACACTGAGTTTGTTTTTATCTTCCAAGGCTTTGTTACTATTAAAGTTCATTTCTTATATTTCGCTGCTCTGAGGCTTTGGTTTTAACTACAGTAAGCTTATTTTTTTTTTATATCGCTGTTCTGTGGCTTTGGTATTAACAGTAAGCTTATTTCTTATATTTCGCTGTTCTGAGGCTTTGGTTTTAACTACAGTAAGCTTATTTTTTATATTTCGCTATTCTGAGGCTTTGGTAATAACACTAACAGTAAGCTTATTTCTTATATTTCGCTGTTCTGAGGCTTCTATTAACTCACTAACTTAAGGAGGCTATTTACAAAGAGGCTAAATCATGCGTGAATAGCGCTGAGGCTATGTATGTAGTGCGCTAGCTATTTCTTTGCCGGCGTTAGGCTAATGGGTTCACTGTACGGTGTATTGAGGCTATAACTCAGAATTAATATTTTCTCTTACTTTCTCTGGTAAACTTGTGACTGAGGGGCAACAGTTCTAGCATAGAATGAGGTTATGACTAGAAGTGTCGCTTGACTTACGGTATTAGCCTTGGAATCAGTGGAGGCTAAAACTGGCGTTTCTTTCTCGTGGAACCGAAACTGAAGGGATCAGCTGGGAATGTGTTAAGGCTATATAGCGTTTTCCCGGGGGCAGGAGGTGTGAAATAGTAGCTAGAGGGATCACGGATTTGGAATGCGTCGAGGCTGCAAAAAAAAAAAAGTTACAGCGTGGTATGTGTTGAGGCTGAAAAAAAAATGGGAAAAAATATAGTGGGATCAGTTAGGGCAAGCTTTGACGCTAGCAACAGTTAACTTTTTGTTAAGTAGATATGTTTTGAAAGGTAGACCAATGTCGGTGCAGTTATGTTTTGAAAGGTAGACCAATGTCGGTGCGTTGGCAAGTTGGTAGCACTAATGCTTTGTGGTGGAAACGCTAATTGACTTATTTGAGCTCGACATCCACTCTATATTGCATATAATGCTGGCAGCGCCTTCATTCTTTTTATTGTGCGAAGGCACCACTGAAGAACGTTCGGTTTTAAATAAGTATTTTAGAACACGGGCAGTTGCCATAGTGTTGTGGCAGTTGCGGAAAGCAATACATAAGGTCATGTAATTGGCTACTTTCATGCTGGCCTAACGCTTACTGCTAATATCAAATCTGTGGGTATTTTTTATAACGATATCCGTAGATACCAGACCTGCAGATGCTGCCAACAAATTGCAGATATTGCTATGTATGCAGATGGCAGTATCGGCGAACCTAATCGTTACAGACGGAATCTCCACAGATCATTATGCGACAGCCCTTTTGTTGCTGACGCTAACTTCTCATGCGAGTGTCAGTTTTAGGAAGCAAAAGTAGGACGTCGTTTTCTTGAAATATATATTCACCACATCATTTTTTACTCTGTGAAAATGGTTGAAAACTCATGGATGGTGCCAAACCTAGTATCTTGTCAATTAATGAAAAAAAATGTAATTAGATCTAGTTTGACAGTCCATGTTTGAAAAACATGTTTTGTTCAGTTCACAAAGTTGAGATAGGATCGCATGGGCAGTGACTGTTGAAGGAAGGTTTTTTTTTCTTGTATCTTAGTTGCAGCTTTGTCGAGGTGTGTAGTGTGTTGTCATCATATGGTAAAAAGTTCTAGAGTTAGATATAGTGTAGTTTTAATTTTAAAACTTATAATAAAAAATCAGTTTCGGCATGATGCTTTGAAACTACAAAAAAATGTATCGTTTTCAAATTTTACGCTATTTAGCCATACGTAAGTGATTTCTATTGTGGAGAATTTTGCAACTTTTTTTATATAAGTAATTAAAAAATGTAGGTACATGAAGCCCGTCTGAACATGTTCGATTGAATTTGAACTTACATTATGCGCAAACGTTTTGCCCATTTCCCCAACACTGGCTTATTGGTGCATACCAATTTAATAATCAAACTGCGATGCACTTAGGATCCGGCTTGACAACTAGTTAAACCTTAGCTATATCTCATTAGAACATCGATAAACTTTTCTGTCATATATATATGTAGAAAAAGTAAATGTCAGATTTTTAGGCTTATCCATCGTTGAACAAAAGTGTTCTTAAGGTTTGTCGATCATCTCCCGGCAGAAAACGCTTGGAAGTTGTCACTCTTCAGTTTCTAAATTCATCCGTAGAGCCGCTGTAGCTTATAGTTGTGCTATGTTGCGCGTTTCACCCAATCGGAAATTGTAGCCGAACCGCATATTGCTGGGAGCACTTCTAGGCTTGAAGTCTTGGACTACCCGCTCGCGCACGCCTAATATTATCAGAGTGTCCTGCCCTAATTTCACAGCATCATTCATTGCTACCCGGTTAAGTTTTGCGAACAGTGCCGCGTACAGCCGAATGGCCCTGGCCTATGTTCAACCGTATGACATTGACGATAACAACGGTAGAATTTCCATCTTGGTCGTCTGCGCTCCAATGAATTTTTCTGCCAAAGTCCCCCCGATTGTCTACTGTTGAAGCCTGGTTAGGGATGCCCCCACGACCTGACGAACGTTCCTAGAAGCACTCGAATGGGTCGGCACATTATCCGATTGGGCGGCTGTTGAACGCATCATTACACTCTCCACGGCACGATGATGTATGGGAAGTTGTTGGTCACAGTAAGTGGACTGCAAAGAGGCTATTATTTGAAATATTATACGTTTGGTGACCAACAAGTTCCTGACGCTCGTCAAGTTCTTCGTGATTTGCTATTTCCTTGTCGCCCATTACGTGATTTTCTCTTCGTTTGCCGCACGTTTTGCGATTTTGTCTTCTTTGCCGCTCATTCCTTATGTACTGTTTTTTCGCCGTACATTTTGTGATTTGTTGTTCTGTCGTCGCACATTTTGTGATTACTGTTTTTTTGCCTCACGCGTCGTGATTTTCTATTGTTTTGCCGCACAGTTTGTGATTTTACTATTTTGTAATAACACAAAACCCGTTTTCTGTTCTTCGTAGCACCTGTTGACTGTGGTTTGCTATTCTTTTATCACATATATCCCCATTTGCTATTTCTTCGCTACAGTTTCGAGAATTGCTGTTCTTTTGCTCTTTTCACCACACAATTTCATTTTTTTATTTTTCGCCGCACATTTATGATTTACTATTCCTTCACTACACATTGCGTAATTTTCTTTTTGTCATTGCAGTACACAAGTCGATAAGCTGTCATAGTTTTCTCTTGTTTTACATTTTTCCTTTATGTTACATACTTAGCTTCGCAGGATGCATACGGTTTTGGTCAAATATTCTATTGCAGTAAGTTTTATTACAGACATCGCCTTGTTGGCTGGGTCTGGCTTCATGTAGTTATTCTGCATTTTTGCTTTAAATTCATTTTTTTTTCTATTTCGCTGCATAGTATCCGTATCCTTAATTTTTATGGTTCCATTTAGCTACTTACATACATAGAAATATTTGACTTAACATGTTTCTGAACATAGTTCGAAAAAACGTACGTAGAGACCTCATAGAATACTTTCTTTCACCGCTTCGAGAAATTGACTGTTACTGAATCTTTAACGTTATTTTCTCTGCACAGTACTTATTACTTCCCAAGAATTGAACCGCTGCTGTTTTGACACATTGGCGTAGTTGAAGTTTCGCTATCTTTGAAATATTCCACACACAACATAATAGATTTGTATTCAGTTTATTTGGCTTAGGTTGTCGTATGGTACGCAATTTGCACGGCATTTAGACAGTTTTTGCGCTTTCATTTTGTCCGAGTTTTAGTGAGTAATTTATTTACAATTACTGATGCTGGAATTGCCTGACACACTTTAGTTAACTGTAGGAACATGTGATGTTGTATATATGTAGATCAGTGGTTCCCAAAGTGAACAGTAATACCCTTAGCGAGGATGAAATAGGCTGGGGGAGGTAATATGTAAAATTCATCATTTTATGTAATCTTACTGTTTTCAGTTGAGACATGTAAATGAAAAGGTATGTAGTACTCGTATGAGGAGGGACCCGCCTACAATTCAAAGGGATATGTGTTAATCTGGACGTATGGGAATCACTGGTGTAGAGTATATGTATCAACATTCTCAACTATACATATGTAGCTGTAAATTTTCCGCAGTTGCTGACTTTAAATAGCAACGCAATTAGGCTATAAGATATTAGAATATACAAGGAAGAACAGGAAATTAGGACTTAAGAAAGACAAATTAGTGAGAATAGGTTAAGCTATTAAGGATATTGAATAAAATGTTTAAACTGCACAATACTGTGCGTGTAGATTCTTTAGCACTCTTAATTTGAATGTTGCAGTTAATACATCGTTTGTTCAATATCTGAAGAGTTAGTGTTGATCATATTTTTTATGAAGCCATACCGTGGGCCGAGGTCCCTGTTTAGAATACTTCACGCATGAAAACTACCACAAATGCTTCGCTTCTTCCTATCACCTAATCACTTTCTTGCTAAACTATTCATGCCGACCGTAATAACTTCTTTGTTAGAGTAGTGCCGTTATTACTTGATAATTTAGGGCGCTCTTTTGAAATTCTGTCCCTATTAAAGCAGAACTGCAATCATCAACGTAGGAGAGGCACTTCCTATGGGTTTTTCCTACACCAATCTCTGCATAGGTAAATACTTAATATTGGCTCCAGTAATATAAGATTCAAACTCGCTTAAGACCCACTCAGTCTATTGACGTTCCTTTACTGCCATCTACTGTCAGAAGAAAAAAAATCAAGTTTAGGGGAACATCGGCGTTAATACACTAAAATGTTCTCCTTTTCCAACAAAATCTTGTGCGCTAGTCATTAATGGTAAAGTGAAGAATAACCGGCTAAAGTTTGTCAACTACCCTGGTTTAGAAAAGGGAGTAGCAGACTTTGCATTTTAGCGTCTGATTTCAATATTTGGCGGGCTCAGGCCGTCACAAAGGCGACTATAAAATTTTTCCTTTTCAAAAAACTTTGTTTTCCTTGTGTTGATTTCTACCTCTGTTGTTGCACTCTTTGGTTGGCAGTGGATCAAGCTTGTGCTACCCATAGTTACATATTGCTTTTACTTAAATTTTCTTTTGTCCTTATAAATGCTCGGTAAGCACCCAGTTGTCTAGTATGCAATATTTTATTCTTTTGGAAATTGGACCCATATTCCACGCTCTTTTCATCGCGCCCCTCACCTTGTAATGATTCGGAAATTTGAAATTATAAAACTTTTATTCACATTTAATCTAATACGATTGCACTCTCAAACCTTCGTGGTCCTTCCAGCATAAAGAAGAACTCCTATGGGCCACAAGGTCTGATCCATTACTCGCGTACAGGAGTTGCCTAAGTACAAATAACTAAACTTCTCAGGTGCTCCACGCATTGCAAGCTATTTGGCTCCATTTCCTTTGCTCCAGACTTTATTACGAAAGTAAAAAAAATTGGAGATTGGCGCCAAACAGTTTTCACTGCTGGAGACTAGCTGGAGGGCTAATTGCACAAGTCCTGCGTCTTCCTCATTGTAATTTCTTTGGGGAAATAACGCGGTTACCGAACTTGTCAAATTAGCCCTCCAAATAGCTGTCATGTCCCATAATTTCTTTGACTTTAACTTAATCTTATTGACTTTTTCATTGCTTCTATATCAGATGTCGAACGAAGGGAGCGATTTAAAGCTTGAGAGTGCGAACGTCGCTCGTCTAGTATCATACTCCCTTATCATCTGCCTTGAATTTAGTTGTATCTGATGATGCAATTTTGAATTTTACCTAACTTATATCAAAAAGATTTACTCTAGCGTCTCTGGTCTCTCGCTTGTCCCCTTACCATCAAAAAAAAAAAGCTTATATACATAAAAATAAAAATGGGTAAGGGCACATTCGATTGATCAACGCTTATACCGTTTGCTTCATCTAATTCAAGAATGCTGAGTGTTTAAAAAAAATCTTTATTTAGAATATGGACTCCTGTTTGAACTGTGTTTCCTTCTGTACGAGGCCCAATAGAAAAGCAGTATCTTCTTGCAGTTGGCAATTCACGGTAACTACTAGTTTAATTATTACAGAGTTCCCTGTGCTTGCAGAAGGGATTTTTACTGTTGTTCAAGAAAACTAATGCTGCGAGGATTCGTTTTTTATCACAACTTACCTTAAATTTTCGAAAAGGTAGTGCAATAAGTTATTTCAACTTCCCTAATTGTGCTGGTATGTGGCCGAGTCGAAAACTATTATGATACGTTCTGGTCACTTGCTTTTGCTATTCGTAAATAGAAACATGATTTCATTTCAGCAGGATTTAGACTACTTAAGCTCCGTATCTTAATTATGCAAATGTTTTAAGTAAAATTTTTGCCTACAAAACTCTAACAAGCTTAGTTCATTTCGCCTTCCTCTATTCATTCCCAAAAGACCATGAATTTCCTGCATTATTTGAACTGTTAGCTCCATCCGCATTCCCAACCGCCAGTACGACACGATTAACTAACAATTCTGTAACCGAAGTAGTCCTAAAAACTGGGCAACTTCAGTTTTTTTTCCAATAGCGAGCGCAGACGCAACCGCAGGGTGTGACCGAGCACGCGTCTCCCAGTCGCGTGAAGCGAGAGATCTTGTCAGCTGTTTCTTCAGTACAAATAATATTCTAACTGATTTTATTCTAGGCATTTTTATTGGTCTGATAAGGTCTCTCACTGCTCTGTCGTGGCCAAAAGACTGATACAGTCAGTGAATGCTATCAGCTTCTGCCTTCGTAAATTCATTGGTTTGAAAAAGTCTATCACAGAATTGTTATTATTAAAGAATTGATATCGCGAACGCTAGCAGCTCTTGCTGATTTTGCAGGAAGATAACGTGTTAGCAGTTTTGAGATGTGTTACGTTTCGTATTCGCTCATGCAGCAAAACATTGCCAGTTATTTAACGATGCCTTCCAGCTGAATTTTTTTTGAATGCTCAAATTCGTTACCAACTTAGGGATTTTTTCTAATCTTGAGAACGCAAGCAAGAACGCACTTCCAAAAATCTGATGCTTCTCTGTTGATTTTGTGACTAAAAGAGTTACCAGCTGTAGGAACGCTCTTGCTACTAAAATGAAATTCTTTGTCCACTGTTGATAGAGGCTGTTTCTGCTGTGAACAAAAGTGCATGTTTAAGCAGTTCTTTCCGCTTGTGAAATTCTCAAACAGAAAATAATATCAATTTTGTTTGTATGAAATTCTCCAACGAAAAAAAAATCTCCGCTTTTAACGAAAAGATAAATATTATTTTCTTGAAATTGGCGATATTGATAGTCACTTGCCTTACCAATTTGCTTTTTTCATTATAAATAGTATTAATATTATACTTTTTATATTTTCATTCTTATTATTAATAATCATAATTGTTATTATGAAATTTTGATGCGCAGTTTCGTTACACCGATTGTTCTATTTCGCAACAGAAGTTCATTTTTACCTAAATTCGTTCTGGATAAAACACCAAGGCTTAGATGCTTGTAAATACCTTTTTTGTCCTCCTCTACCTTGCAGCCGTCGCTAGCTTGGGTAGATTCATTTTGGGTCCTCCTCTACCTTGCAGCCGTCGCTAGCTTGGGTAGATTCATTTTGGGTCCTCCTCTACCTTGCAGCCGTCGCTAGCTTGGGTAGATTATTTTGGGTCCTCTACCTTGCAGCCGTCGCTAGCTTGGGTAGATTCATTTTGGGTCCTCCTCTACCTTGCAGCCGTCGCTAGCTTGGGTAGATTATTTTGGGTCCTCATCTACCTTGCAGCCGTCGCTAGCTTGGGTAGATTCATTTTGGGTCCTCTTCTACCTTGCAGCCGTCGTCGACTAGCTTGGGTAGAACCGTATTGTTTTGTAAAAACTAGAACCACATTTTTTATTAACCTTGTTGCTCATTCTACAAAAGGTACATTGAGATAGGCTGCAAAATTTAGGCTATTTATATATCAGTTTAGTGTTTTCTTGATAGTGCCTATAGCGTTCTGTCAAGAATTTTGATCTCTTCTTATTTCTAGCGCAACTACTTCTTAAACTTATATTCTAAATTTGATGTTTAGTCCGTAAGTATATTTTTATTATTACGACTCCCAAATACTTTCACGTGATAGTGCACCTACCATATTGCCAATAATATTCAAAATGAATTAAAGTTGACTCTGCCATTGAAAATTACTGCGTACTAAAAATAAATATATGTTATTAACAGGATATGATTTTTATTACTTTAATTGTACGTTATTTTTAAGTGATAGCTATATTTTAATTTGATAAAAAAATTAAAACTACAAGAAATCGATAACAGTAACAAAAAATACAAAAAAAATATATTTTATAAGGAATGGAGGCTTATGCATCTTTAGTCTAAGGTCAGAATGTTTCATGGACCGAAAAAATGTTATCCATTTCAGTTTTCGCTCCCTAAAGCTATTCAAAGACCATAGATGTATGAGAGCTACATTGCACTCTTTCGTGTTCGTTAAAAAAAAAAAATACTTGGTAACTTTTTACATTTTGAATTTTTCTTCCATATTGTTCCTATGTCAACGTATGCCGAGAATTATATTTGGCGAATACATTTAAGGATACCTACAGCCGTAAGGTACACACCAATTTTCCTTTCATTATAGGACCAAAGCTGTGTAATTGAAACCTTTTTGGTTTAGGGGTTAGTCAAAATTCCAGCTGAATGTGGTACTCAGCAATAGGCCGTTTCGGATCTAACCTATTTTCAACCACTCCCTGGACGTTCCAATTAGTGTGCTAATTTTTTAGTCGTACTTCTGTTTGGAACTGTGCAAGCAGGAAGCTACAGCCTTCATACTGTCCGTAAAGCATAATACTAAACATATCGCGATTACACGTTATCGCATAGCATTTTTTGCGCTAGGTAGGCCTTCGGAACGTCTTTCTTTCGAACCCAGATTTTTTTGTATACTCTTACCGATAATGTTTGTTTGCTGCTTATCCCCTCCACTCCCGATTTGTAATTTTCGTGCACCGGTTCTTTGTTTTCTTGCCTTACTACGAATCCCATCTGTTTGTCGTATCTTCAACTCTGAATCAATGGAAGGTAGGGAGGTACAGACTCTGGATATGTCAGCTAACCCAGAAAATTCTTGCGTTTTAATGTTAATGAATTAATGAAAAAAATCTGCAGTAACTCCCTAGGTTACCTCATGATGATAAGAAGACATGAGTAAGAGTGCGAAATTATTTTCAAAGTCTGTTTCCCCCTTGAAAAGAAAAGCTTCGTTTACGACCTTCCTCAAATTTTTCTTGGTGTATACAAAATTTTACCTTCAGTTTTTCGCCTGATCGCATTTTGGAATAATGTAACTGCTATAAAATTATTTTCACTATTATTCTTACAGGACACAGTAGCTCTTGTCTTATTAAAAAAATGATCTTCAGACAGTTCTCTAGATAAATCTCAAGTCTATAACAGTTACTATAAATGCTCTAAAAATGTAGACTAAGTACGTATAGTTTCATAGACTTAGTTCTGTTAAATAATTTCTGAATACCAGCTTATCAAGTTCATTATAAGTAGTTATTGATATGGTGATTTTGATGATAAGGTCGTATAAGACATTTCTTCATACACTTATGCTAAGGCTTACTTACCATTATAGTCTTCTCTATTACCTAGTAAAATAGTTGAGTAAGTATTGTTTTAGTGCTACTTGGCAAACCTTCGATATTTTTTTGTTTTTTTATTCATTTTTTTTTTTCAGTAGAAGACTAGTGGTTGGGTTAATGCTCTGATTAACACTGTAAGATTTAAGGCCCAAGTACAAAAGGTGGTCAAGGCAAGCCGCAATGATAATTTTCAAGTTTGCTAGAACGCTGCTGATCGTTGGTGGCCACCTCAAGACAACTTACAAAATAGCGCAATGCTGTGAACTACCGTTTGATATTGTCTTGCAGACATGCAGTGACTTACGACATAAGGTAGTGATCGTTTTTATATTCTAAGCCGGGCAGATGTTCAGTGATACCTTGGAAGCGAACTCTATCAATATCAGAATCCAGTATGAGATGCAAGCCTGTTATTTACCTTTACAATCTGCAGCTAAAAATTGCACCAGATGTACATTCTGACGACGAACTGAACGCACAAAACGTGTGAAATTACTGTAGTATTGGCTTTAAACTGGGAGAAATTGCTAACGCTTTAATATCAACGGACAACCCGCCGAGCGTTGAACAGCAGTTTTCAGATTTTGAAACAAAGCTTTATTCGAATTGAAAATTGTTTAAATTTGATGGAGTTGCAGATTCAGGGTAACACAGTGGATGCCTTCATTAATTCCTCTTTTAATGTGGGGCAGACGAAAAGGCTCGCGGTCGGTTAGTTTTAACTCGACTTTGAAATAATTACTTCATCATCGCCATTTGCGACGGACTTATTTACCTAAAATAATATCACTCGATGTTTCTCTTGAGAAATCTACTATGTTGGAATGTGCTTCTTATATTACTGACAATATTGTGTTGAATTCGTCACTTACATTACTGTCGATATCTGTCATGTTTATGCTGTTTTGACTCTTTCCAAAATTTCTTCTAAAATTAAAAAAAAATTCTTTTGGCTCAATTGGTGCTGTTTTAGAAACTTATCTGTTGAAAGTTATGTCATTAGCTTCAGTCTGTTAAGTAAAAAAAATTAAAGGTGAAAACTGCCAAAACACCCATGTCATTGTGAAACTGTTCTGAATGCATGCATTTCCATGCATTGTTACCGAAGTGAGATTGTTACCGTGCTATACAATGGTTATTTTAGTGTCTTCTTCAATTTAGATTTATTGCTAGGTTATAACTATATACTTTTTTTCTGTCTATTCTGTCGAGACGACCGCGTATAAGCTAATCCTTACAGCTATNTTTTTTTTTTATCGGCGGCCCACATTTCTTCCTACCATTTAGCTTTTTCTGCCAATAATCTCTGTTCATTTCTTTCTCTTCTTTTCCAATTTGCTGTTCTTTTACCCGGTATTCATTAGTACGTGAGTTCCCAGTAGGGCGTCGATATCTCTTACTTTCCATCTCTTTGAAACAACGTTGCATTGGCTGTAGGTATAGGTTCAGTAGACCTAACATTTGCCATTCTTTGCTTGCAGTCAGTATCTCGTGTAGCTCATGTCGTCAATGTTTTGCTGCTTGTGTTAGAGTCCTTGTAACTACTGATGGACTGGAAAGAATTAATTTTTTCTTTTAATGGGCAGTCGGAAATTGTCAACCAAACATATTGAGTGTGTCAAATTAGGCGAATGGCTTATATTTCCCTGCTCTACTTCTCTCCGTAAGACGCGTGCTTGTCAATTCGTATAATTCACTGACTAGTCTGCAGTTCTTCTTAATTTCGTCTTGGTACTATTCTTCTAGCTTCTACTGGTCTGTAGCGTAGTTGAAACAAAAAATATGTGTAAGAGTATTTTATACAATATATTAAAAAAATCTGAAGAAATGATTCCCGAATCTAATTAACGAATCATGTCTGCTCCTCTCGTGTCGTGGAGTTGAACAGGTTAGTGAATGAGTTCGGTGAATCATTTTCGGAAAAAAAAAAATTTTTACTAAAAAAACAAAATATCAACAAATCAATAACAGTAACAGAAATTATAAAAAATAAAGGAAGGTAAAAAACATAACGTATGAAAAAACATGCCCAGTTGATACTTCGTGGTAAAAAATAAAAAAAAAAAAAATCTTCAAACTTATTCTACTTTATTATTGCAGTTTTCTCCGGCTCCAGCTTTGTATCTTCTGGGTAAAAAAAAGGTAACTTTAAGTTCTTCTTTTACTCATATTTTTCAGTAATTTTAACCCTAATTTCTAATGGAACTTTTATTTAGTGCAACAAAAGATTAGTTTTGCTAAGAGAAGAACTGTTAGTACTGCGAAGGCAGATAAAAATGCGTGCAATGAAAAAAATGTCTTCTTAGCCGTGACTGTTCTTTGAATATGTTTCCCCTTTTCAGCGAACGCTTATCTTGTACTGTTAAATGTATCCAATTTTTCGTTATTGTACAATTGCAGTAATTGAACCTCTACTGTGTTTTCGCACATGCGATTTACAGCACACAATCTGTACTATATTTATATTGAAATACAACTATGACGTGGCTATGAGTTCGACTTGCTTTTTTAAAATTGAACAGGTTATGAAATATCGGCAGTGCTAGGGTGTAGTAGCAAAACCATTCAGCAGAGCAAGTCCTCCATTTCTATTCGATAATTAACTACTGATAGAAGAAGCTGCATCGCTGGCTTTTGTTTCTTTTATGTAACAATCGTGTTTTCACTTTACTGGATTCAAAAGTCACCGGCTTCGTGTTGTAATCGTTGCCGCAAGTAAAATTTTGTGTATTCATGCTCACAGACCATATCTAAACACCCTGAAAAAGGCCCATTTTTCTATTATTTTTTAAGATTCCTTATTAAACGAGACCGTGGAAAGGGAGGGTTTCAGCGAGCTGTATGGACGTTGTCCAAGGTAAGTTCTAAAGCTCTAGGTCACGTGAGCTCCTTCATTTTCTGGACGTAAGGTGAGTGACGGTGTGCAATATGGATAGTTAGATGAAAAAATAAGCTTTACTATCGCCGTTCAGTATCGAAAAAGTAATTTATAGCTTTGATGTCCTCGTATGACTAATTCGTCGCAATGTAGCCTGACTCTTCATTCATCTTTGTGGTAGCAGAAAAAATTTCGATTTTTAAAATGACCTATTGCAGGGTGAGCATGTGTAGTCTGGTACGGTGCACCTGGACAATGTATGTCAAGAATGCAAGTTGTGTCCTGTCGAACCTATCATATAATTCCCGACGTAACGAAGTGTTATCATGTTGCAGTCACATACATTAATGGTTCACTTATGCTTTTCGGTTTTACCTAATCGTCGGTTTCTTTGCAGCACGGAGAACGTGGGGACCCTGTCACTAGCAGGACAGGAGCAGGTGTCTCTCAAATTTTATTAAAGTGCACTGGATGTAATGTTTACTTTTCAGGGTTTGAAGTTGAATATTGAGATGTGATGTTCGTGTTTCGACCTCTCACATGTGTTTCTGAAGCATCGGACAGCAAATATAGTTCTGAGATCTTCATCGAGTCTGATAACTGTACTGTAGATCTAATATTGCATTTTCTTAGGGTTTGCACTCCCAGGCGCCAGCGGTTCTGGAAAAGTTTTATTTTTTTTTTTATTTCTGAAACACATGTTTTGGAAGCATTGTGCCCTATTCCAACAACAACAGTATATGCTAGCAAAGAGAAAACCAGAATTTCTATCCCTCACTTCTTGGTGGTTTTTACGACTGCACATTTATATCCGTTATATTTTCTTATGTAATTCTGCTCTTGCATTTTTTGCATTTCGTGTTATTTACCCGTTGATTAGGGGGTATGTCAGTGATCTTTTATTTTCTAAATTATTTCTACTGTGTGGTTACCATTGATAAGATTATTGAGTGGCTATTACTGTGTGAATCTATAGTTTCATCTATTAATTTGCGTAGCTACAATAATTCTACTTCGATATTCTGTGTGAGATGTTGCAGAAAATACGGTAAGCTTGCAAATTCTTACAGGGCAGTAATTTAGTAAGTTTTTAACCAGAGTCAGTCAAGATATTCAAAAGTCTGCAAATTTTTCGAAATTTTTAGGGTGGAGATTGCGTTCTATAGGTCAACCGACTTAATTTTTCGTTTGGTAAATTGAACATTCGAAAAAAGTCACTTATATTTTTCTTTCGAACTAGCATTGCTTTCAAGTTTTGGCTGTCGAGGATTGTCCGATCATTGACTGGGGAAAATGGTGAAACAATTCCAGCTTACCCAATGATATCACCGTCGTTGCAGGGTTACAGTTAACACGTCACATGTTTATTCAACATAAATGTACCATATTGTTCTCAAGCAATTTTTCAGTTTGGCAGGCATGCGTTTCTTTGTAAGTCTTTTTTAACTGATGCATACCGCCTAAAAAATTGGCAGTGAATCTGTAGGGCTAGCGGTAATATTTTCAGGTACATGGTATATGTTAACTGTTAACTAAAATGTAGCCTGTTTTTCTTCTACTTTTACTCCTGTTATTTTTACCGAAGTTTTTTGTTAGTATTGCCAGGAAAAAGTACTTGCTAGAGTTTGTAACTCTGAATGCTTTGTGTTTCCATCAGATTGATGTGATGTGAATTGGATATTTCGATTTGTTTCTGTTATTTGATGTGCGAGAAAGTGTAGAATTATCAGTTGTGTTGAAATAAATATCCGATATTTTAGTGTATTATTTGACGTGTAAAATACAAGATTTTCATTTCTATGAGCACAAGATTCAGCACGAGCGATGCTTCAGCATGGACAATGCTACGAACTGTACCAGAAAAGGGTGTGAAAGTGTCCTTGCGTGACACTTGATGGAGAAAAAGGTTGCCTATTGGTGTATCTGGTGTAATTTTTGCACTATGTTGTAAAGAGGGTCTGAAGAATTTTTATATAAATGTATGAGCTGATCGTTGTTTATGTAGAATATAGGTTGTGCTACAAGTACCTTGACCTAATTGTACCTCGATCTAAATTGTTTAGTGTGGAAATTGTCACGGTTTGGCTACGGATCTAATATGTTTTAAAACTGATGAATGTTTCGGATAGAGCGTCCTGGTATTCTAGCTTAATGGAAGTATCAATAGGTTTTCTATAAACCCCTTTGCTGCCAATGTCCTCTGTTTCTTAGCACGCGCCTTCATAATTGACCTGATTAACGATATTGTAGGATTACGTGCACCATTTCTAAGCAATGGAAAGCTGCAGGTGAACCTCGCACTTGGCAAAGGTTGCGTACCGCATGCGTTGCGCCAAATGGAAACGAAACTAAAAAAAAAACATGCCCTGTCATTTTCTTTCGCATGCAGTGAAAACGGAATAGTAACTGTGTCATCAAAATGCATGCAAGCAACTTGAAGCATTTTTGTTCTGACGACCAGAAACGTTAGATTTCGAACAAAGTCTACTACCCGTAACCCAGATTCTACTCCATTTTATTTGGTTGCACATCCATTGCTGTTCACTATAGCTTAGTTAACGTTTTCTGGTGTTGCCATTCGCCCAACCTATTACTGATGCCTACATATAAATATAACAATGTCGTCACTCCTAAATCGCGGTGCCGCGTCCGGTGTCGTTATACATTAATTCTAGTCATGCGTACGTACCGTTACTACCGTATAAATAAATACTTTACTTGCGGCAAGTAGCAAAATTTGAAAGGAATGACGCCTCTCTAATTCTAGTTCGAAAGTTAGAACCTGTAACATCACCTCATTTCTGTACATTTGGTGGCTTCGTAGCCGCGCACTCTTCTCTATTGAACTACCATTCTGAGAATTACTGTTCATGAAACTTCCATGTTATAAACATAACAATGACATCAGCAATAATTATAATACCCATATTTATTGTCTTGTAACTCGCAATGCAAAGGTGTTTCTGGTTGAAGCATTTTGGTTTCATAGTTTTGAGAGTTCTCTGCTTGTAGATAAAATAAGACTCAAGACGAAGCTCCCACCAGCGAATTCTGGCTGCAACGTGTATTTAAATCAAGATTTTCTAAATCTTGCGCCAAGTACGAGGAAAACCTTTCCTTGTCATAGGAGATGAGCGGTCCAAACTGAGACGCTTTCACGGTCTGCCAGCGTCGTACGCGGCGCTTGAATTTCTAAACAAGATCTCTTTTAATTGAAAGTTGGCAGAATGTGTTATAATCGGCCACGTATAGATTGCGTGGCTGTCATTAGGCAAGCAAGCCTGTGCCACGACCAACACAACCTATTGCTTTGAACACCCTCAACTCGTGCCACAATTTGAAATGGCTGTAAACATGTAGGTATTGCCACGGGCAATGTGTTTCATCTGCCATTTCTTTCGTGTGACCAGCTAATTAAGGTCTCGGAACGTTATTCCTTCCGTTCTCATTCCCTTCTTTCGCCGTCCTCCCTCTCCTTAGACTGATAAATTTCTTGTGCTTTCTTCTTGTTGTCAGAATTCCGAGCTTCTATGATTTTTTCCATATTGCTTTGAGTACTACATGGTCTTTCCTATCTTCCTTCTATCTGAATTGCAGCAGCCTCTTTGGCTAGAGATGTCTAGTCACACAAACCACTTGCTACACAGCAGTGAGACTTATATACAGTAACCGTTAGGAAGAATCGTATGCCGGCCCAGTGTGTAATCTCATTGGTACACAAGAGAAAACCAAGCGCTGCTGCACCGGCGCCCTGACCGTGAAGGCTCTACATGTCACACCGTTGGTTTTGTACCGATAGCTTCGTGGAGCACAGCAGTACCTGACTCTACTTTATTATGGCTACATAATCTTCTTAAGTCTACTGGTTTCTGACTACCGCGTTAGAAGACACATATGACCAGGTGTGTGCCCAATCCATCATCGATGCGACAGTTCGGGCGCATATACAAAATTAGTCGTTTTAGTGACCACTGAACTGCCCGCAATGCTGCCAGGTGTTGTGTATTTAACAGCTCTGTAAGTTCACCTTAGAATTGTACTATATAGTCATTTTCCGTTACTTTGATGCTTCATACTTTGAACACTACCATTTTGGGTCTCTGTAATTGTTAAATAGTCACTATGAAACGTCCATAAACGTGTTATGGGGCAATATTAGTAGTTTACTATGTTCACCGCTATTTCATTAGGTATGTTTGTAAGTGGTTGTGCGCCCCAAGGGTGTGTAACACGTTGGGTTCAATCAAGGCAATGAAATGATAACACGTGCTTCAGAAACCACTAAATTAAGCCACTCTTTGTTTGCTTTGTATAGTTTTGAGAGGAGTGTATATTGGAGAGTAATAGGAGGTCCGTGCTTTCTATTTCTCTGTTCTCATCGTTGTTCAGATTTTGGTGTTATTAACAGCTTAACCATTCACTACTGACGACAGCTCCAGGTACTATTACAGCATAAAGTTTTAGTTACATGAACCTGTGAGTAGTAATGTTTCTGAAAATTTCTACAGCAGCTTCCTGAGCGAGTATGCTAGAAATTAGTAGGTGCGTGTATCATTTGGAGCAGTTCTTGTAGACTCTCTATGTAAACAGGAAACAGACGTCGTGCTGCTCTTTCATTGCCACAGGTCTTATATGCGTCCGGTGCGCACAAAGGCCATTAATACCGTAACTGTCAATATATGACTAGGCTAATATTGCCCACCATAAACTACCGTCGGGATAAACTAACTGAAAAATATTTTCAGATTTTGGAACACCGTGCCATCGGGCTTTTTTTTTTACTAGTGGGCCTAAGGAATTATACGTCGGCGCTACAATAGTTTGATGACTGAATATATTATGTATTTTGAATATCGTTACAAAACAATACTTCAAGAGTCCGGGGGGCTGTTTTTCTGTTTCATTCGTAAGCGCAAAAATTCGCTATTTTTTAAGCCTAGTGCGCGGCCGGGCATAAGTGATCACTTCATATTGCTGAGGGCGCCCCTTTCTGGTGTTTTTTTTATTTTGGTTTGTGAATTTTTATATGCTTGGAGTATCGCTACATGTAGCAGTTTTTTGTTATAGCCCGGGTGTTGTTTGAGCTCTGCTTTTATTTTCTTACCGTTTGGTTTTGTGCCTGAAGTGACCGTAGGGAACATAATTTGTAACTTTGCTTTCATCTTATTTCTTAATTTGGTGCCTAAAGTATCACTGAGAACGTAATTTTTAGCTTCGCTTGTTTCTTTTATATTTTAATTTAGTGCCTGGAGCATCTATCGTTAGGGAAATTCCCGGCTTTGCTATTCTCGCCTTGGGTTGCGAGTGGCCATAACGTGCTGGACGCTGCGTGCCTGACAAGCGAAGCAAGCCAGCACTGCTGTGAGTGAGGACTGCGGTGCAATGGAAGCTGATCGTTATCCCTACACCGGGAAATTGGTCCCTATGTTATATTGGAAAAGTAGAAAATCTTGACTCTGTACCCTGCGCTTTGATATCATACCTACTGTTGGATGGGTAGAAAACCTTGACCCGTTTGCCGGACGGTTGAAGAGTTTCAAAGATCTAAAATTATGGAAGCGATCACATATCGACACTTGCGCCCAGTAAAGTGTTAGTGGACTGCATACAAGTTTTATCAGTTGAACTACTTAGTGGACTACATAGTGTAGCCTTCACTTCGTAACAGTTTTTTGGAGCTACGCTGCAATACATCTGTAACCTGCCTGATTTCGTCGAGTCCCAACTATTCCGATGCGAACAATGTTAAAAACGAGCAGAAAGTTTATACCACAGTGGCCCACTTTGGCTGACACTCTACCCATATTTGGGACTTCGTTTGGTAGTCTAGTAAGGATTTGGTGTGTTTCCGTCCTTCCTGGATCACGTCATTAATCGCACTTTACAAGCAGGCAAGGCACTTTCGTTGCCCTGTCGACGGCTTCAACCTTGCAAGATATCTTTTACTTTCAGTTCAAAAGATGAGGTTAACGAAACGATCAGATACGGTAACGCGGAAGAGAGTTAACATCTACGCTTCCTTAACCTTTCGCATCAAATATCTGAACTTCCTCATACAATTTTAATATTTTTGAAAAAACGTAACCTTTTTTTATGACAGCTGTGCTGACTGTGTTCCTATGTCATACAGTGGTCCGTAGAACATGCGTACGTAGTAAGTGTGTTAGAGTAACTAATCACGATATTATGAAACTGATGATCCGTTTTATATGGGCTAAACCAAATGAACTAAATAACATTGAAAGGTTGCAGACCTGAATTACGGACGTGAGAAGGTTAAGTGCATGTGTCTTCGCCTGTCTGGCTCGTTGAGTCCTGTGCAGCCTTGCCTTGGAAAACTTTACAGAAAGACTTATTTTACTACTGAAGAGGCTCTTATGGCATTTTTTTGTTAAGTGATTTTTCTTCCTTGTAATGCAATCATTCAGCTAATTTTACTTGGTTGCTGACACCGCTGTCTGTGAGGCTTGCAGTCTATAGCGAAATTTGGGATCATCTTGTAGGTCTCCTCGATATCCAACCTAACATTGTTGGCCAACTCGAACCTATGTCAACTAACTGTTATCTTTTCAGAGTTTGGATAGCCAGTGAACTTTGTGTTGTAGTGACCGATATTTGTTATAGTTTGCGATAGTTTATGGAGTGGGAAGTGTCCACTTCAAGTTAGTTTTGTTCTTAGCAAGCAAAGTGACAGCAAGTTCAACATTGTGTTTTGACATGTCGCCGACCTGGCACCCTTCAGTAGGCAACAATTCGCCAACAGTTTTCTCACGTCGCGCAGATGCGTCGCCCATCTTATTTACCGGCATGCTCCCCATCTTGCATGGTAATAGAGTTTTCCACCACATAGTCTTGCCCATGTGTGTAACCTCATTCTTGTTGGATGCACCCAACCGTCTCTTCTCACAAGCGATACGGGCCAGTGCCAATAATACTGAACGTTTAAATACTATAGGACGCCCCTGCTACAATCTGGGAAACAAGTACCGATATTGCGATATATTCAGCGTATCAATGGAAGGTATTGGGTGAATTGCTGCAATAGTACGCAATGCTTTTGGACAGCAGCCTCAACTTTCTTATTATATCGGCTAGTTTTTTCTAGAAATCTGAGTTCCGTTAATGCCGCATACTTTTAGTTCAACTGAAACTCGGATCACAAATAATTTCGTAGACATCGTATTGCCTAGCGTTGACAAAGGTCGGGTTCACTTCAGTGTATTTTGCTTTTAAATGAGCTGTTGTACCGTATAACTGCTACTAGTAATGAAAGGATAAATAACCTATCATTCATAGTATTGTCAAATCGTATGTCGGAAAGATTACTTTGAATAAAGAATTAAAACTTCGCGCAAGGAACGTAAAAGCATATTTTTAGTAGATTCTAGGTATGAACGAATACACTAGTCGAGTACAGATGATTCAGATGATTACGCCAGCAACGTTGGGACAAACCATATCGCTTGACATTCGCCTGTTGGAGGAGGTACCATGATTAAGTTTCCAACGGCTGTTTTCAATTGAGCATCGCTGGCGCATCAATATTTGGATCAAATCTGCAGCCTGATGTGGCGAATTGCGCCAAGTCCATCGCTAGAATCCCGCGCTTTTTTTTTTTGGGGAAATCCGCTACATCCGCTTGTAAAATCCAGTTCGTTCAAGAGATGTGTCGAATATTAGACATCTACGTAAATAACAGCTTCTGATAAACCCATTACCAATGCACTAACTTACGCCCGAGTCAAAAATGTTGCAGGGTTTCAGGTCCTTTGGAACCTTTCCTTGCCTAAAAAACAAACTGTTTCCACCTCATCGTGACGGTTGCTGGCGAAGTGAGAACTGTCGACTTGAAGTGTTGCCTGCTGTCGTACTCTGCTCAATTTACTCATTCTGTTGCCTCGACTGCGCTGCCTGTACTCTTACTCATACAGTGCAGTTACTGTGCTGAGCGCCGTAAACACAGTGTCCACTGCCTGTATTCATGTCGTTCCTGCACCCAGTGCATCTACATATAATGCAGCAATCGCTTTCATGTAGTTGGTGCAGTGAGAACTACAGTAACTGCATCGAAAGCATTATATAGTGCGTTGTACTGTGAACGTCTACAGTCATTACTGTAATGGAAGCGTTCAGTCAGTTACTGCCTTCGATAAGTACCATAGTCAGTTACTAACAAGGTACCGCATTTGTTGTATGCATGCAGCCCCGTGAGCGCTGTATGCGTACGCATAAATCAAGGCACCGAATGAGTACATTGCCGCAGTTCCTAGTAAAGTAGCGGTGTGGCCGCATCGCTGTGGCCGCACGGTATAAACATTCTATATCCGTGCATTGGCAAGCTTTGTTTACTCTATAAAATAATATAAAAATAGAATAATATTGGCGATAAGAAACTTCTTTCTTAGGTTATATACAAAAAAAATCCCATTGGAGAATGTTACGAATTTGAGACGCTGTGGCTGCGCGGTACCGTAAATTTATAACCTTAGTACGTAGCAGAGCATATATTATTTTTGTGTATTTGATTTACATTAATTCGTTTGATTAAAATATTGCTTAGGCAGCCAGAAAAAAAAAGTGGCGTTGCTATCATATTCCTGAATTGTGTTATGGTCTATATTTTTTCATCAGTAAAAGGTCTTCAAAAATTAACTGTGAGTTTCACTTTCATCCCTGCGTTATGAAAAAGATTGTGATGAAGCATAAGCATTCTGTCACGTTTCATAGCCGAACATAATATATTCAGGAGAGACAAAGAGTTGCAGTTACCTGCTGAAGAAGTTCCTCAGTAAATCACTTCTGTACTTAACAAAACAAAGCGTTGCATTTAGCTGCTGACGAAGTTCCTCAGTAAATCACTTCTGTACTTAACAAAACAAAGCGGTGCATTTACCTGCTGACGAAGTTCCTCAGTAAATCACTTCTGTACTTAACAAAACAAA
>LQNS02278160.1:8600031-8612633 GCA_001587735.2 Parhyale hawaiensis
TTACGGAACAAGTTTGAGTTTGTGGAAGTGTCAAGAGTAACCTTCTGAGGGTCAGTGCCTGAAGCTCACTTCAACGGGTCAAAGCCAGCTCACCTGTATGAAGTTTCGAAGAAGCTAAAAAGGATTAATTTTAACGCCCAAGGAGCACACCCCTATACGCGCGCAGAATTAGAAGGCAATTTTAAAACTTTGAGGCCCCCAGATACTAGTTTTTGTAAGTTTCAAGAGCAATCAACTAAAAATTTACACCCACCTGAAAGTTATTAGTTTTGTCGAAGCCAACCTACCTGTCTAACATTCTAATCAATTCAAGCCCCAAACTCTTAACATAGTCGACCAGGCAATCGCTCCCAAAATCAATTTAAGCTAAGCCCTCAAGGTTTCGGTTCTCTAGACTTAAAATCAGAGTCAGCTCTGCCAATGAGAATCGTGTTGCAGGTATCTGAAGCAACTCGACTACCTTAAGTTAATACGCGAGAAAACTTGATTTTGCAGCGAATGATCGTGTACAGAAGTCTCGAGGAGACGATTAGGGGAAACGCCTGAAACCTTATTTATGCACCAAATTGAAAGCACGTGTCTGAAGTTGAAAACTAAAGCCAATTGTGCTCAATTTCTCTCTGATTAAATAACGCCTTTCGACGAGCCACTAGATGGCAGCTATAGTAAACCAAATTCTACAGGTGCCGAAGATGCCAGTAACTTATGAAAACAGTTAAAATTTACGATTGGAGCATTGACGCGTCTGTACTACATAGTTGCCACAACGCCGCTGAAACTACGACTGAGAGGTCCAGAAGTTCAGAGGGCAAGCCCACGTCGAGCAACCAACGAGTCCGCATATATCGAGCAGAGAGCGAATGGCAATTATAACAAACTGGTAACGAATGAGTGAGATAATTTTCAGCGATATCAAATTCCAATAAACCAGAAATAAAACTGAGCGATGACAAATTCTATAATGTGATGTAACTCTGGCAACCGGAGGGTACATTCAACCAAGCCAAATTAATATTATTACATCCGCCATGGAGGTTATGTTTTCGTCGTGTTTATCTGTCTGTCTGTTTTTGTTTGTCTGTCTGTCTGTCACCAAGATAACTTAAAAAGTTATGAACCGATTTAGATGAAATTTACAGGGATTGTTAGGAGTAACAGATGATTAACTTTTGGTGAAGATATGTCCATCCGTTTGTTTGTCTGCCTCATTTTTCTCAATGTCATAACTCAAAAAGTTATGAATGTATTTTGATGAAATTGACATGAGTTGTTAGATATACAACAAAGAGCAAATGACCAAATTTTGGTAATGATTTGTTAGTTCGTTCGTTCGTTCGTTTGTCACTGTTTTTAATTTTATGCTTGTTAGCACAATAACTCAAAAAATAATGAATAGATCTTTATGAAATTTATAGGAGTTGTCAGTAATGTTGAAAGATATAAATGATTAAATTTTGGTGCAAATCTTTGTAGTTAATACAAACAAATTTATGGTTTCAGAGTCAACTTGAATTTTTTGCTACCGTTGCCTCACTTGGCTGAGGTATGCGCTCTCAGAGTGCTGTAGTTATTATTATTATAGTGAGTAGTTTAGGCCTCCGTTTCCACAACGCAAGCGATCTGCTATCTCACAACGGAGAAAGAAGTGGGGACATGCAGTACCTATGTCGAAAGAAGCGTACGTGGAACACATGTACGAGGGCGCTTTCACACAAGAAGCGCGCATGGGAACATCAAGTAAGGAAATAATAATAATCATTTATTATTTCACTTACCTTGGATGAACCTAACGATGTTTTCTTTTGCCTTATTTCTAGTATTTTGATGATTTGGTTGTGTGAAGAGCAGGAGAAGCAGTCAGTGGTGCGAGTAAATACTGTTGATTTGACATTCCCTCGCCGTACTTCCCCTCGCCTTTTGGTGCCGGAGTTTTCTAAGTGTAAATCCGTTGCCTCGTTTCCGGGACTCGATCTAGGGTTCCCGCGCATTCACTTCGTCACCGAAAATGGGAAGAGCAGAACAAAGCACCATCAGTAGGAGTATGAAAATGGATGGAAACGTAGTGGGCACGAAAGACAGACGTCCCGAACGCTTGGCTAAGGGTAACCTACGAGAATTTAACCTAGCCCTATGGCCCATCCTATGTCTTTGAGACCAAATTAATAATAATAAAAAATGAATTAGAATATAATGAGGAATAACAAATTCAGCAACAATGGTGGAAAGTATTGAAGTATTGAGCTCTATCAAATTGCAGGGAGCACTAAGTTGGACAAATTTAGCAACATTCGGAGAAAAAACTTCCTACGTAGTTCCTGTCACTTGATTGGGCAGGGCTGCTCGAAGGCCAAATATGACTCTGATTTAAGCTCATCCTTCGTTACTGCGAGAATTTTCCAACTGCGCTCGATGTCGCTGCAACAGTCAGCCGTAGAACTTAACTGTGCAGAGACGTAAGCCTCTCGTACTCTTTTGGGTGTTTCTTTTGCCCTTCTTATTAATATATGTCAGCAAACTGAAAGGACAGCAATTCTTTCCGCTACCAAAAGTGCAATAGCACGAGTGCAAAATCATTAGAAATGTAGAGTATACTGTATATTTAGCTACATAAGTTTGTAATTAAAAATAAAACGTTATTAAATTAACCGTATCAGCAAGAGAAAATACATAAAAAGACCTACCTCAGAATCATAACAAGGTCAGTACAGCATACTCTCATACAAACATATTGCTCGTTAGATGGAAATTTTCTCCCTCGCCGATATTAATTAAAGGAGTACTGATATGAAATCATTCTGAAGTTAATCAAAGTGAACGAAAATGGCAATTTTATTTTACGTTGGTCTGTAGGGAATAAATCGTTTCTAGCCCTACAGTACTCTCGTTAGTGCAAAATTCACTGAAATAACACAAGTTCTGCTGAAACGAATTACAGTTTTATGTTGGAAAAACGATATTTCCTTCAAGTAATTGTTACTGAAAGGTCTGTGAACACTCTTGTTATAGAAGTATTGGGAAGCTTAAAAAACATACGTCGTAGGTACGGTGGCAAAACTATGAATATAACGACATAGTTATAAGTTCAGCAATAATCATGTCAAATTTACGCAAATTTAATATTTACGGAACAAGATACGCCGCTATCAAAAGAATATGCTTTCAAATATACGCATCTCGTTTCAAGAGAAAAAATTTCTCTCGATGAAAAATTAAATATGCAATTAATTGATGAAATACCTACGGGCCTCGAAGGCGCTCTATTATATTTCAAATTGCTTGTAATTCCTCGAGCATTGTTGTACGGAGGATGAAATTGATAACTACGAGTATTTCACTCTATTTTCGCTCAATTGAATCAACTGAGAGTACATTAAGGCTACGGCCTCACTGGCGAGACGAGCGACGTGCAACGCGACAAATTTGTTGCACGACCAAATGTAACGGAGGGTATAGCAGTCTGCTGTCCCCACCGCCGCAACTGCAATGCCTCGCGACACCCGTGCATTACTGCAACACGACTCCCGTAAAAATCGCATTGCGTCGCTTGTTGCTTCAGTGGGGCGGCGGCCTAAGTTTGCTCGCTGCCCAGGAGTCTGCTTGGTCAACCGTTATTATCCACTATTTCTTAAAATGACCCTTTGTTGTAGTGAATATCCTATTATTCGACTAATGCGATAACATAAGAGAATCTTATTGTCAACGAAAGACTTGCGGATCAAGTAAATTGTCCCCAAATGTGTGACAGAGCTAGAATGAAATCGTAAGCACAAAACGAAAAAAAAAATCTTTCAGTTTAAATATGATGGGTTTCCTTATGCTCGGTTAGCAAATCTCTAAAACAGTATCTTTATACTTCTGCTGCAACTAACCTTGTAGAAGAATGACCTCGACAACGTGGGAATTTCTCAATCTACAGTATACCAGTTATGAACTATACCTTAGAAGTTCTTCGGGCGAGGTTCAGGTGGTGTAATGCCTTCCCTTCTTATGTTGAAGTTATACTACTTTAAGTGATCAGCGGGAAGGCTATAGCGGCGAGGGATCTCCACACTACACGTAACCCTGTACAACTGGTTTGTCTGTCATGTTTCGTAAGATTTATCAGTTCTAAAACAATAATATCAGTACTCAAGTCATTCAGCGGCAAGCGCTGCAATATTGATGAAATTCGACCTTTTGTTTCTTTTGAATGTTATACATAATAGCTAATTTTCTTTGCTATATTTTAAATTTGTCTTTTGAAATTAGCATTTATTCCTATATTTTCGAACATGCTCGTGTTATTCCTATTTACAATTCTGGCCGCTCAAACTAGGTAGCAAATTACAGACCAATATCGCTAACTTTCAAAAAATTTTGAAAAACTACTTCACTCTGGATCCACTCACTTCCTAGTTACTCATAGCGTAATGTCTAGCAAACACTTTGGCTTGAGTGCTAAATGGAAGACAACATTGACGATATACCATATATCAGGTTTATTAAAGTTTTTTCCAAGATATAACGTCTGGAACATGTCTATTCCTTCTATTCCTTGACTTATGAAAGGCATTTGATGCTGCTGATAAATTATTGTTGAAAAAAAACTTGACCATTATAGAATTCGTGACTCTGTCGATCTATTGAAAGAAAGCTACCATTGCAACAGAGGAAGTACCTACCCGAGCAACAATGACTCGTGCGCCCCACATGGGTGCCAGGTGGGAAGATGGGTAACTGCTGGGTATCATGGGTATAATATGGGCTCCTACTGGGGTACTCAAAATTGGGCTGCCCCATGTTATGACCCCCTGGGGCCTATTAGGGCTTGCTCACCGTGGGCAAAATTTAATGTTTCCCATATGGGTAAAAAGTGGGCTTCCCAGCTGTACCCCACTTCACTAGTAATGTGAGTCCTCCCACATCAGCCCCATGTGGACTCCTGTGGGTTTTCTCATTATGGGCAACGCATGGGGATTCCCAAATGTATAACAAGTGGGCCTCCCAGCTATATCCCTCATTACAAATTTAGAGGGTCTTCCCACATCACCCCCATATGGAATTTCCCAATATGGGCAATATTTGTTGTTTCCCACATTTGTAACGGATCGGCTTCCCAGCTAAATCCCCCATTAGCAATATAGTGGGTATTCCCACATCAGGCCCATGTGGGTTTCTGTGGGTTTTCCCAGTGTGGGTGAAATATGGTGATTCCCACATGGGTAACGAATGGACTTCGAAGCTATATCCCACATTAGCAATTTGATGGGTCTTTCCATATTCACACCCACTGGAGTTTCCTAATATAGGCAACATATGGTGCTTCCCACATGGGTTGCGGATGAGCTTCCCAGCTACATCCCACATTTGCAACTAGTAGGTCTTCTTACATCAGATCCATGTGGGTTCATATGGGTTTTCCCAATACGGGTAACATGTTGTTTTCCACGTGGGAAATAAATGAGCTGCCCAGCTATATCCCACATCGGCTAGTGTATTTGATCTTGTATTAAGATACAATTTGTCATCAAAATACACGTTGTCTTTAAGTAACAACGTAGTTTATAACATATACAGCAAAAATAATTACCGAGCTTTAGCAGTAATCTGACGTGTCATGTAAATAGGTCTCCGTGGCTGAGTGGACTAAGGCGTCAATCTAAGGTAAATGGTATCAGTGGTAACTATCCAAAAACTTACCTGAGACCCATATGGGCGTTCCCACATGGGCCCCACTGGGCTATAAGTGGGTAACTGTTAGGAAATAGTGCGCCTACCCTCTCGGAATCCATATGGGCTGCACCAATTGGGTTCCATCTGGGATGTGAGTGGGCAGGTGCTGGGTTTCCCATATGGGTTCCTTTCAAAAAACTGTCCAAAAAACGTACCTGGGCCCCATATGGACGTTCCCACATGGGCGCTAATGGGGCATCCTACCTGGGACCCACGTGGCCCCCAGCTCCATTGTTGCTCGGGTATATGCTATGCAATGTAGAGTCGCATCTCAACTTTGCTTGTTAATGTCGGAGTCCTCAAGACTCTCAACTAGGACCGTTGTTATGCAATCTTTTTGTTAATGACATAACTGCCCTTGGAATGAAGTGTATTCTGTTGCACTTTTCTGCACAAGCGGATACAATTTTCATTCAGCTATAAATGATAGTCAATTTTTTTTCAAGTAGATTATCTGAATGGGCAAATCAAACGGCCTATAGTTGCTATTCACTCCATATTCCCGCCCGGGGTTGTCTAGTGCTTTGTTCAACTGCATAAAATGGGAACTGATATCTACAATAAATATCTTAGACTAGTTCTGGATGAAAACTAAGCTTTTAGATTCATATCGAAGAAGCTGACCGAAAACTCATTAGCGTGCTTATAATCTACGCAGTATCTATTTATTTCAGTCGTGATCTACTGAAAAAATTAATTTATTACTCATTACGACACTCACTCTTAGGCAAACGCAAACCGATATTGCAAACACATTGGAACCATCCAGCCCGCAATCCATTAAGTCCCATTTCATGAAACTGGATGTGGCATACAAATGCAACCAACAAGCACGTCTGCGTCGCGCGCGTACAATGTGCGACGTTTTCTGACAGGCACGCGTCGCACTTGAACGATAACTTACGGGAATCAGGACAGCAGTGAGAAGAAGTGTGGAACTACAGATACTCGCACACGCGCAGAAAACAAGACATCCTAGCAGATCTCTGGGCGCTGTGGCTATTCTTGTCTAGGGTGGAGCCCTTCCTTTTTTTTTACTCATAAACAAACAGTGATACTTCAAAAAATCCTTAGGCGAATTCTTTATGTTACGAAAGATAGAAATTACATACCTTTAATGAATTGTACCGAGATATACGATAGCTTACGAATGATAAAATTTCAAGATATGCACAATTACTTTAGAGAAAATTGCCCTACACACTTCAAAAGGAACAATAATAAAAAGTTAAGTTCAATAAAGTTTTTTCTTTATTCACTTCTATTAAAACCAGTCTTTTAAAAGTCATTAACACAACTAGTAACTTCGGTTTCTAATTACTGTGTATTTAAACAGTGACGTCACAAACAGGTTAACTCCAATTAAAAATATTTTATTTTAGTTAAATATCTCCAAAAAATGAAGCAACTTTTTTCCAAATCACGACGTTGCGGAACTCATAGATTTAATTCATAGATTCTAAATCAAAATTTTCTCATAGATTTTTTATACATATATAACTGAATCACTATGAATAAAAATCATGAATAAAAAATTCATGATTTTTATTCATAGTGATTCAGTTGAAAAGGCTGGCAGTGTTATGGCAAGGTTCAGATAATAGAATAAACGGGAAAACTAGCTCGAAGAAGACTATCGGACACCAAGCAGGAGCAGCGACAGCGCCGTCACGTGCAGTTCTAAGAATTGGCAGAGTTATTCCTACGGAGACTAGAACAGCAAAGTAAGCTGCCACCGCGAGCCCCAAGCTAAGGCATTACTACTGCACAGAATGGAATTAAGAGAGGAACTCTTTAGCAAAGAGCTACGAGCCACTGAAATTACAACACACATGTAATGAAAAATTTGATATAGTGAAGATTTATCAAGCAAGCTCTGCAGCAGCTGGGAGTAAGTAGAACGCACTAAATACCTGAAGCTGCAAACAAAGAGAAGAGGAGACGGCAGATACTACAAAAGAGAAATAAGCTTTCAGTGATGGACTGGACCTGACGACCCGCGAATCGACAGAACTTCCAATGTTCACATCTTAGTATACGGGAATATGAAATCTAGAACATACCTGCACATGCACGAATCTTCAAGAAAATTACAGGAGCTGTTATTACTGTCAAAGGGCGCAAATGACTAGATTTTGGTGCTGATGAATATGAAATCATAGTTTCAGAACCAATTTAATTTTTTTGGTAATTAACGTTGCTTAGCTTGGTGCAGGTATGTGCTTTCAGAGTGCTCTAGATATCTGTTCTCTCTACAGTTGAAAGCAAATAACAATAATTATATCTGCCAAGGAGCTTAAGTGTTTGCCGAGGTTTGTTGGTCCAGTCTGTTAGTAATACTTTAAACTCAACAAGATATAGAGTAGCTAGATGTATTTTCATGAAACTTACAGGAACTCTAAGCAATGTCGCAAGAAACAGATTATTAAATTTAAGTTGATTATCAGAGCAAAATCTTAAATTCTGTGGCAATTTAAAATTTTCGTTTGCCTTGGTTGCCTGGCGAAGGCCTGCGCCCTCGTTCGGAGAGCAGCTCTATAATTTCTCAAAGCTAACATTTGCAACAGGGTCAGTTAAAACTCATAAAGTTCGTGTCTAAAAGCTGGAAACATTGTTTATTTTTATATATATATGCGAACCACTGAAGCAAACACACACGATTATTATTAAATTACACTAGACTGGCGACGTGGGAACGGAGGAACTCCATGAGGTTGACAAAACTCCACGCAACCAGCCATAATTACTTTTTTTATAGATATGGACCAAAGAAGTCCGTAAAGAATATTTATGTCAGAAAGTCAGTCAAGGACTCAACAAACTCATCTCTAAACTAGAGCACTCTGAGAGCGTATACCTCCGCCAAGTGAGCCAACGGTAGCAAAAATTCAAATTGGCTCTGAAACCATAATTTTCTTTGCATAAACTCCAAAATCTAATCATTTGTGCCATTTTATATTAATAACAGCTTGTTCAATTTTTTTGAAGATCCGTTCANGAAGATCCGTTCATAACTTTTTGAGTTATACTGTTAACAAACGTTATGACAAATATGAGTCAAACATACAAACGAAGCAACCGATCTGCACCAAAATTTGATCATTTATGTCTTTTACTATTACTAACAACTCCTATAAGTTTCATAAGATCCATTCATTATTTTTTGAGTTATTGTGCTAACAAGCATAAAATTAAAAAACAGTGACAAACGAACAAACGGACCATTACCAAAATTTGGTAATCTACTCTTTGTTATATACCTAACAACTCATGTTAATTTCATCAAAATCCATTCATATCTTTTTGAGTTATAGCATCAAGAAAAATGATGCAGACAAACAAACAAACAAGCAAACGGATGAACGTATCTTCACCAAAAGTTCATCATCTGTTCCTCCTAACATGCCTAACAATCTCTGTAAATTTCATCCAAATCGGTTCATAACTTTTTGAGTTGTCCTGGTGACAGACAGATAGACAAACATACAAACAGACAGACACACAGACAAACACGACGAAAACATAACCTCCTTGGCGGAGGTAATTAGGCCATATTTTTTGTTTCATGCGCATGGACCTAAGGGAACACGCATATTAATTTATGTTACCAAGTTAGTCAACAAGTCTCCATATTCTCGAGCCTAATGAGGGTCACGCTCTCTTGTCTTTGTTTTTCACACCAGGAAATGAAGCTTTTCTCGCCGCCCCCTTAATTAACTATAGGTAGATAGAGGGAATTTCGGCTCAGGATACGGCGCAGTGCTCCTGCCACTATTTATTTTTACAAAGTGAGGTCCATGTAAATGTATGAGGAATTAGATACTAAAACAAGTAAAACTTTGTTTTGTAAACAATTTCCTTGTTCTGAAAGAATTATCCGCAGCGGGATTGAACGCTATATAAAGATTCACTTACTGTATGGAGATTTTGATGAAACTACGGACAACCTTTCTTAAAAGTTAAAGAGTTTCTTGCTTTACCAGCTTGAAATCTAAGCCTGGAAGACGTCTGCATAGTACCTCTTACCAGTATGATGGATGCTAATTATCTATCTAATCTAATACTAAGAATGACCGTCGTGTGTTTATAAATGTATATATTGAAGGAAACGAAGAGAAGCACAATTAGAAATTTTGTTACCCACGACGCGTTTCGCCGTACCTCGGCTCATCAGGTGGGAGGGTTGAAGATGGTCGAATCTGAAGACGTTAAGATTTTCTGAAATTTAGCCAGGTTGTCACAGAAAGATGTAGCTGTGATACCGAGTTATATGTATCATTACTATATAATAATTCACGTCGTGTTTTTATTTACTTCTTTATTTATTTATAACTATATTTATATCTTTCCTGTCACGCTCTATGGGAATAAGATAGGAGAAAAATTCAGATTTCAAAAGGCGAAAAAAAGTGGGGTACCTTGCGATCTTTTTCTTCAGTAGTAGATAGGGGAAAAATAGAACTAATAAGATAGGAGAAAATTCAGATTTCAAAAAGCGAAAAAAAAGTTGAGTACCTTGCAATCTTTTTCTTCAGTATTTGATGGGGAAAAATAGAACTCAGTCTGCTTGCCCTTCTGGCAAAAAGAAAAGTTGAGTACCTTGGAATCTGTTTCTTCAGTATTAGATATAGGAAAAATGAGGAAGCCCAAGAGACGGTGGGGGTTTTGGTGATGTGTTAATTTTTTGCCGTCATTTATAATGACGGCACGGGCCACTAGTATTTATATATTTTTATATGTTTGGTGTCACACTCTTAACGAAATAGATAGGCAAAAATTAGCTCTGGCCTTCTTGGCTTCACCAGTTTAATACTCGGCTAAACGACTGTGCTGATCCTGCCAAGCTTCATAGGAAACTGATGGGTTGAAAATATTCCAGGTTGCTGATGATGGCACTCGAACAGGATATCTGATTCCGGTCTTTCTTTGACAAATTTGAAGTCCACTCGATGCAGATGCATACAGCTTCTCTGAACAATCTCTTCCATCGTGATGTGTGCTCTCTTTTGCGGTGTTCTCCATCAAAATTTCAGCCGCCTTTAGTTTACACTGATGGTTTTATTTTGAATGCATAATTGTCGAGGCAAATGGTAAGATATTCTTCAGCGGTCAGCACGAGCGTAAAAACCACGATGATTTCTGGGCAACAAATGGTTTTCTCCATTTTGCGTTCTTCTTTCAACAGAACAAGTTTTCTCCGAGTCCGAGTTATATGCCACCCTCGAGTATCTTGGATACAGACCCCCATATTAATTAGAAGCAATATTAACTGTGGGCAAAGAATATTGCTAATCGTTGGTAACAATGAATGCAGTTCTTACTCTTTCAGCTTCTCTTGCCATTCCCGTGGAGTCTGATATTCATTACTTTACTCTACATCGAAATTATATTTTCTTTTGGTTTACGATGCACAAATTTAGTACAAAATCAGCGAAGCGTAGAGGAACCAATTTTTTTCCTGTACAGTAGACGTAGTACTTAAGAACTTAATCCAACTTCTTGGACGCGAAAATTTTATTATGCTGAAACTATCTCACTGTGTATTCTGGATACGCAGCGGAAATGAAATTCAGTGATGTTTCAGCGCTAACTAATAAAGTTTTTTTTTTTGCATGTTATGTAAGGAAGGGAATAAGTGTGCTGAAGACGAACTGAAGTGTACTGCTCACTAGAAAGCACGTATCTCTTACGATAATTTGAGTTGGCTGTCGTAGAGTTTTCCACTATATGTATTTTAGTAAGGAAAGTACATTCAATGAAGAATTGTAATCACAAATTTATTGTGATGAAGAAGAAGCAAGTCAAAGACGAGAAGATTCCGCAGCGACCTATATTAAGCAAATTTATATATCTATTGTTGAAGTTTTTCACGCACGGGTCCATTAGTCTCTTTAGAGGGTCTTATGAGCACTGAGTTCATGATCCTCCAGATGAGTACATATCAATGAACGAAAAGGTTGAGATTTCATTCAGAGCTATCAATAGGAGCGTAAAAACAAGCATCTAAGTGACGTAAAAATTTCCGCCGGTATTTTCTAACGACGCGGGCCGCTGGTTATCCATCTATTAAAATACCATTGGCGGTACCGTACGTCATTAAACCCTTTATTGGGTAACAGTTTGCATTGTTACTTCCATAATACTGTTAGCACGAAAACTTTCTTCAGCCGCCAGGCAAAAAGTTAAAATTAAGCAGCGCATCAGGCACAAAGCAGAGTCAAATATTGAAGATTTAGGCCATGTTTGCGCTGTTTCATTATTCATTCCAGTGATTGTTCTGTGGATGATACTTGATTTTAAAATTAAGTCAGTGATTCTCTAACTTCAGTTTAGAATAGAATACCATTTGTCTTCCTCATACCTTGCATTTTCAAACGAAGTTGACTTTCTCCGAATATTCTTCAAAAATAACGGCTATCCGCACCATTTACTAGACCACTACTGCAAATTGTTCCTAGACAAGCTGTTCGACCCCGGCATTAGCAAACAATGGGTCAGTAAATTGGACTTCTTTCACTCGCTTCCGTTCTACAACAAAGCATCTGTTAGTGCAGTAAACACTTTGAAAACGTTCCTCTCTGAAGCCTACCCACACACCAACATCAAACTTTCTTACAAAAACACATTTACCATAGGGTCCTACTTCAAATATAAAGACAAACCCCCACACCACTTTTGTCCAGTGTTATTTACCGTTACCGATGCCAGGCCTGTTGTGCCTCATATATAGGTAGCACTGGACAACCCTTTAAGGGGGTCGTTTAGGCGAAAATGGTCAAAATGATCAATTTCCTGTTTTTTGCTCAAAAAGTGTCTTCAGGTATGGGGGCATTACGTCCTAAATTTTTAGGGGGCTAGCGGCACTAGAACCCCCCCCCCCCAAAAAAAAA